>VXBC01009154.1:22010-73696 GCA_013399945.1 Ploceus nigricollis | reverse complement strand
GTTTCCTTTGAGCACCTCCATCCACAATTTCTATTTCTTCTTCCTCTTGCAAAGGAGCCCAAGCTCTCTCCACGCTGCGATTAATTCTTCTTTTTTTTTTTTAAGTACAAAAATAATAATTTGTATAAATTTGTAAATAGTAATTTGTATAATATAATATATATAATTTGTATAATTATATTATAATTTGTATAATTTTTAAATAGTAATTTGTCAGAAGCCGTGAGACAGACCAGAAAATCAGTTTGGCCACTTGATTTTCCCAACTGGGCAGCCTCACTTGTGTGTGTTTTTTGACTGCCTCTGCTCTTTTTTACTAAATAACCTGTTAGCAGTCAAGGAGTTGGTGTTAACTCAGGCAGTGCTGTGGGGCTGATCCTAAAAATACCAAGGAAACCAGTGGGATAAACACTTGTCACCTCGTTTGTGGCCCGAGCTGTAACTGCTGTAATGTGAGATCCCTCAGGCTGTTGTATCTGAAGGCACAATGGATTTTTTAAAGTGTAGATGTTTATTTTCAACCTGTCTGGAATCATAGAGCATCCACACCTACAAGCAATGTGCCTTCCCCTGGGGTTTTTGGGGCTGGAGCATCTCTGAGCTCAGGACAAACTTTAATTTATTGCATGGTGCCAAGGTGTTACTGGCTTGTGTTTGCCAGGAGGAAATTCTTTGTGCCAGGTGCCACCAGCTCCATGGGAAGTAAAAGAAGTTCAAAAAGGAATAAAAAGAGTATTTGGGTATTATATACACAAATATATTTGAGGTGAAAGGAGTACACTGTGTATAACCCTTCCCCTCCTCATCCCTGTGCACTGATGTATTCCATGCAGGGAGTTCTCTGCTAAAATTCCTCAAATTATTCAGTCTAAGAAACACAAACCATAGAAATCAGCCTTGGAGGGGACCTCAGGAGGTCTGGTCCATCCCTGGGGCAGGATCAGCTCCACCTGAACTGCTCCTGACACCACCTTGTCCAGTCTCCACTGGCAGAGCTTCCACTCCTTCCCAGTCAGTCTAATCCAGCATTTTGCTCTTCCCTCTCTCCAATCCATCCTCCTGTTTCCAGTGCTGCAGTTTTGGGCTCTTTCCTCCCTCCCTGTGCACAGCAGCCCCAGAACTCCTCCAGTGCTGCATTTATTCTCCAGTTGCAGTTCTGTGTGATGTTCTCCGGGGTCATCTTGGATTTTATCCTGTTGCAAGGGTGTCATTAACCCAGTGGGTTTATGAGGCTGATCCTGCAGCCCTAAAGCCTCTTTGCAGAGCAGGTAGAGGCCAGGAGTGCAGCTTCCCTCAAGGTGACACAAGGTGTCCCTTCCTTCTCTTTGTCACCAAAACTGCAGGAAAAACAAAAACCCTCCAACAACATTTTCAGTGGGAGCTGCTGGGGATCATTTCCTCCTTGGCTCCTCCTGCAGTGAGGGCTGACTTTAAGAACCACTGGCTTTTTATCCCGCCTAACCTTGCTCCTTTGCCCTGTTTCCTGCAGGATTTAGGGATGGAGTCCACCTCTCTGGATGATGTCCTCTATCGTTACGCCAGCTTCCGAAACCTGGTGGACCCCATCACCCACGACCTCATCATCAGCCTGGCAAGATACATCCACTGCCCCAAACCAGTAGGTGCCATGGTCTCCTCATGCCTCTAGGGCTGCGCTGCCTTGGGAAACTGGGAATGTGGAGCTTCTCCCTGAGTGCCAGGGGAAAATCCTCCCAGTTCTGGGTGGGTCTGGACCAAGAGGATCAGGTTTTCCAGCTGAACAAGTGATGTTTGGCTAATGTTTGTACTTCTTTTGGCTTGTGTGTGGCAAGGGATCATCCATGGGTGGGTGGACCTGCAGGCATCACTCTCCTGTATTTGCTGCTAATAACAGGTCTTTAATTTCCTGTGAGAGTGTCTGAAGGGATGGAGTCATTCACTGCTGCTTCTTGTGGATGTTTTACTCAGTTATAGTCTCCACCACTGTTTGAAAAGGAGGGAAATTGCTTTTTTTTTAAGCATTTACAGATTTCTTTCATGTTGTGAGGCAAAGCCACAAAGGTGCTGTTTGGGCTGTGTCTGCCTGGGCTGTGGTGTGAGTCTGACACTGAAGGGCTTCATAAAACTCTCTGCACTCAGTAAAAGGTGTTGGGAAGGGTGGAGGGGACAGCAGGGACCTGAATCTCCACCTCCAGAGACAAGGATGGCTGTCCCATGTCCTACAGCGTGAGATTGAGATGGAGCCACACCCCTGTGCAGGGATCTCCATGGATCCCTTTTCCTGTGGAGAATAAGATCCTTTCCTTCCTCCTCCCCCATGAGCTGGGAAAGTGGAGGAAGCTGCTCTCGTGCCGGGCGCGTTTCCAGGCAGAGAGGCCCCGTTCCCCTGATGAGGTTGTCCTTTTCCAGAGCACTGTGACTAAGCTGGTTTCTCCTCCTGAGGGTGAGCCATGGGAGGAGAGCTCTGTATTCCCCATAAAAACACCCCAGGCCACTCCTGAGCCTGGAGCTGCTCCAGTGCCGAGCTCCTGCTTTCCCTTGTCCCCCTGCAGGTTTCTTTTGGCACCAAAGGCTGTGGAGGAGGCAGTGCCAGGGTAAGCAGGGAGATGCAGAGTCCTCATCCTTGCTCAGCCCTGTGAGGCACATCTGGACAGCTGTGTCCAGTTCTGGGCTCCTCAGGGCAAGAAGAGCTCCTGGAGTGGGGCCAGAGCCGGGGGACGAAGAGGATGAAGGGGCTGGAGCATCTGTGACAAGAAAAGGCTGAGGGAGCTGTGGCTGTTCAGCCTGGAGAGGAGATGCTGAGAGGGAGGGGCCCTCATGCCTGGCTGTCCCTGTGTGCAGGGACCCAGCAATGGGACAAGAGGAACGGGCAGGAACTGATGCCCAGGAAGCTCCACCTGAAAATGAGGAATAATTTCTTCCCAGTGGAGGCAAGAGCTGGAACAGATTGTCCAGAGGGGGTGTGAAGCCTCCCTTCACTGGAGAGATCCCAGAGCTGTCTGGACACAGCTGTGCCATGTGCTGGGGGATGACACTGCTGGAGCAGGAAATTTGGGCCTTCCAGCCTGACAGTTCTGGCATTCTGTGGTGGCAAAACCCCAAATGGATCAGCCTGTGCAGCACTGAGGCTCTTACTCTGCAGGAGATGCTTTTTGGATGCCCTTGGTGCTCTCCACATCCTTTGCACAGCTCAAAGCACCACACCAGGCATGGATGGAGGGATGGATGGTGTGGTAGGGAAATAAGTACTACAGATGGATGGATGGGTGGATGGATGGAGGAATGGATGGATGATGAATGGAGGGATGAATGGGTGTTGCCTTGGAGAGGGAAGCAGGGGCTGTGCAGGTGACAGAGAACAACTCCAGCAGGGCTGGAGCTGCAGGAGCTGCAGCTCCTCGTTGGTGGCTTTGCCTTGCTCAGGTTTGGGTGCCACTGGCTGTGCTTTAAACCCTTTTTTTTTTGGCAGCTGAGTGAAAAGTAACTTCATCCCAGCGTTTCGTGGTGGTTTCCTGAGATACTGATGTTCTGTAAGTCCCCAGAAAGCTGCATGCTTTAGTCACCAGGGTTATTTTCCAGCTCCCAGCCCTCTCTTCCCCCAGACTTACTTCACTTTGACAGAGGCTTGGCACAATGTGTGGGAGCAGGAGAACACTCAGGGCCAGGAGTAATGCAGAAGTTTTGGCTTTTGCTCTGCATCCTGTGGCACAAATATACATGAATATATATGTTGAGGCAGCTGGGAGCTTGTCCTTATCCATCCAGAGGTGGATGGAGCTGACCTGGACCCTGGTCCCTGTTCACCTTCTCTTTTAAATATGTCCCTGCTCAGGGTTAGGGGGTCCTGCTTCCCTCCTCCCTCCTGGAGAGGCTCTCCTGACTCTGTACATTGCTTTTTTCACTCAGCTTCTATTTATACCACCCTTAGCTTAAAGGTGACCCCTTGGTCTCTCCTCTGAGCTAAAATAAAAGTTGAATCATTTTTCCAAGCCCTGGGTAAACAAGGCCTGAGTCTGTATGGCCAGGAAAAATTGGCCTGGGCTCCCCAGTGTGGCTGTGGAGCTCAGGGGATGCTGATTCCAGCCAGCAAATCCAAAGCAAAAGCTGTAACTTGTGCTGGAGGAGGCTGGAGTGCTGTGAAGGAGGAATTTGGGAGGTGGAAATGTTTGGGTGAGTTTGGTGTGGGTGTCCATGGCCGGATTGCTGCTCCCAGGCCCTGCTGAGAGCCCAGCCTGGCCCATGGGTTGGGGTGTGAAAGGAGCCAAGGAAAAACTCCTTTCCAGATCATTTGGAAGTCAGGGGTTGGATTTTGTCCCATTACAGATGTGTTTAATGCTCTTCAAGGAAACCCAGGTCCTGGAGTGCAGGTCTTGTCACCTTTAGGGTTCCTGAGGCCTTGGAAGGGGCAGATTTGCTGTTCAGGAAACTCAGATTATGCAGGAGGTTTTCCAGCAAGGAAAGGGGGATCAAAGAAATCTGAACAAGTGTTTTCTCTCCCATGGCCAGTCTTTTATCTCCTGCCTCTCTCCTCGTGGTAAAGGTTCTTCAGAGAGCAGCTCAGCTCCAAAGCCACTTCCCAAAACCCAGTGCCAGGAATCAGTGGGTGCTGCCCTCAGGGTGATGTCTGCCTGTCCCCATGGCCAGGAAAAGGGGACAAAACACCCCAGCAAAGCCATGTGCTGTGGGATGGAGCAGCCAGGAGGCCCCAGATCTCCTGCAGCTGCTCCAGTTTGCAGCAAGAAGGAGCTGAAAACACAAACTTTGACTAAGGAGTGAAGGGCCCCCATGAAAAATTCACAGCTCTCCGTGCCAGCAGGGATATCTGGCCCTGAACTATTGGAAAATTAAAGCAATTCCTTTTTTTCCACACACCAAAGCCACGTGTGTGGATGACTGATGGCTGTGATAGGGAGTGAGTCAGGCTTCCCTCCAGCTTGAGGACTTGTTGGCTTTGGGATAAGCACTGGGGGAAAGGGGAAAGTGGAGCCTTGGGCGAGGCTGGTCTGGGGCTTGTGCCTTTGTGCTGTTTCAGTGCAACCCCTGGGATGTATCTGGAAGCTCCTCCAAGCCCTGAAGGCTGCCCAGAGTGAGATTTTGGATTTGCTGATCCCCATCCTGCTGCTTTCTGGCAGAGCAGCTTAGCAAAGCCCCATCCCAAAATCCAGCTTTGCCTGGCCATTCTCCTGCAGCTCCTGGGCAGCAGCTCCTGCCAGGCCTCAGGTGGAAGATGTGATCCTGTTCAAACATAGGGGAGTGGATTTGGGCAAATATCTCAATTTGGGATTGAGATAATTCCCCGTTGTGTGCAATAGGGAACATCATCCTCATCTTCCCCACCGAAATTCAAGATTAATGGGTTTAAAACTCTTCTAAGCAGCTGGAGAGTGGAAGCAAAGTGTATTTTGCCCTGGGTGGATGGAAGATCTGTTTCCCTGTCATTTGAGCAATTTCTGTGTGGCCACATCCCTGGCTGTGATATCTTTTCCTGCCTGAGCTCTAAACTGATCAGGTTTGCAGGATGGCTTTGATTCCATGAACTGTCACCCATGAAAACAAGAAAACATGGAGAGGAAAAGTGGTTGGTGTGAGCTGGATGGAAAAATTTATTTCTAACCCTCCTTCAGCCCTGTGGGGTAAGGACTTAACTTACAAATGATACTGAGGTCTTTCTGGCCTGCATTTTTAAAATGTGTTATTTCTGTCAGGGTTAAAATTAACATTTTTCTTGTTATTTGCCATCCCTCTGTGCTGTGCCACGTGGCTAAAAGTGTATTAATAACCTCAGTTTGTGCAGGATGAAGATAATCAGGGCACCACGACCACCAGCTCAGGGCCTTTATCCCCAGTAAATATCCCCACAATCCAGCTCCTCTGCCACGTGTGTTATTATTTGAGCTGGAATTCAAATTATCATTCCAAGTTCCTGACATCAACTTTGGTTTTCAGCCTTATGAGATGAAATTATAGGTATGAAGTGGTAACACATTGAGGGACACTCCAGCTCAGGGTGATCTCATCAACCCCAGTGAGATTTTTATCTTTCCCTTTTGCTCTGAGTTGTGCAAGGAAAATCCCACAGAGCTCTCAGATTCCAACGTGCTATGAGAACACTGAGTATTATTTGTTTTCTGCTTTAAGAAACATCATTAAAGGAGCTGATATATGAACAAAACCCTTCTAAACCCCCAAAATATGATATAAAAGCAGAGGGGATGATGAGGATTCAACTTAATTCTGTATTAATGACTCTTTCTGGTTTTTTTGTTTTGTTTTGTTTTTTTGCTGGTCTTCCTTCAAGTGTGAAGATCCCTCTTTGTGAGTATCTAGGACATCTGCAATATTTGAAGATGTCCTGAAGAAGGAAAAATTTGGAAAGCTCAGACCCCACTGAGGGCAGCTCTGGTTCTTTGCTGACTTGATATCCTGCTATTTGCTCTGCAAAAAGAGAAATGTTCCTCCCCTGAAGCTTTTGTGTGAGAGCTGAAGCTGAGCTGAGTGCCTAGGAAATGGGAGGAAATTACACTTTGCAGGGGTTTTAAGCATGAAATCTAAAAGGGAATAATGGCAAGGTCTGGATGGGCTGTGATGGTGCCATTACTGTGAATTTACTGGGTTTTGTGTGAAATGGAACCTGAGCCCTGCCCGATCCTCCTTTCTCCAAGCCCTGTGGGGTGCAAGGAAACCCCTGGATCCTTGTGCCTCCCAGTCAGAGGAATGTGCTCCCCATTTCCATATGAAATTGGAAATGTGACCAGTTAATCACACTCTGATCATAAAATCATTTAGGCTGGAAAAGATTTCACATCATCAAGTCCAACCATTAACCAGCCCAGCATGGCCAAGGTGACTTTTATGAAACTTTTCATCTTTCTGATCCCTTTTTGGGTTGCTTAAGCCCAAAATCTCAAAGCCAGCTGGCAGAATTGCCAGGCCCCCTTTTTGCTCAGCTCCCATGATAACAGCACGACCTTTCCCAACCATCTGCAAAGCCCTGGAAATGCCACAGGGTGGATTTTTATCAGCCTGGAGATGGATTTTTGCAGTGCCTCCCAAATGTCAGGTGCCAAATCATGCAGCAAGGGATGTGCTCATCTTCTCCTCTTTCTTCCCATCTTGGTGACACCAGCTGTGGGTGATGGGCATCATCACATGGGTTGGATGATTAAAAGGTTAAAAAGAGGATTAAAAAATGAACCAGGAGCTGGAAAAGATATTTCAGTTACCTGTGGGTGAGGCTGTAGTTGCCCAGTTTAACTTTCAGTCTTTCCTCAGGACCTCTTCACCCACAGCCTCCCAGAGTGTCCCCAGGGGAAGTGGCAGATGAAGAACCAGCCACCTCATTAAACAGTAACAATACATTTTATTGATGTTTTCTGCTGGTAATTGGTGGTTTTGAGTTCAGCTCATTTGAGTTTTAATCAGAATATCATTTCATTCAAAGGAAGGGAGGGTATGGATTCCTTGCCCCTGGCAGGAGGGTGATTTATTCACCTGAGGAGAGCCTGGTGGGGACCTGGCCCGGGGGATGGCTGGAGGGGAGAGCTGGCACTTGGCTGGGGGTTTTGGGATCCATTTCTAGCCCAACTCACAGCTGTGGGAATACCAAGCAGGAAAATATTCTGCTGGAAATGTGGGTTTGCAGAAATGAGTGGTTCAATAAGGAAACTTTGAGGGTTTTCATAAGGAGGGGTTCCCTCTCTGTTGATAAACCTCTGTTGATGGGTGAGGAATTGATTGTGGCCACATCTGAACTGGTTCAGGCAGCAAAGGCTGCTCACCACCTGCCCAAGGGGGTGAGAGAAGTTTTAATAAATATTATGACCCAATCTGAGCAGTTTTGGGGCTACAGTCAGCCCGTGCTTCAACCCTGACCCCTGAAGGCTGGCAGTGCCCAGGGCACATTTTGATTCTGCTGCTCTCCTGCAGCATCTGGGGAAGGGATGGAGCTGGGGCCATGTCCAGAGGCTCTGCCCCAAATCCTGCCTTTGCCCCGTGCTGTGGGCTTGAAGAAAAATCAAAAAATCTTCCAAATTTCAGCTTCTTTGCTGGGTACCCCAGTCAGGCTTTGCAGGGGGTTTCAGAGGTGCTGGACTTTGCAGGATGAGCTGAAAGCACTGAGGAAAAATCCCTGGGACTTCCAGCAGCCCTTTCCTTGCAGCTCCCTCCATCCCTGAATGAGGAATAAAGAGCCCTGTCAGCATTTCACAGTGGGGAGAAGCAATGCCTGGATTTGGGAAGGGCTGTGCACTCAAAACACCTCTGGAGCTTGGAAGCATTCCTGTTTCTAGGGCTAATCCTGGCATTTGAAGAGTTCCTGCTGCATTTTAGCCTGCCTGCAGCATCACAGCTGCCTTGCCAGGTTATTTCTTGGAGCAAGGAGAAGTTTGTCCCTTTGCTGCTGAACTCCAAGCTTGCCTTGGCTGCTCCCAGCACGGTCACCTTGCTGGGACAGCTCTGCATCCCTTGGTTTGGCTGTGCCACAGGGGCAGAGATGCTTTCCCCCAGATCTGGGGTGCCTCAGGACCCTGTAAGTCTTCTGAACCCCCTCTGGTTTACCCCAGGGAAAGAACGTGCCCTCCTTTCCCTGGGAAGCACCAGGTGATGGCTCCTTCCAGAGGGGGAGGCACCCGCTCTGTCTATTAGGGAAAAAAGAAAAAAAAAAAGAAAATAAACAAATAAAAGCAAAGAGTTTTTGTAAATAGGGAAGGTGCCAGGAGGCTTCCCAGTGATTGCTCTTCCTCGATGGCAGGGACTGGGATTCCTGGCCAAAGTCCAGCAAGGGATTATCTCCCAGTTTGGGCTATTTGGGGATTTCTAAGAGCTTTATCCCACCCTTCCCATCTTCAAAGAGCTTCGCAGTCGTTGGGTAATTTGCTAAATCCTCCTGATTTCTCTGTCACTTTCCTTTTTCCCCTTGCCATCCATCCTGCCAGGACAGCTCCTGGGTCTGCATCCATGTTTTCACATCTGCTTGGAGCACTTGGAAGGGACCCCGCTCCCTCCAGCCTCGCTGCATCCCGGAGCTGTTGCTGGGAGAGCTTGGATACCCTCAACTGCTGCTTCCTCACCTCTTTTTCCCCTAAAAAAATTCGGAAAATCCCCAGTTGTGCTGTGCCTGCAGAGCAGAGGTGGTTAATGAGCTGGAGCTGAGCCTTGTGCCCTTTCCCTGGGATTCACATTAGCAGGGAACAGCAGGGATGGGATGTGAGGGGGTCCTGCCACCCCTCCCCAGGCTCCCAGGGCTGAGAACCCCCAGGGAATGACAAAAATATCCCAGGGACACTCCTGCAGCCACGAGGGGCTGGGCTGGGCTCTGCTTCCCGTGGGATCCCAGCTGATCCAGGCTGGGAAAGGCTCTCTGTGATGTGCTGAATTTGGGACATAAATAACCCAAAAAGCCACATCTGCATCCTGGAAGCAGAGAGGGGACAGAGGAGGGTGAGTGGTGCCTGCTGGGATGAGACCTGCGGTTCCAAGGGGGATTTTCCCTAAGAAATGCCAATTTTCCTCTCAATTTCATCTTCCCTGTGCATGTTGAGGGGGAAGGCAGTGCCATCTTTCAGGAAAGCGAATGAAATCTTGAAATCAGAGGACAGAGTGGAACAAACACCCCAGAAAGGAGATATGATCAAGTAAAAATTAAATTGAAAAAAACCAGAAAATGTGAAATGGAGTGACTACAACCAAATGCACTGAGAGGAAATGAGGTGCAGTGAAAAGGACCAAAACTTGCTAAAATTATTCCCATTGAATTCCCTAAAATCAGGCAATAAAGGTAAACAAAGAGACAGAAGAGAAACAGAAGAAATGAAATTTCAAAAATAAAACAAACCTGATACAAAGTGAAACAAGAAAAGCAAATGGGATGAAGTGCATAGCAATGGCCAATTGATCCTCATTTAAAACAAGATTTCATTCCCTTTCCTGAGAGTGCCATCATCCCCTGAGCACTCTGCTTCCAGCAGCAGCACCTTGGGTGTTTTTCTCTTTTTCTGTTGTACACCAGCTGCAAGGATTAACCTGTTGTTTGCTGAGATATTTCCAGAGTAATGCGTAAATCCAGAGTAACCCCTCCTGGATTTTTAGCTGCTCCCTTTGTTTCATGGCAGCTCTATCAGTAGGATACAGATGGATTTAGCATTAAAATTTAGCTGCTCCAGTGACCTTTCCAGTGGCATCGAATTGGCCTTCTCATAATGACTCTGTTTGTAGCACTCAAGTGGGTCCAGTTTATCAGGAGTGGGGATGCTCCAAGGCCTCCTGCCACACCTCAGGCAGGTTTTTAGGGCCTCACAGAGCAGGGAAATGCAGCACACACCTCCCTGCCAATCCCCACACTGCTCCCATTCCTTCTTTTCTGTGGAAGCTGAGCTGGGTACCCTCCAGCAGCTCTCAGGGAAGATTTTGATATTATTTTTTTTTGCAGTTTTATCTTCCATGTTCCCCTCAGGGCCGTCTATCACCTCGGATTTTATTGCCTTCTCTAATTGCTTCTCTGAAGTCCAAGTGCAATATTACTCCAGGATCCTTTGGAACAGCTTCCTGAGCTGCTGCAATCCCGTTCATCTCCTGCTTCTGCCTCTCTTGATAAGCCCTATTGTACATTGCTTTTCATTTTGGTGTGTCAACACCGAGGCTGAGGCTTTGCACTTTGACCTTTCAGCAAAGCAGATTGGGGGGAAATGTGCAAAATTGGGTTCCATTCCTTCCCTTTGTTTCTACAGATTTTGCCTTTCCATGTTCTGCCACTGCTGCAGCTTCATCAGCTCCTAATTTGGGCTAATTCAGGGTTTAATTGCTGGGTCCTTGGTGCTCTGTGGTTGTCCTAAGTGAGCACTCAGTGCTGGAATTTTAAGAGTTGAACTGGAGCAAATCCTCTCCTGAGAGCTAAGGAATGAACTTGGCTGGTGCTGGGGGGAGGTGACCACCACCCCATCTCTGCAGCCAGGACGTGGGGGGAGCTGTGACAATCCCACTTTTTTGGGGTTTCCAGCTTTGGTAGATTTTCTGGAATCAGAGGATTTGGGTTTTTTGAATTATGAAGTTAAAACAAGTGCCATGCTCAGTGTTGTGTTAATTTGGTGAAAGCCAAGGGTTAATGGGACCTCCTGGAGATGGGCCAGGCAGGTCCCCTCAGGTGACAGCCTGGCTGTCCCTGCAGGCCCCTCCTGCCCACACGTGGAGCCCAGTCCCATTTCGCACCAGTTGCTGCCTTTCCCCCTCATTGAGTTTTATGCTGCTGTCAAGCAGGACTCCACAAAATGTTCATTTTGCCCTGGCATGGAGCCCCTGCCATCTGCTTCAGGACACCTTCAGCTGCCAGAGTGTCAGGCTGCTCCAAAAAGGTGGTGAAGGGCCAGAAGTGCTGCTCGGGGTCTGTATTATCACCCTGCTCTGCAGCTAATTACAGCCACAACCTTTAATTATTCTTACCATTTTCAGTTTGTTATGCAGTCCTTACCTGCAGACCTGGGTTTGGAATTTCCCTGGATGCTTTTGTAGGTGGCTTTGGGGTTTGCCACGTGATGGATGGGGTGAGTTTTCTGATCAGCATCTCCAAAATGCTCCTTCCTGTGCAAAAAGGTTACTGCTGGATGGGAAATTTAGTGGGGCTTCTAATAAGGTGTTATCAAAGTCTAATTTTTGCTTGATAGAATATTGGTTCTTCTCCTCCTTAAAAAAAGAAAAAACAAATGTTTTTATTTGGCTTTTATTTATGCTACTTCAGATTTTACCTCTTTTTCCTCTTTTACCTTCTTTTTCCTTTTTTACCTTCCCAAGAAGGAAATTTTGGTCAGATTTTACCTCTTTTTCCTCTTTTACCTTCTTTTTCCTTTTTTACCTTCCCAAGAAGGAAATTTTGGTCAGATTTTACCTCTTTTTCCTCTTTTACCTTCTTTTTCCTTTTTTACCTTCCCAAGAAGGAAATTTTGGTCAGATTTTACCTCTTTTTCCTCTTTTACCTTCTTTAAGAGGGAATTTTTGGTGATAAAACCTCTATCCAAGCAAACCAGAAGGAAGAGAGTGAGGAGGTTTCTGCTATGAACAGCAATCCCTATGCAAACAGCATCTGGAGCTGTTTGTTGGGTTTGCATTGTTTCTGTGCAGCTTTTATGTCTTTTATTTCTGTTTCTGTGCATCTTTTAACATTCTCTCAGTAGGATTCCCCACAAACTACCAGGATTTCCTGATATTTGAGGTAGTTTGAGATTAAAACCCCCCTGAAATAGGTGATGTAGGATCTGATTTGATGCTGAGCTCTGAATGTGTGTGAGCCCTGTGGCTCCACAGTGATCATTGCAAAATATGACCAAAAAAACCCTCATTCTATTAAAATGGCTTTATTAAATTGCTTTTGTTCCTCCTCTAATTTGAATTAAACCAGACATGATTTATTTTCAAAAGGTTTTCTGCTCTGAGCTACGGGGTGGTCAAATTGGTCAGCCCTAAAGCCACGTTGTCACTTTATTTGGAATTTGTTTTTGGGATCTATCACTCCACTATGCCAACATCTGCTTTCCTTTGGGCATCACCCACATCCTCCCTCATCCTGCACACGCCTGATCCTCTTCCCAGAGGAGCCTGAAATGAGGGAAGGGAATTGCAACACCCTCGTGATGATATTTTAAGGACACCTCCCTAAAGAGCTTTTCCAGGAGGATTTTTCATGCCTTGCCCAAGGAACTCAGCCATACAGGAGGAGGGATTTGGGATTTGGGATTTGGGGTTGATCCTCTCCTGCACACCTGGATGGGGTTGTAGGTAGAAACAGTCACCAATCCCTGCATTCACCTCCTGGTTCTTGGGATGTTTTGGGGGAATGGTAGATTTAAATCTTTTCCTACCTCCTGGTCTCACAGGATTTGCTGGAGAAAACTCCATTAGGACTTCCAAAGGGAAATCTGGGACTGGCTGCAGCACAGATGTCTGCAAGCAACAATAGGCTGAGCTCAACCCCACGCTCTGAAAGCAGAGGGGGGAGGGACAAAAAGAAGAAGAAAGGGAAGGGAAAAAGCAAAGCAGAAAATCATTAGATGACTTCAGCCCCTCGTGACAACATCAAAAGGGAAGAGTTGTAAATTCGGATTCCATTAAACGCCGGGGGGAGCAGGAAAAGCCGTTTTGGGGCTGCAGCTGCAGGTTTGGGGTGGCCAGAGCTCTGTCCTGGGTTTGTGGGGTTCATCCTCTGTGCACTGGGGGTGCTGGACACAGCTTTCCCTCCCTGATTCCCTGAGACCAGGGGGTCCCAGGAGTGTTTGGGGTCTCCATTCCCACTTTGGGGATCTCACAGGGTGTGAATCCCTCACACATGGGGCCATTTCCACGTTTCCTCTGTGTTTTGCTCGCATCCTTTCCAAACCCAACTCCAGTCCCTGGGGAATTGCTCTCTTTGCCTCCTGCTAATTTGGGATAACTGATTGGATACACATTAAAGCCATTGAGGATTTTCTCCCCTGGGGTTTTCCAGGGCATGTCTCACTGTTTTATGCCTTTGTTTAACTGGATAATAATTCCATTTATCATTGTGAACATTTTTTTTTTGTCTTTCAACCGCTTGAGGTTTTTTGCTTAATAATCCAAACTGTTATCCTATTGTCCTAGCTGATCATCCAAGACAAAAAAAAAACCCAAGGAGGAGGATTTGGAATGAAATCTCTCATTCTCTTTATTTTTCAGGTGTGAAATAGGTCATGTTTTAAGGTTCATTATCTGCTGAACTGCATGAAAAGCAAAAATCTTGGCTGAGGGATCCCCACACCAAATATTTCCTGGGAAGGGAATGGGGTTCCCAGGATAAATGTGGTCTGTGCCTGGACAGAGCTTCTCATGCCTCACAGCTGCAAATCCTGCAGCATCCAGAAAGGGATGTTGCAAGTGTGAAAAGTCTTCTAAAGGAACTACAAAAGGGGAGGGGGAAAAACCCCAATTTTTAATGGATTCAGGAAGGCCAGGGAGTTCTCATTTTTTAAGATAGGCAGGACAGCACCTTTTTTTTTAAGATTGATTGTGAGTGACAGAAATGTGGGAACTGTGTAATAACGCCAAAAAAAAAAAAAAAATCCTGTTGCTTCCTCGCAGCCCCCAGACAATGGCTAATTGTTCTAATTTGGGTCACTCCCCTGCTGTGCTGCAGCAGGAATCCTTCACCAGGGCTCTTTAATCATTAACGTTGGCCTCTTTTCCACCGTGCTTGGCCCCCTGCAGCCCCCAGGCCTCTGCCCATCCCCAGAGATTCTGCTGCTGGAGGAGGAGCAGGGATTCATTTCTTAATGAAAACAAATTAATTTGCTGTAACATCTTTATCACCAGGCTTTGCGTCCTCCTCTGAGCTCTCTCCTTTTGGAGCAGCCCTGAAATCCAGTTTGGGGACCCAAATCTTGCCCGTGGGGTGATGTAGGGAGGGCAGGCAGTGGCTCCAGGGTTATTTATCCACAGTGGAACCCCGGCCCTGCTCGTCCCGGGGCTGTTTTTCCGTGGTGAAATCCCTCTGCCCTGCAGAAAAGCCAGGCAGGTGCCCAGGGGTGGTGAAAGGTGCTGTGCAGGTGCTGGGTGATGCCTCAGCCACGGGGTCAGGGCTCCCTCCAGTTTTGGTAGGACACAAATCCCAACTCCCAAACTCTGCCTGCTCCCATTTATCCCCAGTGTGAGAAATGCTACTCACTTCCAAAAATCTTAAAGGTTTATTAAAACCTTATCAAAAACACAACAGAAGACTGAATAGAGAAAATATTACTGCGCTGAGAGCAAAGGATTTTTCCCACTATGTGCTCGTCCACACAATGGAAGTTTCACCTTTTAACCCTTTAGTCCCTCCCAAAGTTCTGTCCATGGACTCCTCTGTCCAGTGCTGGAGATCACTTCCTTAAATCCTGATTGGAGGTCAGGTGTTGCCATAGTAAAGAGCCAACCCTCCCAAATGTCCCAAACCCAGGGCACCCCCTGATAACAACACAAGGGGGGTAAAACACAACTATAAATCTATAAAACTTCTCTTAACATATATACATGATATTTGCATTTTAATTGTGAGAGTCAACCATCACATTACTCATCTATCACACTGGGTTTGACCAATTCCCATTTCTTCACCCAGAGCAGCAGGAGCCTGGTGGTCCCCAGCACATGCCCGGGGCACCCCATCCTCTATGGGGACACACAGGGCTTGGCTGGTGCCTCCTTTCCTTTTCCTGCTGAAAAATCCCGTTGGAGCAGGGCTGGCTGGGGACTGCACAGTGCCACGAATCTCATTCCCAGCTGAAATCTGTTAAGGGATTCAAATCCCCTCAATCTCCAGCTCCTCCCAGCAGCCCTCTCCTTCTGCAGAGGGCTGGAGCAGAGCAGGAATGATGGGGAAAGAGGCCCTTTGCAGGGAAATCCTCTGCTCCCAGCCCTCCCTGCGTCCCTCCTGTGCTCCACGACTCATCCAAAGGTCAGGAATTGTGCTGAGGCTCTGCCAGCTTGGAGAGGACATTATCCAGTGGAAGCCAAGCATTGCCCAAAAGCTGCTCCCCTGAGCTGAGTCTTGCAAAGCTGGGCTTTGTGAGCTCCCTGAGTCATCCCGAGGCTGCTGCCTGGAATTGCTCAGCAGGGCACAACTTCTCCTCAGAGCTTTCCAGCGGGGATGGAAGGGGAAGAGGGAGCTGTGCAGCATTCCTGCTCCTTCCAGGAGCTGATTTTGGTATCCTTCTGAGCTACGTAAAAACAGAGGCCAGACAGAATGAAGGGAATAAAAAGCAGTTTATTTATATTTATTGAAGGGCCTTCAGGTATATTTTGGGCAGCTGAAGTCCCCCAGGGGCTGTGTCCAAAATGGATGTGGGGTCATGTGTTTTTATATTTTTACAATTTTGGTTCATTTGCATATTGTGGGTTAATCTTCCAATTACAGCTTCAGGTAATGAAGTCATTTACCCCAAGTTTGTTCCCCCCAACTCACTTTTGTTTACATTTCTCGGGGCCTGAGGCAGTGAGGTGTCCTTGATTCCCAGGCCTGGAGAGGAATTGTTGTGTTTGACCAAAATGGGAGAACAGCAGCTCACATTGAATATGGAGTTTAGAGTTATGCACTAAAGAACTGCAGGATTACAAATATATGAAAAATATAACAGCTAAAATCCTAAGGGATCCATTTAGGTGCTGCCCACAGCATTTTTGCTGTGTGTCACCCAGGATTCTCTCCCTGCAGGAGCTGTAGAGGTGCAAGATCATGGCAGTGGGAACAACTTCATGGATATTCCCAGATGTGTGGCTGATGGATCTCAGCTGAGGACTCCTCACCAGATCTATCAGCTGGTTGGGAGCTCAGTGCTCAGGAAAAGGGCACATCCCAGCTTTTTTCCTGCCAGCAGCATCAGCTGGGAAGGCTGGACTCTGTATGTGTGTGGTCTGTCCCATCTCCCCAGCCCTGCGATGCAGTTTTCCTCCCAGAGTTTGAAAACCAGATAAAAAAATGCACATTCCCACCCCCTGTGTGATGTTAGAGGAGCCACATCTTGTGTGATGCTTTTCCTGTGTGTTATTTCAGGAGCATTTGCTGCTGGGATTGGGCTCTGGTGGTGAGAAAATGCATTTTTTTGTGCTTGGTTGTTGTCCTTTCCATGGAAAGGGCACTCGGGGTTTCCCAAAACCCAGCCCTGTGGGATTCAGGCTCTGCAGGTTGAGGTTTCCTTACCCTGTGACCACAAAAAAAATCAGCTTTACGTTGACCTTCCATGAGTGATGTGATGCAGACTGATGGAGATGTGGCAGAAAGAGCTTTTGGCCTCAATTTTGATGTTGTGGGAAGTGCTTCACCCCTGGAAGCAGCAGGATCTGCCCAGAGGGGTTTGTGGCTTTTTTTCCATCATTCCTGAGGGTGCTGATGGTGAGGGCAGAGATGTTATGCCAAGGAAGAGGGAGCATCCCACAGGAATTCTTGGCATCATCCCTCCCCCAGGCTAATCCCCTCACCCCGGGGGTCTCCCCATTCCCCAGCGAGGTTCAAACCTTGTCAGCACGAGCTGGGCTGGTTTTTAAGGTGATTTTAAGGTGATTTTTAAGCTGATTCCCTTTCCAAACAAGTTCTTGGGCTCAGTCCCACCAGGGTGTGCATCAGCTCCAATTATTTCCTGATAGACTTGGATCAGGAACAGGAAAAAGCTTTTGTTTGGAGCCCTTGGCACAGCACCAGCAAAGTCCCTTCTCCTGCACATGAGTTTTGGGCCTGCTCTGGGGAGGAATTGCAGAGGTTTGGGTAAAAACCTAAAAAATGGAGGTTCCTGAAGCACAGAGTTTGTGTCTTACCCATGGGAATGAGATGTGCAGAAGGAAGGACCCCATCCTGTGCCTTAGGAGGGCTCTGAAATGGGAATTTTATTTATTATTATATATATTTTTTTAATCTACAGAGTTGATGTGTGCAGGAATCATGTGCTCTAAATAATTTATTAAACCGCCCAAAATAGAAATATCCCAGGACCTGCAGGGCTTGGGAGTTGAGCTTGTGAAGAAAAAGGGCTGAAAGGGTGAGGATGGCCATGGAAGGATGAGCTGGATGCGGAGAAAGGATTAAAATATTCCTTGTCCTGCTCCTGTACCAGCATGGATGGGCTGGGTTTGCTTGAGCTGAACTCCTTTGGGCTGAATTATTCAGGAATTGATTTGATGGGAAGTTCAGGCCTGAGCTTCCCTCAGCCATCTGGAGGTCTGGGAGCTGCTTGAGAGAAAAAAAAACCTCATCAAAAACCTCAAAAAACCTCATTGGAGAGGCAAGATGCCCATGGCACACCTGAACCAGGAAAAATCTGTGCGTTTTTTTTTTTACTTTCTCAGCTTTTCCTCCACGTTCCTCTTGTGAATCATTTCACTTCCCCAACAGTTCAGCTGGGATAATGCTGGAGACAGCTTGAATTGTCTTTTCAGGGTTATTTTGGAGGTAATTTGCAGCATAAAATGCCAGCTCCGTGTCCTTCCCCCTCACAATTTTAGCACATTGTTTCCTTTTCAACACCAGTTTTTCCAGGGAGGCCTCGGAGCTGGAAACCCTCACTCATCCCTGAGGGTGGACTCTGCTATTTCAGGGGCTGCTGCAACACTTAAAAATAATTTTAAAAAGAAGCAGATGAAATGAAAGCTGCTGGCACCTGGCAGGTAAAAAAAAATATATAGGGAGGTGTTAAAATCTGAGGTGTTTTCTTCTCATGTTGGGGCGGGTGCTTCCACAGCCAGGAAGGTGTTGCTGGCAGTGTTGCCTTCCCAAAATGTTTTGAGGCTCTAATTAAGGAATCTCCTGCTTTTCCAGGCTTTCCAGTGGGAAACATGAGGTAAAATCTTGCTTTTCTTAATTTTCTCAGTGTTCATTTCCACAGGATGAGCATCTCAGGGCTCATCCAGGCCCGGGGCTGGTTTTTGCCGCAGGGCCTGCAGTGGGAGAGGAGCTGTGGGAACGCCTTAGGAATTAAATTTGTGGGATGAAAACCCTGATTTTGGGTTCAGCATGGTGGTGAGCAAGGTGTTGAAAAGCAGGGGTTTAAATGTGCTCCTATGAACCCAGATTTCCTGGGCATCAGAGGCTCAGGTGGGAAGTGGCTCCTGGTGCCCAGGGGTTTCCATACCCTGTGTCCTGCTGGGATCCCTGGATCTGCAGTTCCCACCTGAAACCCCCTGACCCTATCAGGGAAAAATCAGCTGGAAAATTACCTTGTGATTAATGGGAATCACCATGATATATCTGGGAAGAAACCCTCCCTGATTTATGTCAAGGCTTCGTTCTTAGGGTGGAGTCAAAACCTACAAATCCTGACTGATATTTCTGCCCCAGCCACCTGCAGGGATGTCCTGGGTTTGTGGTTGTTGTTGTGGTTTGTTTTTTTTTTTAACCTGAGAAAACCTAATTGTTTCCCTGTACACCCCCAAGTGATTTGTCAAAATCCCAATTGCTCCCTGGTAATTCAATATTTATGATGGCTTTATAAGGCCAGTCCTGCTCCACTGATGCAGAGGTGAGGGGGGGAATAATTGCATAAATTTCATAAATTAGGCTGCAAAAGCTGAGCTCTCAGGGGGGATGTGAAGGCAGCAATAATTGGCTGTCCAGGCAGAGGAGATGCAGCACCTTCCTCAGCATTCCTGCCTGGATTTTCCCAGAAAATCCTGAGCCATCCCTGTGGCTGAGCAGCCCAGGCTGAATGTTTATTGCAGGGTTTCCTCTTTAATTCCTGTGTCTTCCCTAATGATGCAGCAGTTTGATAAAACCAGGCAGACAGCACAAATTGTCGCATTTTGGAACTTTTTTTATCATTATTGATCTTTCAGTCAGGTTCATCTCTGCCTGTGACCTTTCAGAGAGCAAGAAAGGCACTGCAGGATGGGTGTTTGGAATTACTGGATGGCAGATCATGTGTATGAAAATCCTGAAACATGATGGAACAGTCTGGATACTGAGGACTGGGTTTTAGTTTATTTTTGGGACCCAAAATTTCTAGACCCAAATCCTTAGAAACTTTCAGAGTTCAAGTTTTCCAAGCCCAGTATCCCTTGGGATGGAAATTTGAGCCAAAATTGAGAAGACACCATGTTTCTTCATGGGTCTATTTTTCCTAACAATTAAATGCTGTGAGGTTTTCTCTTCACAAGACTCCATCAGCTCACAAAGCCTTTGGGAAGCAGTTTTTGGTGGTAATGAATAGGTAATTTAACCAAATTTAATCAATCTCTGCCAAATTTTAGTGCTGGAAGCTGTTGCGTTGTGTCAGATGGTAACGGTGGAATAATAACAGAATAAGAATAAGAATAAGAATAAGAATAAGAATAAGAATAAGAATAAGAATAAGAAAAGTCCTGCAGAATCTTAGCAATCAGAGAGGCTTTTCCCCCTTTCTAGACAGTTTTAAGGGTGGTCCCTTAAGGCTTCCCAGCTCCCAGCTGGAGCCACTCTGGGCTCGGAGCACCCCGTGGGTGTGATGGCAATGCTGCAGAGCCCTCACCCCGTGTCCTTTCCATGTTTTTGCAGGAAGGGGACTCCCTGGGAGCCATGGAGAAGCTCTGCAGGCAGCTCACCTACCACCTGAGCCCCCACTCGCAGTGGAGACGCCAGGGCATCATGAAGAGGAAGCCGCAGTCCTGGTGAGTCCCTGCTGGGTCACTGTCTCCAGGCTGGCCTTGCCACCCCTCAGGGCCACCACGGGGCTGGGGACAGTGGGAAGGGGGGTTTTCCACGATGGTTTTGCAAATGTGGGAGCTGCCTGTTGCTCCCTGCAGCCACAGGAGGAACAAATCCACCGGGATGAAAGGAAGTGCTGAGAGCTGGGAGGGAGCTGGGGTGTCCCAGCCTCCAGAATCCTCCTTCCTCTCCAATCTCACCAGCATTTCCCACATTTATGGTTCCTTCATGCTCCCCTGGAGATGTTTTCCTCTATTTCCATCTTCCTTTCCCGTTGCAGAGGAGAGCAGCACTTCAGTGCTCAGGGAGGAGGAATGGTCTGGAAAACCTGAGCCATCCATCCTCCAAACATCCCTTGTCTCCCAAACTGCTCCAAGAGCTCCTAATTAGCTGGTAATTAATGTACAGGCACGTGTCACCATGCACACCGTGGCTTGCAGTTTACACAGAAGGAATTCTGTTGTTCAAAATAGGGAAAAAATAACCCAAATCCCCTCCTCATCCAGCTCCTCAGCAAAGCATTCCCATCTGGTGTCATCCTGGATCCACAGAGCTGAGAAACCTGTGGATGAGGCTGATGGGAATAGAAAGGGCTGCTTGTTTTCCTTGTGTTGGGCATTATATATTTATTATTTTTGTTTAAGGAAGCAAGAAATAGAAACAAAGCTGCAATCTGGAGGAGTCAGGATATGTATCCAGGTGCTGGCTCGTGGTCCCAGGAGAGTTTTGGTTGCAATGGAGCTGTAGTGGGAATTAATCCAATGAAAAAGCTGGGATAGGTAAGGAGAGGGGAGGAACGTGGTCACAGGAGCAAAAAAAAAACACAAGGAAATAGAGGCTTGAGTGGCTAAATAGGATTAGGAGCACATCTCCCAGGAATCTGGCTTATCATCCTCACACAGTGCTGTCCTGAGAAACCAAAACGTGGATAAATGTATTTCACTAGCAGCGTTACCCACATTTTTGGTGGGTTTTAAGGTGTATTGATGGCCAAAACCTGCAGTTTCCAAAAAAGGAGCAGAAACTGGGGGAGTTTGGCGCTCCCAGGCTGTGTCCCGCGGGCACACGGAGCTGTAATGACCCAGCAGCTCATTACCCTCCGGGGTTTCCTCTTAATTAGAGTAGGAAACGCTCACCCCTTATCACCCCATCAGGGCATTGTTCAAGGCACACTACTGCTGCATCGTGGAGCTCTTTACAGCCCCCAAACCGCACGAAATCCTTGGAAATGAAAAAACTTCGAGCCCTGCTTTGTGCCCCTCTGTCTTTAATTACCAATCCCTGTCCTTAATCCCCAGCCCGGGATCAGCAGCGGTGTGAGCGCAGCCTCGTGCCTGAGATTTGCAAAGCTTTATCTGCAGCTTTTCCGTGGAGCAGCCGGGAAATAGCTGAGGTTTTCCGGGGCTTTAGGAGCAGGGATGAGGTTTTGGGATGAGGTTTTGGCTGTCAGAGAGCCCTGACCACATGGAAACGACCCAGTGCCAACGTGGGCTGCTGGTCCTGCCCCAGCCAGGCTTTGGAGGGTGGGATTTTCCTGGATTTCTGGTTTAGATGCTCTTTCAGGAGGTGGCTGTGAGTTGAACCCTTTGCTGGAAGGTGAAGGCAGTCTTTTGCTAAGGTCTAAATGCCATAAAACGAGGATTTTATAGAGAGCATCCTGCTCTGGGCTGGGGTTTCCAAGTGCCCTGTGCTGCTCCCAAGGGAATTATGAGCTCCCATTCCCCGGTGTTGGCATTGCCCTGACTCAGCCCTGCTGCCCGGTGTTGCAGGAACTCCCCAGTATCACGGATCCACCCTTTTTTCTGTGAGTGTTCCAGGGAAAATCGCTTTCCTTCATCCCACACCCACATATCCATTGCAGGTGAGAATGGGAAGCAGAGCAGCAGGAGGAGGAGGATGGGCACAGAGGATGGAGCTGATTTTTTGGCCGGGCAGAGGGAGAGGCTGTGCTTCCCGATCCCAACTCCTCCCAGGCTGGGTGTGCTCCCTAAATCCAGGCAGACATTCCCAGCCCTGGCACCGCAGCACCCAAATCTCTGCCAAATGACCTTATTTTTTTGGCACGTTATAAATCTGTCTGGCTCTCCCTCGCTGTCTCCACGCCTCCCTCGGAATACATTAAACATCCAGGGATGAAAATCGGGGAAAGCCAACAGCAGTAGGATGAAGCCAGCCTGCTAAAGTCATTTCTCTGCGCCTGGCTCTGCCTGGGGACACAATTCCAGCCCTGGAATCTCCCTGCTCGTGGAATCTCCCTGCTGCCAAGCGCTCACCGTCGGCATCACAAAGGCAAACCGGGAATCAAAGCTCCCGTCATTGCTGTGGAGCACGGGCTGGGAGGGAGGAGGTGTTTCAACCTGCAGTTTCCCCCTGGGGAAACCATCCCTGGGGATATCCCGGTCCTCTCCCGGTTGTGGTAGGAATGAGCCAGGAATGCAGCAGGGAGGATGGGACAGCGGGCACCAACTGAAGGAATATCAAATATTCACGTTGTAGCTCCAAATTTACATCAGATAAACCCTTTTTTTCTTTTTTTTTACACACGATTCTTGTTAATGCCCCTGCATGAAGCAGGGGAAGAATTTAGGGTGAAGCAGCTCAGTTTAAATGGAATTAAATGGGGTCAATCTGGACCTAAATTCGTGGATTTTTTGACTCTGCTGCTGCTCAGAGAAACCCCCAAGTGTCCACACCAGGCTGAGCCAATGTGGCATTTTCTGCACTTTCTAACCCCATTTTTTGTTTCACAGCTCCCAGCCCTTGCTTATGCAAATTCCCAAATGCTGACACCTGGAAAGTGCCAGGAGCTGATTTTTTTCTCACTTCTCCTGGGTTTTCCAGGTGGTTTTCCTGAGCTCCAGCCCTTTCTTTTCTTTGCCACTTGTCCTTTCTGCTGGTGACACCTGGGACTCAGCCTGAACTCCTTTTACCCTCTGATGTTAAATCATTAGATATCACATTTAAAATAGCAGGAAAATTAATAATTTGGGACAGCTTTTGGAAATGTGGAGGCCCTGTGAGGCTATGGCAGATTTAACCCCTGGCTACCTGAAGGTTGGATGTTCTCCATGGCATTTAGCATCCAGGAGCAGAGACCTGTTAGAACAGAAGGTGTTTGGATTTAGTGATGAATTTACAGATGTTGAGCAGCCTTACTTTGATGGCAGGAATGATCTTTTAGCATCCCACTCCTGATTTCATCTGGGGCACAAAACATTTCTCTCATGCAGGAATGCTGGGTGCAGGGCTTTCATGTTGGCATTGACTGGTTGCATCGCTTTACAAAGGAAAAAATAAATAAAAAATGAGTTCTCATGGTGGGAGAAGCCCTTTGGAGAACAGAAAGGGAATGTTTGTGGCTGGAAATCCTCCTCTGCTGTGGCAGCTGGTGGGCGAGCAAGAGAAGTTGGAGCTCCTGCAACAAATGGTCCCTTCAGAGCGTCCAGCACAACCCCAGCTGGTGGGAGGAGGCTGGAGCAGGGTCCCCTGGTCATTAAAATCCCATTTCTGTGTGTGTGTGCTGGAGCTGCTGTAAGAGAGCAGGGAATGTGGGAGCTGGAGCCTTTGGGACGTGTGTGGGTGATCCCTTCTCCCTGTGCCCATGGGATGCCATTCCATGGACATTCCATGGCTGTCCCAGGGAGCTGAGAGGACAGAGGATGCTCCAAAAGCTCAGAACTCAGTGATTTGGGGGGGTGGTGTAGCTTTCCACGTTTTGCAGTGGGAAACAGGTGATTCCCACACCTCTCTGCTCTTTCCAGCGTGGCCTGAGGCTCTGGGGGTGGATAAAAGCAAAGCTCTGGTTCCCGGTGGCTTTTCAGGTTGGGAAGTGGGGTTGGGATGCTCAGCCCTGGCTCAGAGGTGGCTCCTGCATCCCTCAGGAGGAGGTGGGTGAGGCTCAGGGCTGCCCCTGGCCAGGGTGGATCTGCTGATTTTTGCTGGGTCACATCACCATGGCCGAGGGCTGCACCCTGTGTGGTCACTGAGCCCAGGATCCTCAGGGCAGAAATTCCTGGTTTGGTGGCTCAGTTCATTCCCAGGATGGGCACTAAATTCCAGCTCCTGTCTGCCTGTGCCTGGTGGTTGTTAAAAGAGCTGTTCCCCCTCTGTGTTCCTGCAGCACAGAAAGATTTGTGCTTAATTACTCTGTTATTCCTGTTAATTGTCCTGAGAGCCCGTGAGGGGCCACCTCTGAGCATGTCCTACCCTACTTTTGTGATTGAGGGCTGGAAATTCAGATTTAATCTCTGTTTGTTCCTGAAATTCAGCATTTAAATCCCAGCCTGGCCAAGGTGGATGAGGCTTTTCTCTGGAAATATTGAATGGCCACCAAAAGGTGTCTGATGCAAGGTGCAAGGTGTCTGATGTGTGGCTGTCCCTTGTCACCAGCTTGGCTGTGCTGGAGGGAGTCCCCAGGCAACAGAGCTATTTAGTGCAAAGGGAAATAAATCCTTTTGGATAGCTGGGAATGGGGAGGGGTAACCACAGGCACTGAGTAATCCTCTCTAATAAATGTCTTAATGTGATGGGAAGGCCTGAAGTGACACAGAAATGAGCTAAGATTTTTGGGAGAGAGAGTGGAAAACCTTTGGGAGACACCTTTGGTTTGGTGGAGTTCACACAGGGCTCAGCCAGCTTAATAAATTGGGAATATTTTCTGTGCTTTGGCAGAAATGTTTAGGAATTTGTGGTGCTGAAGAGCAGGAGGGGGCTGGTCCCAGCAGGGCCATGGGATTTGGCTTTTCCCCACATAGCAAATGAGGAACTTTGATGGGGTTCAGGGCACACAAAGAGGAAAAAAAAGGAACTTTTTGAGGTACCAATAAGGAGTTGGGAGAAAAAGTTGGATGTAATTTTATCCCAGGAATGCCCTTTTCATCACCTCTGTCCTCCTCACCTCGCTCTCCTCCATGGCCATGGGGCGTTTCCTCCATCTGCCCATTTTGGATTTTTATAGCTACTCAAGATGTGACTTTTCTCTTTCTCTTATGGTTGGGCTGGGAACAAACCCTGATGTGCCCTGTCAGTTGTTCTGTTCCCAGTTCTCCTCCTCACCAAGCTGCTCTGGGCTGCTGCCCCTTGAGTTTATTCCCTTTGGCACATGCCTGGCTGCAGGCACAGTCACTGCTGTGTCTCTGCTCTCTGATGGCCTGGGTGACTTCCAAGCTGCTCCTTTGCTTTGTGGAAAATCCATTTTCTAAGATATGTGAACAGGAGCAACATTTGGGGCTGGTCCTTTGCATGTGCCTGGCTGGGATTTGGGATTTTTTGTGGAACCCCAACAGATGGGTTTGAGTGGGGTGGGCAGGTTAAACCTGGGGTTAAATGTGCCTAAGCTGCTTCCCAGAAAAAAGGGAAAATCCCAACTCTCTGAAGCTGGGATGCAGCTCCCTGGAGCTCCTTGTTATGTAGAAATTCCAATTAATCTCTTCTCCAAAAATGCTGTTTTATGTACAAACATCCCCTCTGGCAGCCCCAGGGTTTTGTGACCATGCAAAAACTGTGGTGGTGAAATGTTTTGTCCTGGTGGGAATTGGTTGTGATGTTGGAGGGGAGAGGAGGAACAGGCCAGCAATCATCCAGCACAGGCTGAGTGGGAAGAAGGGAAGGACTCCATCCAGCTGGAGATGGATTTCTTGAATGAGAGAGGAATTAAAAAAAAAAGAAAAAAAAAAGAAAAAAAAGAAAGCTGTGTCATTTTAAAGTCGATAATGTACAGAACTAAGAGGCTTTGGTGTTAAATAATTCTCTTTTCAGGCTAGTGGGGTATAAATTCAGGGTGTCAGGATGTCATTGGTTTGCACTTTATCCCTGGATTGGGGAGCGGGTGTCAGGCAGGAAGGGATGGACCTGACAGTGCACAGGGATGTCCTGAGCTGCTCCCAGCTCAGCAGGCCGAGTGTGCCAGTGTTACAGCAAAACAGAGGCTGAAAACCAACCCAAGGAATTCCTTTTCCACCCAGTTCTCCCTGCTGGATGATGCTGAAGGGCCCAAAACCACAGAGAATTCAGGACAGGCCATTAAACACCACAGTTCAGGCTCCAGAGGCTTGGAAAGAAAATGCTGTGATGCTTCTGGTTGAGTTTAAAGAGTCAGAGACTTTTGGCACGATGAAAGCAGGGCTAAAAGCTGTGAACAGATGAAATGTCTGGTGTGGGGGAAAGGTGGAATGCTGCAAATCTGGAGGAGTAAAGATCTGTGAGGGCTGTGGTTGGGAAATAATTCTGCAATGTACGGCTTGTGGCAATTAAAGGAGCTGCCACCATCGTGGGATCATTAAGACTGGAAAAACCTTCTGAGATCAAGTCCACCACTAAGCCAAGAACACATCTCCACATCTTTTAAATGCCTCCAGGTATCCTTTAAATAACTTTAAAGGATAAAGGGAGTTATTGTTGATGATATTCTGGGGAAATCTGATTTTTCCTGTGCTTGTTGCAGTGGGAGCTGTAGGATCTATCCCCTGCTTCCTGGAAAAACTGAGCAAACCACACCAAGCAGGTGCTGAAATCACTCCTTGCCACTATTTGGCCACCAGACCAGCAGGTTTGGGGTGGAAATTAGTTCTTTTTCTGGGGATAGAGGTTATCCCTGCCCATGGAGAGGCTGCAGCTCCTGGCACACCTTGCCCAGCCAGGAGCTGGCATTAACCTAGACCTGCATTTGAAGCTGAGCTGTGAATAATTCATGGACACTGAAATGCCACCTGGCTTGGTGGCACAGGGCTGGCACATCCAAGGGACTTCAGGTTTTCCACTGGCTCAATGTGTAAAATGAGCCCTTCCCCTGCTCCTTGTCTGGGCTGCCCCAGAATTTAAAACAATTGACCCAAACTGCAAGCACCATTCCCCCCACACTGATGAATACTGACCCTGACAAAGGCTTGGGTTGCTTTTGCTGCTCCTGTCAGCCAGAAATGCTGGAAAATAAAGCAGAAACAACCTGAGACTGGGTCAAGAGCAGCAGGACGCCCCTCCCCACTGACTTTTCCCTCACACTTTTGCTGCAGCCTTATAAACTTCAAGTTTTTAAGCACTACCTGGGATTTAAAACCTCGATTTCAAGCCTCCCTCCTCCTCTTCTTTCCTCTCCCCTCCTGCAGCTGAATCAAGGAATAACGTGGTGGTTTTCCTCCCCTCCCACCTCCTTGCACTTGGGTGCTTGTGCCTGTTAAATGTGTTTTTTAGTCCGGTGCTTAATTGGAAAAGGCCTTTGATGGTGAAAAGTGTGGGGTTTTAATTTATTTTTTTGGTAATAATTACTCCTCTGCTTCTGGGCAGAGTGGAAATGAGATTTTCCATGGACACATGGTGGGGATTATTTAAATCCATCCCCACCACTCGGGCTGCGGGCCGGGAACCAACCGGTAGAAATTGTTATTAAGCGAGGGAATCAGCTGGGAAAATAATTCATCCCCTCAGCTTGGAAGTGGTCCAGACACTCTGTGATGATTTGTTTTGTCTCAAACAGAGACTGACTCCTTTTTTAGGGTGGTGAGGGGCAATTTGGGGCCTGGATGCTGCTCCATGGGGGAAAGGCATCACACCCCAGCAGCGGAACCCATTTAATTCCCATCAGCCCAGCCTGGCTGTCACCCCGGGCTGTATTTCCCAATTAAGACCATCAAGCTCGATGATGAAGCTTTGATAGGTGCTCTTTACATTTATTTTATTTCCCCAGCCCTTTCAGGCGGTGAATGAAGGTGTTTAGTGAGCTCATCCATCACTTTAACTCGGTGAATTCCCACCTCCCACTGCTGCGGCTGCTGCTCTCTTTGAGTGGAATTAACGCTTTAAAATAACGCTGCAAATGGGGATGGCGACAGCGGGGGGGCTATGTCACCACCAGGGGGTTCTGTCTGTCCCCTGAGAGTCCCCATGGGTGACACAAACTGGGCTCACCCCCTTCCACTCCGACCCTTCATCCTCACACATCCCTGGGCTCCTGGGAGATGGGGTGGAGGAAAAAAAATCCTCTGGAGCATCTGAAGCACAGAAGGTTCTTTTGCATCTCAAAGGGGGATTTTGGCACCTCCAGGAAAAGGTCCAAAGCTTCTGGACACATTCAAGTTTTTCCAGGCCTTGCCAGCCTGTGTTTTGACACATCCCAGTGTCAAAGGAGCCCCAAGGCTGATCCCCTTTGTCCAGCCCAGGGTGGCAATATGTTCTTGCAGGTGTTTTACTCTCCCTTATCCAGGATTAGCGCCAGGCTGGGGAGCTGGGGGGTTTTTTGGGATGAATCCACCCTCGTGTGCTGCAGGTCACTCCTCTCATGCCCTGGGGAACGAGGATTATCCCTTGGCAGCTCCTGGCCTGGCAGAAATGCCCATCTGGAGCCAGTCCTCTCCTGCATTCCCTGCTTTCATCAGCTGCTGGCTCATGCTGGCCCCTCCAGTGGGGCTCATTATCCCAAAGATGATGAGCTGGAGACTTGGAGGGGAAAAAAAAGCATGTGTTGACAAAATAATATGGACATAATATGGACAAATCACTGGGGAAGATTTGTTGTTGGGCTGATCTTTGCAGCAGCATTCCTTGAACAGCCAGCTCAGAGCACGGTGGCACAAACCCTCAGCACTGGTGGGTGCAGAGAGCAGAGAAAAAGACAAAATATTTGCATTTGGAGGGCCTGTGTTGCAGCAGAGAAGCCAAACAGGCAGCCAGGGAAAATCCAGGGAAGGTTTTTTGTGGTTTTCCTGCTTGTCCAGCAGAATTTGCTGTGCCTGGGGATGGGGGAGCTGGGCAGAGTTTGGCTGCTCAGAGCACAGGATCACATCCCTGCTCTGCTCTACCAGCCAGCCCCACCTCTGCTCCCTGCTCTGTTTGCATCTTTGGGGGCAGCTGGAGGCTGACATCCCCCCATCAGCAGGGAAATAACCTGCCAAAAGCAATGGAGTGCTGGGGGAAGAGGGAGTTTGCTGTGGGCAGCTCAAGCTGTTCCTTGTTGCCTGGATTTTTCCCTTTGTTTGACTTTGCAGGAATGGCTGCAGCCGCTTTCTGCTGCCCCTGGGCTCAGGGAAGGGGATTTAAAATGAAATAACTGCACCAAAAACTGTGCCCAGCAGGAAAAGCAACCCACAGGGTGCCAGAAATTCAGTTTCATCCTCTGCTGCAGTGACAGAGGAGTGGGGTGCTGAGAAATCCTCTCATTGGAACAGAAGATGAAAAAGCCACCCAAAAAAATCCCTTTTTCTTTTGAAGCCACTAGCAGTGGGTCAGGTTGTATCCTGTTATTCCTCACTGGCGGGCAGCTGAGGGGACAATGGTGGCTCTGTTCTGCTGGGCTGAAGGGGACCCACTATTTGGTGTTAATGTGAAGCAGATGCACCCCAGGGTTGGAATTCCCAACACCAGGGCTCGTTATCCTGAGGCTGCCAAATCCCAGGGACCCCATCCCAAGCCCTGGGAGCACCGTGGGCCCCTGCAGGGAGGCAGGGTGGCCACAGGAATGGGGTTTGCTTGGCCAACTGAACACCTGGGTGTTGAAAACCAGGTGGAACAAAGCTTTTTTGGCTCAATAGATGTGCAAATTCTGATTAAAAAAAAGCTTTTTTGGCTCGATAGATGTGCCAATTCTGATTAAAAACTGGCCAAATGTCAGATGAGAGGTTCTTGGCTGCCTCACTGTGTCCATCTCCTCTTCCTTTGGCTGCTGCAGCTCCTCCAGCATAAATCCCTGGATGTTTCTCAGGATGTTCTGTGCTCTGGGGGGGCTTCCTGATCCCCTGGATGTGGCTGGAGGCCACCAGCCCCACATGGGACACCACAGACCCATCCCATGGGTCCCTGTCCCCCCAAACCAGCTGTGTCCAGGGTCAGGAGCTGGAGTTTTCCCTTTGATCCATCGCTGAGCGTGGCAGGAGCCGTGCTGGGCTTCACTTTGGACACCACAGCTATTGGGATTTGATGGGAAGGGCAGGATTTGGCTGGGAATAGGGTCCTGCCAAGGATTTGGGGGGGAAAAGGGAAAAACAGGGGGTGATGGCAGCTCCTGGCTCTGGAAAAAATCCCTTCCCAAGGAGGGAGAGGGACAAGCAGGACCCTGGGAGCCGGGCTGGCGGCTGCCTCTCGTGCTCTGGCTCTCATCAGAGCAAGAGGGGACCTCAGCCTGCCTAAACTCTTCCAAATGTGATCTGTGCTCCAATAAAATAAACATTTTAGGGAAAGCCAAGCCCCAGGCACACATTTTGGCAGCTGATCACTCCCTAATTGCAGGAAGAGCAGTTGGGAGAGGTTTTTTTTGTTATATATTTTTTTTGTTTCTGATGAGAAAACTGGGCTGAAGGATCAGAGTTGAAATGTCTCTCCCCACATCTCCCCACCCCCAAAAATCCTGGGGTTTTCCCCTTTGTATGAATGGAATTCAACTTATTTCAAGGAACAAAGAGCCTCTGCTAAGTGTGAACCTTAAACCCTCAGCGAGGGCCTGGATACAGGGAATTCTCCACAATTTTTTTATCCCTTTTTTTCTGTTGTTTGAAAATACCAGGGACAATTTTGAGGGCTGGGAGAGGATTTTGGTGAATTGGAGCCGTTGCCTCTCAAGCCTGGCTGTTCCTGGGTGCTCCCCCATCCCAAAACTCCTCGGGCTCTGGAATGGGATGGAGATAACACCAGCCCCAATTTCCATGACGTGGCAAAACTCAATTTGTGGTCAGGGGGCAGAGCAGGAACAGCCACACTCTCCCCTCACTTTTGGGGTCACATCCAGCCTGTTAGTGGGGTCATTCCTTCCAAAAATCAAACAAAGCACCAACAAAACCAAAGGGAGAGGCTGGAATTATGGATTTTAGGGAAACCTCCATCCTGCTTTTCCAGAAAAGTGCTGGAGTCCTGGCCAGCACTGCTGTTCTCCATCAGAGCCCTCTCCCTTTTCTTTTTCCTCCTCTTCTTTCACTTTTTTTACACATGTTGGCAGCCAGTTGGGTGTTTTTATGAGCAAATTATTGGGGATTTCTTTTCCTGTGGCCTCTTCCCTTTGGACACTGAGGGCTGCAAATGGATTTAAAGGTTCTTTTCCTAACCAGCCCTGCTTCCTCTCTCCCTAGTGGGGAGTTGCTCATGTAAATCCAACACGATTTGGGTACTTTTGTATCTATTCAGTCATAAAAGTCTCTTTCCAAGAGCCTTTCCAGCGTTTTTTTTTCCCCTCCTGGGCTAGAATCTGAAGAAAATGCTGTTTGTTTTATGGCAAACTCTCATTTATTGTAACACAAATCCTTACTTCGGGCCAGTTCTCTTCCAGGGAGTCATTTTCAGAAGAAACGAGCCCAACATGTTTTCCTTTGAATTGCTGATTGTTTTTCTCTGGGCATTTGTGCAAATTGCCTCTCCTGCAAAATCCAGGTTCTATCAGCTGCAGCTCCTTATTCCACTGGAGTAGAGTTTGTTGGGAAAATTCCAGCAATTTCTGTATAAAAACAGAGGTTTGGGAGCAAATTATATTGTTGGGAGGGTGATAGAAATATATTTTATTTTGGGGAGGATGGGATAGGAAAATGGAGCTCTCCAACAGCAGCAGATTTACTTTTTTTTCCCCCACTAAATTAAACAGAGTTATAATTATAGCAAAGCATTTTGATTGCTCCCAAGTGCTTATTTTTAGCATTTTGTTTAGCAGGAAATAAAAGCAAATTGAGGGGAGGGGAAGCGATGGTTCTGAAACAGAGCAAGGACCTTTCCCTTCCCTCCCCATCCCAAGCCAGGCTCCTGGAGCAGGAGCTGCATGCAAATGCAATGCAAATGAGCTGCTAATTGTCCCTGCTGGAGGTCTCATAGGTGGGGATAACAGAAACCCAATTTCTGAGCAGCTCCTGGGTCCCTTTGCTGAATGGCACGGGGACACTCAGGGGCTGTGGCACAGGGGGACAGGGGTGGGACAGGGGGGTGAGGGTGGGTGGCATTTCCATGGGATCATCCTGGGAAAGCCCTCCCAGGTCAGGGAGTCCAGAGGTGAGCTCAGCACTGGGGTGGCACTGCTCTTGGGTGACACTGAGAGGTGACACTGCTCTGTTGGGTGACATTGCTCTGTGAGGTGACACTGCTCTGTAGGATGTCACTGCTCTGTGGGGTGGCCCTGGTCTGTGGGTAACAGTGCTGTGTGTGGTGGCACTGTTTGTGGTTGACACTGAGAGGTGACACTGCTCTGTGGGTGACACATCTCTTGGATGTCCTTGCTCTGTGGGATGTCACTGCTCTGTGTGGTGACACTGTGGGGTGACACTGCTCTTGGGTGAAACTGTGAGGTGACAATGTGCTGTGCAGTGACACTGTTCTGTGAGGTGACACTGTGAGGTGACATTGCTCTGTGAGGTGACACTGCTTTGTGGGGTGACATTGTTGGGTAACACTGCTTTGTGGGGTGTCCCTGCTCTGTGGGGTGTCCCTGCTCTGTGAGGTGACACTGTGGGGTGTCCCTGCTCTGTGGGGTGTCCCTGCTCTCCAGTGTCTGTCCCTTTGTCCCACAGGCTGAGGTGAAGGCCTTGGGGCAGCTGGGAGTGGCCAAGCCTCACCCGTGGATAAAATTCCTTCTCCTTGCTGTTTGTATTGGGAGTTTTAGGATCTCATCCCAAATCTGCCCCCATGGAGGGGCTGGAGCAGGGTCCCTGTGAGGTCCCTTCCAGCCCAAACCATTCCCTGGATCCATGGATTCACTACAGAACTGCCACCACAGCTCCTGACTGACCCTTCTGTGGCCAGGATTTCTGGATGGAGCCTCCCAGGAGCCCTGCCAGCCCTGCTGCAGCCCAGAATTCCCTTTTCCCATCAAACACCCCTGGCATGGAGGTGGGGCAGGCCTGGAGCTTGGTGTGGGGCCAAGGCAAACACAGGGATTTGGGGATTTGGGGATTTGGGAAGCTGTGAGAGCACAGAGCAGCACAGGAGGTCACTGTGGGGATCCTGCTGCCAGAGGGAAATTCAGGGACAATTTTAGCATTCCCTCCAGGTTTGCTCTTAGGATGCTTCAAAATTCCTGTGCTGAATCCGAGGAACAGCCCAAATATTTGGGGATTTTTTTTTGTTTTTTGGAGATGCTGTTTAGGGTTGTGATTCCCACAGAGCATTCCCAGCAGGCACAATCATTTTATAAACATATTAAACTTAATTTTGATGTCACATTTCAGGGCCAGAATGAGGAGCTCCAGGCTGAGCAACCTGCCCTTCCTACCCTCCAAAATCCAGCACTTTGCAGGAGGAACAGGCTGGAATTTGGGTAGCACGGGAATGATGTTGCAACAGGGATGTCTGGAGTTTATGACATGAAAAGTGCAAACCTTGGCAAAACTGGGAAGGCTCTTGGAACAAGAAGAGAGCACAATAATTAATCCCCACTGGTGCTTTCTTAACAGCAAAGACTTAGGAATTTTTAATGAATTTATTGGTAAGCTCGAAAGGAGCTTTAAAGTTCCATATTTTGAAATTTATGTATTTTAAAAATCCTCTTTACCCTGAGAATCTCTGAGGAGGGAAGTCTTTCCAAGCTGTGGGGAACAGAAGCTTTAAACTGTGCTGTTTATAAACCTTTTTTAATAAACATTTGTGACCACGGAGCTGGAGCAGCTCAGGAGCAATCCCAGCAGTGCCCACACTGGGCGTGTGTAAAATTCAGTAAAAAAAAAAGGAGGATGAGCCCAAAGGAGGAATTTCCTGTCTCTAAATTTTGGAGAATTTGGCAACTCAAATTTTGGTCACTCCATTTGGGTGAATTGCAGAATTTTGATTGCTCCTCAAATTCAGTTAGTCCAGAGCAAATTTTTTATTTATTTATTTTTAAATCCTACCATGACTTTGGATGTTCTCAGCCACAGCAGTGCCCTGTCCACTTGGGACCTCCCACAAAGTCTCTGATCTCAGGGATATCCCATGGCTGGAGGTTAATTTGAGCTCCTTTTATCCCCTGAGAATTCAGTCTTTCAGCATCAGGAGGTGTCCTCAGATCCTGCATAAAGAGGAGTGAAAAAAGAGCATTTCATTCTCATTTCTGTTTTATTCATCCTCATTATATGGATATNATATATAAAATATAAAATAATACAGGATATTCAATATACAATATGTTATTATCTAAGTCACATTCCCTCTTTCAGCTAAATAATTATATTTATTTGTCTTGATTCCTCCTCTGAGGGTGGAGATTCTCAGCCCTTTACTCAAAATTATCACTGATTTTGCAGCATTTGTTTGTATTCCTTCCTTTCCCAAATCTTTATTCCAGTGTTTGACTGCCATCATTTGGAGCAGGGATTTTGAAAAAACACTTTAATACTGATTCTTGCTACCACCATTATTTCAGGACAAATCTTTTATCTCAGGATTTTACCTTTTTTTTTGTTGGGTTGGTTTTTTTGGGTGATTCATTGCATCCAATAATGTTTCACTGACATTTTCATAAATAGTTTTCTCACCAGGTGTCTCTACAAATTTCTTGCTGTAATTCCTCACTCTCTGGGGCTGCCTCTTCATTTTCCCTGAGCTGTTTTTTTGCAAGGAATTGGGCTGAACATCCCAATTTTCCTTCAGAACATGACACAAGTCACCATTTGTGCAGTGCTTGAGAGCGGTGCCCTGAATTTAAACCAGGAGGAAACCCCCTTCTTTTAATTCCCTTTGATCTCAACATCAATATTCCTGTTTATGACAACATTTTCTGATCTGATTCCATGGCAGAGAGCTTTTAGCTCAGCGTGAGCGTGGCTAAATCAGCATCCTGCCAGTGTGTGAGCTTAGNGGAATTTCCTGTCTCTAAATTTTGGAGAATTTGGCAACTCAAATTTTGGTCACTCCATTTGGGTGAATTGCAGAATTTTGATTGCTCCTCAAATTCAGTTAGTCCAGAGCAAATTTTTTATTTATTTATTTTTAAATCCTACCATGACTTTGGATGTTCTCAGCCACAGCAGTGCCCTGTCCACTTGGGACCTCCCACAAAGTCTCTGATCTCAGGGATATCCCATGGCTGGAGGTTAATTTGAGCTCCTTTTATCCCCTGAGAATTCAGTCTTTCAGCATCAGGAGGTGTCCTCAGATCCTGCATAAAGAGGAGTGAAAAAAGAGCATTTCATTCTCATTTCTGTNTTTTTTTGTTGGGTTGGTTTTTTTGGGTGATTCATTGCATCCAATAATGTTTCACTGACATTTTCATAAATAGTTTTCTCACCAGGTGTCTCTACAAATTTCTTGCTGTAATTCCTCACTCTCTGGGGCTGCCTCTTCATTTTCCCTGAGCTGTTTTTTTGCAAGGAATTGGGCTGAACATCCCAATTTTCCTTCAGAACATGACACAAGTCACCATTTGTGCAGTGCTTGAGAGCGGTGCCCTGAATTTAAACCAGGAGGAAACCCCCTTCTTTTAATTCCCTTTGATCTCAACATCAATATTCCTGTTTATGACAACATTTTCTGATCTGATTCCATGGCAGAGAGCTTTTAGCTCAGCGTGAGCGTGGCTAAATCAGCATCCTGCCAGTGTGTGAGCTTAGTGAAGGGCTCTGTTCCCAATCCTGGTGTTATATTGGGCAAAACCCCAGCTGGGGGGGAAAAATAAATCACTGTTTTCCCTATGGAACAACATTGTAAAATGTGAGGATGAAACCAAGTGGGTGTAACTGATCCCCCACTAAAGCTCAGAGGGATTTGTTTAATGGTTAAGGTTTTCCTCCTGAGATTTGGGGCCAACTTTTCTGGCAGGGCTCGGAGCTTTTCCAGCTGTTTGTTAACATAAATACCCTCCTTATTTCCATTTTCTGGCTCAGAACAGCCACGGGACTGGTTGGGTGAAATCCTGTTTGGGGTTTGTTTGCCTGGTTCCCCAGGGACAGGAGGGCAAAGCCTCCCCCAGGACCAGCCCAGGGCCACTCTGACCCGGGGATTCAGGAGACCTTTGTGCTCATCAGCAGGGTGAAAAGGCAGCTTGTACAAGAGAATCAATCTGTTCCAGTGGGTATCAGCTAAATCCCTCTCAGGGGGAAAAGGATACAACCCCAGGGAGAAATCCCCTTTTCCTGCCTGGCAGAAATTCTATCCATGCTCCAAGGGGAAAAACAAATGTGCAGCAATACTGAAAGCAGCTGAAAACAAGAAAAAAAAAAAAAGAGCTGTCCTGAAGCTGTCCCCATTCCCCCTTTGTTATCTCCTTTGCTCATTTACAGCCACACCAGACATCCCACAAGAAATTACAGGAAAAAATGGATAAAACCAGGATCAACCCCTGGCTGTCATGCTGTTAAATGGTTATCACTGATTCACAGGGGTACTCCGTGCTTTATTTGGGAGTGAGGTGCTGCTTTGGTGCTCAAAGACTGCAGGACAAGAGGAATTTGGGGTTTTTTTTGCTGGGTAAAACTTGTTACTGAGGCATCACCTTGGTCCCACATGGGGCTGCTCCCAAAAAATGATGTGGCTGCAGTTATCCAAGAGAAGCAGCTGCCAACACCAAATTACAGCTCTGGATTTGGAGTAGCTGTGGATTTAACAGGCACACAACTTATGGGCATGGATTTTTGGGGTAAAGCTCCCATTTTCCCCCTTCTTTGGAATCTCTGGGCAGTCATCCCTCATGGGCAGCTTGAGAAAACGCTCCCAGAGGAGCAGAGCAGCAGCATCACAGAATTCTCCACAGCATCACATTCTTTGGGCAACTTAGGAGACACCTGAGGCCACCAAGCTGACACAGCAGTCACAGGGCTCCTTCCACCTCCTCAGGTATCCAGGATAATTCATTAACAAAACATCCTCAGCATCTGTTTTGCCAGCAGGGCTTTGCTGGAGATAAATTGACCTGTGAAACTCCAGCCTAGCTCATGCTCATAAATCTCTGAGATTGTGAGAATTAATGTATTTATCTGAGCATTTCTTGTAGGGCTCATCTCCTCTGTGGTGAGGCTGAGGAGAGAACAGGTCTCACACACTGACAATGAGATCAAAACACCCTGCAGGTGTCTGGTGTTCCTCTGCTAAGCTTGGGGTCTCAGCTTCCCACCTGTGCAGCTGAGAGGACAAAAAGTGTCCTCCTGCTCAAAGAGCTTCCTAGTGGGAAACGTCACACAGCAATTCCTGCCTGTCTAATCAAGGGCTTCCTCACCCTTTTAAAACCAGCAGGAAAGGCTCTGAAAAGCCAGGATAACCTCTTTATTCCAGGGGTGGTGAAAATGAACTTTGCACTCCAGAATGATGGGGTTTGAATGTGGGCTTCTCATGAAACAGCCTTGAAATGTCTCTGTGACCCCCAGAGCACAGACACCTCTAGAGAAGAGCTGTACCCTTTTCCTGACCCAGAGATGGGGCAACTGAGAGGTGTTTTAAAAACTTTTGTTCCATTTTCAGTCTCATGAGAAGGGTGAGACAATACAGGTGTTAGAATTGACACCATCACAATCAGAAGCCAACTATTTCCTAATTACAATACACTGTGTTTCTTGGCCTATCAGCTTTTTGCCACATCATGCTGTAGATTAAAGCCAATTATCTAAAACTACCCCTGGTGGGTCCCACTACAATGCATCTTTCAGAGTTCTGTTTCTCTAAAGTATCCAGTCTTATTTGCAAGGCCATCCTTTGAAACTTGTTTCTAGTTCTATTTCTCTCTCAACAATGTCTGTCCTAGTCCATGGCATTTCTAAGTCAGCATTTCTTATCTCAAGGTTTGCACACAGATGTACACTCTGTGAGCCTTCTGCCAGGCCCTGAGAACTCTCTACAAATCCATTTCCCACAGTCCTCCATCAATCCCAGCTGAAATCCTCCAGGAAACCTCTCCATAGCTCCTTGTTGGACAATACCCTTTTCCTGACCCAGAGATGGGGCAACTGAGAGGCGTTTTGAAAACTTTTATTCCATTTTTAGTTTCATGAGAAGGGTGAGACAATACAGCTGTTAGAATTCACGCTATCACAATCAGAAGCTATTTCCTAATTATAATACAATTATAAATTATAATACATTATATAACTTTCTACAAACCCATTTCCCACAACTCCTGTCCTTGCCCTCTCAGCAGCGCTGCCCCCAACCAGAGCCACCCCCATTAACTCCATCCTCGCCTCCCCACACAGCTTGAAGGCCGTGCTGATGGGGAAGCCCCAAGACAACACCGTGGACTTGTCAGGCATCCCCCTGACCCTGAAGGACCTGGAGAGGGTCACGTCCTACCTGGAGCACAGCTCGGAGCACATCGACACGGTGGAGCTGTGCTTCACCGAGCTGACGGACGAGATGCTGCTGCAGCTGCTGCCGGCGCTCTGCGGGCTGCCCCGCCTCACCACGCTGGCCCTCAACGGCAACCGCCTCACCAAGGCCATCCTCAGGGACCTCACCGAGACCCTCAAGGACCCCAAGAAGTTCCCCAGCGTCACCTGGATCGATCTGGGCAATAATGTGGATATTTTCTCGCTGCCCCAACCCTTCCTGGTGAGCCTGAAGAGGCGCTGCCCCAAGCAGGGTAATTTGCCGACCATCCTGGAGTTTGGGGAGGGGCAGGTCAGTGATTTGGAGGGGCAGGAGGGGCTGGGGGACAGCCAGGAGGACCTGAGGGCTGGGCCAGGCCAGGCTGGCAGCACGGACTGGGAGCAGATGGACAGAACAGCCGAGGCTGGGGAGCTCCCTGGCCCAGAGCAAGGTGCTGCCACAGCACAGACATGATGTCCAGCCCTTGGGTGGGCACCTTGAGCAAGGATGACTTAAAACCTCAGAGCTGGGGGGGTCTGTTCCCAGTCCTGGATGCTCCAGGAGTCCCAGCTGCTGCCTTCCCCCTGTGCCACAAATGTCAGTGATTTTCTTCTCGAAGAACACATAAAAGTGATCACGTAGAGTGTTTGTATTTTCTAACAGCTGGCCAGGTGTTTTGAAGCATTAGTGGTGTGCTGTGCTTTTGGCTCTCTCAGAAATGCGTCTCCAAGGGGCTGCAAAACCTCAGAAGGGCAAGAAAAGGAGCAGGGAGGTGCCCAGGCTGTGCAGGGAAGGGCTCCCTTTCTTCAGTGCTGGATCTCAGCTGCTCCCCACGTGTCATGGACAGACAGCAGCCACCCCAAAGGGACCTGCCTGGGATAAACCTGCAATCCTTCCCACTCCTGACTTCAGGAATCCCTGGTGAGAGGCGTGGCTGCTGAGACACAACAAAAACCTGCTCACACACAAACCAGGGGTCAGAAACCTGCTCACACACAAACCAGGGGTGTTCCTCTCAGTATTGTGAGCCCAGCCCAGAGGGAGAGCTTTGTTTTCCTGGGGCAGGGTTAAATCCCAGCCTGCAGCGTGCCTGGACACCACCCTCACCTCCAGCCTTACCAAAACCAGGCTGGCACCTGTGCCTGCCCAGGATTTATCCAGTAAAACCCAGTTTCCCACCAGCTGTAAAAACTCCTGAGCTTTTAATGGGAGCATCTGATCCATTCTGGGAGGGGACACACAAATCCTGGAGTCAGGGCTCAGGAGCATCACTGACAAAAAGAGACCACAGTACTGAAGGGTTAAAAAAGGTAAAACAAGCCTGGGGTTCATCCCCTGTGTCACTGCCACACAGCCAGCTGGGATTTAAAGCCCCAGAAAACCTTGGGGTCACTTGGCCGTGGCTGTTGCCCCCTGGACCAGAAGTGCTTTGTTCCTAAAACGTTCCAGTTTTTTCTAAGACAGGGCTCTGGTTTTATTTTTGGTGGGACATGGATCCCCCCAGAGCAGCAGTGCTGGAATGTGCACTTTGGCTTTTTGGAACCAGAACTTGGATCCCAAACCTGAGGGAGAGCAGGAAAGTGGGGAAAACTTCCTCTCCTTCGTGTTCCAAGGAGCTGAGCTGACTCCCTTTGCAGAGGGAGCCCCTTTGCCCCAGCCCTTCCCCTGAGCAGCTCCCAGCAGTGACTCCAGCTTGGCTTTTTTTGGGTGCAAACAGACTTTTGGTCCCATCGGCTCTGTCCATTTTTCCAGAGGGGCTTCAGGCTGCCAGTGGTTGTTTGTCCTCCATTTGCAAGAAGGTAACTTAGAAAAAACTCTGCTACTTTTAATACATTTGGCAACAGTCAGTATGATTTGCATGTATCCAAGCCTTTTTTCCTTATTGGTTTTTTGTTTGTTTGTTTTTGAAAATTCTAACTCTTTCCAACAGGCATGAAAAAAAAAAAACAACTTTCCAGTGAGTATGGAATATTTCTGTTTGAAATAAAGGAGCTATCCATAAACAAAATAAATGATAATGTTTAATAAAGACCCAGTGTTGAATTTTTCCTCTGTCCAGGTTGAATGCCCAGGAAAAAGCAGAGGACAAGGCAGTGCTGAGAGCTGCTGGCCTGGCTTCTTCAGGGGGCTGGAGAAATAAAGAGCTCAGTTTATGGGCTGGATTTATCAGGGTGGGCATAAGGTGGACACAGAAGCATCATAAAAGAATCTTTTAAATTTTAAATATTGCCAGTGTGTAAAATAATGTGGGAGAAAGGAATGCTGAGAGTGGGGTAGTGCTCCACAGGGTGTTTCTCTCCTGAAGGATAAAAGGCTGATTATTTGCAGCAAGGGCTCTGTCCCAGCAACAAACCATGGGAGCCAAGGAGTTCGGGGAACATAGGGGGATTTAATCAAGAACAAGATTTCTCTGTGCAGGAAAAAAGAAAAAGAAACTGCAGCAATTTCTTCTTTCTACCCAGGTACCTCAGTACTGGGCTCTCCCCCTCATGCACAGCTCAAGCCCCTCTGCCTGTTTAAATTATTTAAATCACAAGCTCCTTGCTGCAAGGTTTTTATTCCCTGCTAAGTATTTGCACAGGACCCAGGGCCTGAGGAGCTGCCTGGACCCCCCAGTTCATAGATTCACAAACCAGAGGCACTTTGCATTCAGAGCAAGCTCTGCATCCTTTATTCCTGCTTTGCTCCATCCCTCACGGACAAAAACCACTCAGGAGCTGCTCCTGTCACATTTCAGCTTCCACCTGCTGGGAAACACATCAGCCATGAAGAAATAATTTCAATATCTCCAAAGGGAGATCCCACAGCCTTTGCCCTGTGCAGGTGTTGCACTGCTGGAGCCACCTCTGCTCCACTGGTACTGACAATATCCCTGTGCCCAGTGAGGATTTAGCCCTTCTGAGACAGAGAAAGAGCTGGAAAGGGATTTTTATCAAAATATCCGTGCATGCTGGAGGATGCACCAAATCACTTCCATGGAAAAAGGGAAAAAAAAGCAGAGCTGTTGTAGAGAGTTGGTTATAAAAGCTTTGGCTCATCAGTTCCTCCCTCACAGTGTGGATTAGCTCAATTATCCACTTAGTGCACCTCAGGATAATGATGATCCTGTGGGCTCAGCACAGGGTGGGGTTTGGTTGGGTTTTATTTTTTTAAAGAAGGCAGAGTGAGACGCTTCCCTTCCCAGCTCATCAACATCAAAACAAGCTCAGGGCTCACTCCACATATAATCAATGTTCCCTGGGCTACTCTGGGCTGCTGCTTTGGGTCAGAAGCTTTTAACTGGCCTTACATGAAGGATTCAAGGACTGAAAATCACTGCTGTTAGAATATGAAAGCAGAATGAGGTCATTTCTTGTCAAGGACAGGAGGAAAGGGCCACCATAAAATAAATAAAGCATAAAAAGCCTCAGCCTGGCTTGGTTGGTTCTCTCCCCACCAGCACCGCAGCTCTGCCTGGGCATCAAGCAAACCAGTCTGGGGAGGAGATTTATGGCCTCAGCAACAAAAATGTAATTGGAAATCATTCTGTGCAGATTGAGGAGCCCACAGCGAGGGGAATGGAAACAGCAGGCAGGGAATGAGAGAGGGGTGAGACAGGGGTGAGAGCCATGAAAGGGCTGGTGCCACGCTCCAGAGAGCTCCTGCTCTGGGTGATCTGGGAAGGGTTTGCACCCAGGCTGTGTTTTGAAGGTGGTTATTCATTTAAAATGAGGATTGCATTGCCAGAGGATGGTTGGGAGCGGGAAAGAGGGCTGGGAACAGTCACCCCCGAGCAGGGAGTGTGTAGGAGAGCAGAGGGAGACACAAAAATGCTGCTGGGGATGTCCAGAAGCTCAAAATACTTAGGCCAAAAGCATTGCTGCTGCTCAGGGGCAGAAGTCAGCAAATGTCAACCCAAAATTGCCCAAACACCAACCTTTGCTAAAGGAAGAGCCAAAAAGTGACCTAAAGGATTCAGGGGACACCATGGGAGGCAGCAGTGGCTGAGGCTGCCCCAGGCAGTGCCACCACGCTGGGTCATCCCACTAAAACTGCCTTTGGAGAGGGGCAGAAACCCTCCAGGGCTCCTCTGTGGTCCATCACCCTGTTCCAGCAGCAGCAGGAGGTTTGTGAGCTCCTGCTCAGGAGCACTCGTGTCCTGGGAACACAAAGACTCCCCTGCTCCATTAGCTGGGATCTGCCATTGCCAAGGAAACTAATTGACCTTATTAGCAGAATTCACATATCAAAGCTTAGGGAAAAGGGGTAAAAACAACTGACCCAACCTCTGCAGTGAAATGTTCCTTGGTGAGCAACAGATTAAACCTCCTCCCAACCTCTCTGGTACAAGGATGTCATCCTGTGATCCCACCTCTCCTCCACTCCAGGGGCAGTGGGGTTTTTCTGTGCCTGGGGGATGATTTCCACCAGCAGGCTGTACAGAGCAAGAGAGGAGCTTTCCAGCTCTATGAAATGTCTTTAACAGGAAATTCTGAAGGACAGAGCCATCCCTCACAGTGCTCTGACTGCCCCCAGCCAGGCTCCAGCCTCACTTCCTAGGGGGGCCCAGCTCCAGGCACATTAACATTAATATTAATTAATTATCATGAATAAATGGATGGATATCCTCAGGCTGGACAGGACTTGGAACAACCTGGATTACTGGGCGGTGTCCCTGCCCACAGCAGAATGTTGGAATGAAATGGGCTTTTATTCCCCTCCAACCCAAACCATTCTGGGATCTGTTTCTATAAAATGTTAGCACAGGGTTTGTTCTCAAGGAGGAGCACAAGAGCTTTGCTCACTGCAGGAATCCTGGATCCCAAGCTGGCACTGCAGGAAAGGTATTTAGGAATAAAATGTCATTTTTGATGTGCCAACTCCATCAGCCCATGGCTCAGTTACCCCTGAAGGATGGGGAATGGGAGGTGCTTTGTTTGTAGTCCCTTCTGGCAGTTCTGGGCATGCATTTTTTATCCCCCTATTTTTTATCCCTTTTTATCCCCCCTCTGTAAATACACAGAGACACAGCTGGTTTTACCTTCAGCTCAGCTGATGGTTTTACATAAAATTTAAGACCTGATTTGATAGAGTCAGAAAAGATGCAACCTGTTCACCACAGCCTTTAATTATGTGTGCAGTTTGCTGAGTTTTCTTGGCTCCTAATAGCTTATTGATCCTGTGGCTTCTGGGCCTTCTTTTTTCTTTGCTGTTTTATTAACTCAGTCTGAGGAAAAAATAAACCTGTGGGCTGGTTTGCATCCAGCAGGTCGGGATGAGCAATCCCAGCCTTCAGTGAGTGCACGTGGCAGCTCTCAGGGAGCTGTTATTGGAAGGACAAATAGACTGGAGGTTTACAAAAGAGGAAAGAAATATTAATATTTAATTCACTGAAGGTTTGGCCTGGGCATTTATCACTGGATTTTCAAGGCATGTGCTGTAAAACCACTTTATTCCTGGCTCTCCCTGTCAGCTCTGTCCTTCTCCAGGGAAAACCAGGGCTCCTCTGGCTCTGGGCAAGAATTTGGGGAGGTGCTTTGTGATCAGGATTTTGCAAGCAGCACTCACAGCCATCCCAAACACAAACTACGTAATTAAAACCTCAAAGCATCTTCCTACAGGCCCAAATTCCTGGAACAGACATCCAGAGACTCAGGGATGGATGGAAAACTATGGGATATTGGGCTACAACAGATGTGGAAACCCCAGCTGCATCACCCAGGAATGAGCTTCCCTTGGGCAGCTGCTCCTTGTCTGGTAACTCACTCAGGCAAGAGCTGCAATTCCAGCTCTTCTAGAAATGAAAAATAAGGCAGGAAAGAATCAATCACACTCTGGTACCTGCTCCCCCAGGGCCCTGACTCCTGATCCCACAGGCTTCCACTGCTGGGGAGTTCTGCATGTAGAGAAACAGGCAGAAAATCCCAGAGGTGGACAGGCTTCAAACATACAGAATAGAAGGCCTCTGCCTGGGGCTGTGTGCATTTACACATTCACTTTCCAAGAGGAGAACTTCACCATTCCTTTTTTGTTGTTATTTCATCTTCACTGTACCCACCTGCTTGTTAAATTATCCATTCCAAGGCTCAGGATTTTCCCAAGCTCTGCTTTCCTGCAGGCTCAGAGCTCCCCTCCACCACAGGCACAGAAACAGCAGAGCTGGGGGCTGAAATGCAAATACTATCTTTTTTTTCAACCCCAAAATGGGCTGAACTTCCAGGGCAGGGACAGCCACCAGCCCAGAGCTGTCCCCTCACCCTGGAGTCACATCCATTCTTCAAACCATTTTGGTGTTGTTGGTGGTTCTTCAGCCCTGTTCTCCTCCCTGAAACCCTTCTTTTGCCTCAGCTTCAGCCTCTGACCTGTTGCCAGGTGACACCACATTGTTGCTGTCATCTCCAAGACCTTTCTGAAGCATAAAAGCAGCACTTTTGAAATCCCTTCCCTTGATGCACTCCTGTTTTGCATTTCCAAACAGCCTGGCCCTGACACTGAAGCTTTATTTCACCTCCTGCAAGCACAGAGCATCTTCCTCCAAAGCACAGCAGCAAATAGGCTGGTGGGGAAGTGCCTGGATAGATTAAATGAATTAAATTCAAAGTGCAGCTACCTTGGTGCAGGGGCTTCCCATCACTGTGCATTTCAAAGCTCCCACCTCACTCCCAGCTTTGAAACAATTCCCATCATCTTCCCAGCAGGTATCCCCTGCATTTCACTCAGCACAAAGAGTTCATTATTTACTGCCATGGATGAAAGGAATAAAATACCTGATTTGACACAGTTCAGGAAAATTGCTTTATCCAATGACTGACCAAATCCTCTGCCTGCTCCCAGCACGGCTCCCAGCTCCAGTTCCTTATCAGTAACGAGGTGATGTGGAACACTGCAGACTGCTGCAGGATTATCAGATGGAGGCACAGATGTAAAACATTTCTATTGGATATTTCAGCTGCTGCTGCTGTTGTGAGCTGCATAAAACAGCTCACAGATCACCTCAGCACCAGCACTGCACTTGCTGTCTGATAAGGGCTGATAACCAAATTACCATTGGTGCCACTATTATCTTGACTCAGGTGTTTATTAATAAAGTTTCAGCTATCCAGGAAAATTTTTAAATTTTTATTATGGCTGATAACCTCAGACTTAGCTGGAAGTTTGTCTTTAATGTGCTGTTGAACCTCAAGCCTATTCCCCTGTTCAGTGGTAACAGCACCCAACAAACCCAAAGCCAACACTAACAAATCTTTAGGTGCAGTTTGCAAGTGCACAAAATACACAAAAAAACCAAGAAAATCCAACCTAGAGTAACTATCCTACAGGATCTGGGAAAGCACAAGTAAGAAAGCAATTTAAAAATCTGGGAAATAAATCAAAATTATAAAGAAAACCAAGGAGAGCCAGCAGAAAGCCATAGGCAGCTTCAGAAACATCAATCATTATTTGTTTAGAGCTCATGTTGCAGCTGTGCTGTGCAATGATTTTACCACACACCATTACAAACAAAAAAAACTGTTATGGAAAAAAATCCAAGTATTGACTTGCAAAAACTAACAGGAGTCTAACAAACAAAAGTCTTAATTATTGGAGATTAAACTTTTAACATCTCTATTTGATTAAAACAGCAGGGATTTGAAATCAGCCTCCACTAAGTGATTTTCTCATTTGCATTTTGTTCAGGTTTCAGTTCCACACAGGTGCTGGGCTGGGGTGTTTATTGACTCAAAATCCACCTGGAGCAGGCACAGCCTGGCAGCTCCTGAGCTGCATGGGAGGGAAGGGTAATGAAGGGCAAATCATCCTTTAGTTTTATCAAATAAAAATAAGTTTTAACTCCTTTGGCTCCTCATCACTCTCAAAGCAGGAACACTTTGGGGCTGGGACCGTGACTGCAAGTTTGCACAGCACCAAAAACTGAGCCTTTGCTGGTCCAACACTAAGAAACATTAATTAACAGCTAATTAAAGAGTGACATTTTCACTCTGTGGGGGATTCTCTACATAGTAATGAAAGTTGCAAATCTTATTAGAAACAGGAAAGGAACCAGCAGTAAAACCAAGTTTCCCCAAAGAAGCATCTTCAAGGCTTTATTTCAAATGCTCTGAGCTTGGTCAGTGCCCCATCTTGTGGGCTCAAGTGTCAGGAGGTAAAGCAGGACAGATGTTACTCTTTGAATTAGAGCACAGGAGCAGAAAATGCTCAATGTTCTTTAAATAAGCCCTCCTTGCCTGCCCTAAATCAAATCCCACCTGTTCAACCCCCACCACGTTCAGCAGTTTGAGGATCAGTTCATTACAGCTGGGCTGAAACTGATTTCAAGCGTAAAATTAAGGCACTAAATGACATGAAGTGACAAAGAAGGGGAATGTTTGTCCTAGCAGAGCATTAAATGGTGCATTAACCTTGTCCTTCTTTACAGGAACACATGCAATGTGCTCAAGCTCTGGCAGCACAAGGTCAGTGGGGTGCCAGGAACACCCTGAGCCTGAGAAAGGCCAAAGACCCCCTGGTTATTTTGAGTTTTTGCTCTGAGCAGCTCAAGAGTTGTTGCCTGTGGTATCTCAGAAATTGTAACAAAGCATTTGACATCCTTTAGCTGGGAGAAAACAAACCTGTGACACTTTTCTTGCATGACACCAATGTTATTCCTTGCTGGAAAACAGCAGCTCCTTTGTGCCTCACTTCTCTGAAATGAAGGAGAGTTGGAAAATTAACAGCTCTTCCTCCTGCTCTGAGGGGAAAAGGAGTGAAGTGTCAATAGTTAGGATTTCTTGCACTCTGAAAAGCTCAGACACACAGGATATCCCTTCCTCCCTTCTAATTAAGTAGCTACAGCTCAAAGTGCCTCAGCTGAAACAGCAGCCACCAAGAGAGAGCTCCTCTTTACATTGCCATTAATGGCTGGCATGTATTAATTACACTAATTTATGGCTTTGCATGAGTGATTATTCTCATGCTGATGTAGATATGATTGCTTTACAATACTAATCAAGAAATAAGGATGCTAACCAGCATTTATGTGAAATGTGAAGCTTGTGATTTACAGCAAGGCAGCTCTGCCCCTGTGGATCCCTCTCCTCCTCCCTCACAATTCCAGCCCCCCTCCATCAGCTCCACAGCCACAGCACAGATTTTGGGGATAATCTCCATGTTTTCTCTCAAATAGTGATTTGAGACATGGCATTGCCATCTCTCTTATTGCTAAAAGCTGGCACTTGGCCATTCTTTGCTTTGCTGCATATTTTCTTTCTTTCTGCTTTAATCTTTTCATCTATTTTAGATTTATCCAGGGTTGTTGGCTGCTGTTGAGTGCCAAAGGGATTCCTGCCAACTGTTCTTTTTAAACCTTTAGGAAATCCAAAATAATTGTGTTTTAAAACCAGATTTTTGTCTGCTGTTTATTCCCCAACACTAAGTTTTAAGTGCTCCAAATGTAATCAAAACAGAATGGTTTTATTTCCCTTCCCCTCAAGCACCATCAAATTATCTGTGCTCCCCTGGAATATCACAGTAAAATGTTGAAGACATTTGTTATGTTTGAAAGGCACCATTTTCTAACAGAAATAACACTTTTCCATTCATTAATCTCAGCAAAAACCCAGCCTGCTAGAGGATCCCTGCTGAGGAACTTTGGTTTTGATTAGAACAATAAACAAGTGATGCTAAAATGAAACTCATGAATATTTATCTCCAGCAGATACCACCAACTGCACCTTCAATAAACCCAGGTAAATTCAATATTTAAGTTTTCCCAGATCAACTTTGCTCTGTTTTAATGAGAGAATTCTAACACTAGAAAGCAAGAATTACAAAACAATCTGCAGCAAACCTTCCTTGAGCAAATTAAACAGCTCATTAAACAATTTGCTGATTGTTTCTGTTTGCTGAGGGCATGTAGCTGCTTTTACCTCCATGGTCTGCAGATTCACATTTTAAAAAAAAGGTGGATCCTTGTGCTTTTTGAGAGCTTTAAACCTGTTTTTATTCCCAGTGCATATTATAAGAAATGTCAACATGTTCTAATACACAAGCTCTTAAAATCAGGCAAAAATAAGGTTTGTTTCTTTAAACACTGGGAACAGAATGCAACTTTAAATTTTAATTAAGCAGTGGAGTAACCTGTTCTTCATACTGCTCAAATCCTTTCAGATAAAGAGCAACTAATTAATTCCAAACATGTTTTACCTACTCCATTGCCCAGGCTGAATGTTTTTATTAAGCCCTGGATGGGTACTACAGTGACAATTCAAGGAAAAAAAAAATCCAGATTAATTTACCTGAATGTCATAGAATCAGAAGATTTCTCTGAAAAACACTGAGCCTGTTTTTCTGAACACTAACTGCAAGAGAAATTCCTGAAATTTTACATTTCATGCAATTTGTGCCTCAGCACAGCCACCTGTGCTTTTGGAGGGAAAGGGACATGGCCCTGTGATGCCACATGAGCAGCACCAACTCACAGCACCTTTGTCAGAAAATCTAAATTAAAAAGCAATTCAAATCTTCACCTGAACTCCACAGGGAAGGCAAAACCAACCCCAAGCTCTCCCACTGGGAGCTGTGCAGTGAACACTGTGATCCCCCCTTGGCAGTGACCACAGGCTCATGAGGAATTAGTTTAGTTATGAATTAAATTGTGCAAAAAGCCTTTGCAAAAAGCACACCCTACAATCTTCCACTGCTGACACCAGGTGGGCAGAAGGCTCAGCACCATCAGTTTGGATGTTTGGAGCACTGAAGTGTTATATCCTGCCAACTCTGCTGACATAATTAAGCTAATTGGGAGTTTTGGCCTCAAATGCTGGGTTTTAACTTGTTCAAGCATCTCCAAGGTTCCCCCTGACCCCTGAACTGTGCCTCTGCAGCAGACTTCAAATTCTAGTTTGAGATCAAAATGACAAACAGCAAGCCTGCAAACAAGCTACAGATGCAGCTGCATTTGCTGCTCTGGCTGTCAGAGTACTGAAGGGCTGATCTGTGCAGTAATTACACTCTTGGTGTCTTGTTTAAACTCTAATTACCACACTAAACCCCACTGGCATTATCTGCAGTGAACACTCTGCAATCTGGGTCCATCTTCTCCATCTTACAGCAAATTATAGGAGTGCTCAGTTTCCTTAATGCAGTAAAGTGACAAAACACAGTGGGTTTTTTAAAAAATTATTTTAATGTACATGTAATAAAACACTTTAACTGTTACCACTTTGTACCAGGCAGAAAATGTGTTGCACAAAATCCTCAAGCCCAGGTGCTTTGTTGGAGTCCTTCTGCCTCAGAGATGTTTCCAGCAGCACCACCTGGAACACAGGAGCAGCATCAGGTAACCAGCCTTAATCATCATTAATGGATTTGTTAATGAGTCAGATATCATCAGAAAACCTTTTGCTCACCACCAGTCAATCTGCCGGTAATTCCAGCAAGTTTGGGTTAGTTTCATCACATGATATCACAGGGAAATTGACACATTCGTGGCAGGAAAATCTTTTGTCTACAGTGCAGAAACAGCTGCTCTCACACATTTACTGCCTGTATTTTAGTCCAAGTTTTTTTTTTTTTTGCCTAGAACTTCATGAATTATACATTTAGAGCAGAAATTCTAATTTGCTTTTTGAGACTGCAGCCAAAAGCCACCACGCTCAGCTGAGAGCCCAATAAATATTAAACTCACCCAGCAGATTCTCCTGCTCTGCTGTCTCAGTGCCCTCCACAGGACTTGGGAAGAGCTGTCCCATCAGTGGGGGGACATCAACCACCAGCACATGGCAGCACAGACCTGCAGGCCCTACCTAAATACATCAGAAAATAAAGATCAGGCTTCTAGGATTCTAAGGAACACAGACTAAGTAAGAATACACATCTCAAGCACCTTATATCCTATAAACCTCATTCTAAATTGACATTTCACCTGGTACAGAGTTCTCTGTAGTGCACTGAAACCCATCACTCACCTTCACATCAGGGCCACCTCCCCAGCTGCTGCCAGTCCTGCTGTGTCACATCCACGTGGAAATCCCAGCTCTGCAGAGAAGTGGGACACAGGGACAAGAAAAGTGAGATGTTTTCATGGACAGCAGGCTGCCTGCTGGGCTCTAGAGGATGAATCTGGAAGTTTAAGCTCCTGTGTGTAGCTGCATTTCAGACCAGAATCAGGGTATCGTCAGTTCTCGCATCTGACGGCACTTCCTATTCAGGGTTATCATCATCAACAGCTGTTAATTAACTCCTCTAATTAATCACTCAAAACACCAGCTTTCATCTCAAACAGTTGTAATATCTCCCCCCTGTGTATGAAGCATTTTTAACTTGTGCGTACACAAAATCAGCTTTATAGTTTTTATTTAACGTAAGATGTAATTTTTACAGATTATTTTTGACTTGTAAAGGCCTGGAACCCCTTTTAACAACTTTGCACACCTTAATGTAAAAAAAAAAAATTACCTTACTCTTTACTTCAAGACATCTTTCTGCTGTGGGAGTAAAAGCAAGAGAAGTGTTACCAGAATACTCTTCAGCAGAATAAAGTAGATTTATACAAGGAAAAATAAGAACAAACCCAGGCCCTCGTGACCAACTCTGCTTGTGCTTCCACCCGTGTTTAAGTTGATATGAATCACTGAAATATTATATCAAACAGCTATGAATAGCCAGCAATCCTCTCTAAATAATTCTTAATGAGGAAATTTAGAACCATGTAAACCTAAAGTAGTATAAGAATGCAGGTCGCAGGATTACATTTGCCAACAGGGCAATTTTCAAACTGAAATCGCCAACACTCCAATGCTGCGGGTGTAATTTTTAATTACACAGAAAGGGCCTAGCACATCCGAAAAAAAAGAAAAAAAAAACACCTAATCGCTGATTTTTATGGCTGCAGCGCCATAAAAATCGATGGACGGCGCTGGATGCCGAGCACTCTGCAGAGCAGCGTTAGCTGCACGGCCCTCACGGAGCTCCGGGCAGGGCCGTGCCGGCAGCGTGTGACCCCCACCCTCCGCAGCGATGCCCCACACACCGCCCCGGCCCGGCCGAGCCCCTCCGGACTTACCGGGGAGGAGTTTCCGCGGCCCTGGCGGGGTCCCGGCGCTGCCGGCGGGGTCGCGGTGCCGGTGCCGCCTCCATGGTGGCCTGAGGGACAAGGGCCGTGAACCGCCACGCGCCACGAGGCCGCGCTCCCCCCGCCCCTCCAATGGTGCGGCCCGGCCCGCGCGGCCCAGGCAGGCCCGGCGGCCGCTACCACTGCCGAACTGGGGGAGTGAGCGCTTCAGCTTGCTCAGCGTTACGGGCGCTCTGCTCGACAAGCCGGGCCTGCACCTCCCCGCTGCCCGCCCTGCATGCCCCGAGCCCGGCCCCGCCTGCTCTCACCCTACAGTCTCCAAGGGCACAAGAGGAAAAGGCGCGATTCCTTTCGGCGGCCCCGTATAAAGACTTT
>VXBC01009154.1:0-21995 GCA_013399945.1 Ploceus nigricollis | reverse complement strand
CCGTCCCCCCCCGCGGCGGGGGCGGGCTGTGCCACTGCTCCACAGGCGGGGGTGCGCCGAGGCTTCCATTTCCTGCCGTGTGGGCCATGAGGGAGCGGGGCGGGCGGCGCCGCGGGGATCGCTCAAACCCCGGTCCAAAACCCCAAAAAAGCCCAGGTTTAGGCACCACCTCAGAGCAGGGACAGGTGACAGCCTCGGGCAGGGACCATCGTGTCGCCCCCGGCCGGGCACAACGGCAGGGAGCCCCGGCCCTGCCCTGGGTTCTGCGTTTTCCAGGAACACGGGAGAGGTCGGAGCGATTTCAGGCCACTTTTATTTAGAACAGAACAGCTGTTTGTAAATAAAAGTTCCATTCTTTTCACATTGTGTCATCTTGAACTGAAAATCGGGGTGTTTTGGTTTCCTTTTCCTTCGTGTTAAGTGCATCAGCCATCGTTTTAAAAAGAAACACAAAGCCACCTTTGCTTTAAAATTTCACCCTCAACACCACGTGTTCAGTCAGCCTGAAGAACTATTTATCAAAAATCCACATTTTCCAAACAGTAACAACTTCCTACAAGAAGGACTAGTGTGGTGCTATAACAAATCACCTCAAATTCAGATCCTCCAGCAAGAGCCAAAGCCAACATTCTCCTTTTTTAGCAATTTTCAATACACAGGTCCTGTCTCCCTATCAAACATCAATTTCTGCATCAAATTCTTGTAGGTGATGATAGCTTGGAGGTGAGTGAAAAATCAAGAACACCTTAGCTAAGGACTGAATAGCTGAACACAAAGAGAAGGGAACTTGGAACAAAATTCTCTTTGCAATCTCTCAATCAAATAGATGGAAGTTAAAACATTGAAAAAAAAGCATTGACTTAAAATTTAGCGTTCATTTTTAATTACCAAATCCCAGCACTTCTGGCTCAGGTAACTAAGGAAGCCCAAAGCTGGAAAGAATTCCTGACACCAGCACTCTCCAAGGCTTGTCTGTACATTGTAAAAAAGCAAAACCAGGCACACTCAGTTACAAAACCCTCTCTACCAGTCCCTTAAACAATAAACCTCAATTTTTGTTGCAGCTAAGCTCCTGTGGGCTCAGTATCACACAAAATCCCCCCCAAAACCATAAAACCACAGTCCTGACCAACGTGGGGGAATTTTTAAGGCATGTTTCTGACAACCTGGAAGGCAGAAGCAGAGTTAAGGGTCACAGGCCTGTGCTTGATTTCACACATTTTTTAAATCAGCCAGAGATCCTCTATTCCCATCAGTTTATCCTTCACCAGGTTTAAATTAGGAATATTGACATGAAACACCATGCAAGGGCTCCCAATAATCCCGCTTTGGTGGGTAAGGTGGTTGATTCCTTTCAGGAAAAAGAAAGGTCCCAATGGATTCAAAGCAGTGACACAACACAAAGGTTTACTGGCAAAAAGACACCAGTGAAATAAATTTTATCAGGATCTGGAGAGATGGGAGCGATACTCTGGGAAAGCTTGGGGAGAGGATATCAGTGAAAGCACACGTTTAAAATGAGTTATTACAGTGATCAGACATTGCAGGCGTTTCTCTCAACAGTACTTTTATGAGACATTTATATATTCAATAATTAAATATAAAATCAAGGATGAGTGTCACAAAACAAGGAAAGAGTAAGGCTTGAAGCCTGGTCAGCCCCCAGATTGCCCCTTCAGTCACTGTGCCTGTCATTTGACCTTTCATTTGACTGCTGCTATCCTCACACATCATAAAGCATAAGAAAAGTTAATTTTGCAGATTCCTTGCTGTAATCTCAAACCTACTTCAACTAAGCACAAAAATTGGGGGGGGGGCAAAAAAAAAAAAAAAAAAAAAAGGAAAAATTTGCTTGTTGAAAAGCAGAAATGGGAAGAGGAGTTCACAGACATTTTGGACTGACAGAACCAAGGAACAGGGACAATGCAAACAGATTTCAGATTATTACAATGGTTTTGCTACCTGTTGTTTACCTGAATGTGATGTGCTGCATTATTCCTCACTCAGAATTACTGGCAACATGAAAAAAAAAATAGCAGCTGCACACTGATCAAACCCTTGTCCTACCCAGGGAGGGATGAAAATGTGCAGGTAAAAAAACTGAATGGAACAAGTCACCCATGTCCACATCCACGTGTACTATACAGGAAGAACATCCAAAATATTGACAGGAGACAGTGATCCTAAAGTTTTCCTTTTCTCTTTCACTTCTACATAGATAAAACAGCACAGAGGAGAACACCACTAGAGCTTTCACCGTGGCCAAAGGGAAGATTCTCACAAATATAAAAATGCTTTCCAGCTGTTGGATTGCTTCAGGACATAATCCAGGTGGAATGACAGGAATATAATCTCTCCTCGTGGAACAACAGCAAAAAACCATCCCCCAAACCCTCAGGGGTTTACAGAATTGTCAAACATCCAACTTTGCAGTCCTGAACATCTTAATCCCTGCTACAGCAGAATGTGGCATCACCAAAATAAATGAGCAGGATTCCTTGGATTCTGGTGGTGCCACTGGGATACCTACATGGAATTTAACTGTAATAAAATGTGTAACTTGGATTTACATTCAGTGTGTTGGAAGAAGGGAATGTGAAAACCAATCCCTTCATGCTTTATCCTTGCTGGCTGCCCACCCAGGAAGCTTTATTGTTATTACTTCAAGAGGAAAGGAAAGGTGCTGGTAAGAGCCAGAAGGGCAAGGCAATGATCTGGATCATGAAATAAATGCCCTGTTCTTTGGATGAAGTGTGTAAAACATTTTGTTAAAAGCCTCCATGATGAAAACATCAAGAACAGAAAAAGTCTCCTTAAAAATACAGAGCATTTCTGCCTCATCTTTTAAGTTCAAAGCTCGGGGGAGAAAATGTTTTGCTACAATTCACTACAGGTTTGCTGTCATAAACAGAGATGACAATGCCCTGCAGAGCACAGGGCCAGCCACAGACTCCAGACATTTGTCTTTGCTTTAGGTTTCAAGTGGTTTATGCCTCTCTTGTTGTAGAAAAGGAACAGAGACATTCTGGAACCTTCACTGCAGAGTCTTTGCCAGTGTCCAGCTTTTGGGCCAAGGGGATCCTGCCAGGCTGCAGTCAGCACCTGGATGGTCAGGTTGTGAACCCAGTCATGATTCAGAGTCTGAGCCAGAGCTGCTTTCCCGGCTGATCTCAATTTGTAGGGAGGGTAAATGATCCAAGCGACTCTTTTTTTGCCTGGACTGTTCTTTTTCCTTAATGAGAGCACCCCAAACCCTCTGCAGCTCAGAGTCATCTTCCTCTGGAGATGCCACAGAGTTTTCAGCTTTCTCTGGAGTCTTTTCCTGTGTCTTTGGAGCAGACCCCAATCTGGTCCATAAATTACCTAAGCAGATGAAAAACAAACATCTTAAAAAAAACAAAACAGACGGAAAAAATCAAGGAACCAATTCTTAAACTCACTGCAACTCTTCAAACCCTTCCCGCTCCTCCCACCTCAATATTTGGCATGGAACTGATTATGCTTTGAAGAGTAATTGAAATTAAGCTGCAGGAGGCTCAGGGCAGCCTTGTTCATTGTTCCCCATTTGCAGAGGATGTTTAATTCACACCTGAAGATCCCCCGCATTCCTGACACTTGTTTTGGTGTCCACAGTTTGAAAGTAATCCTTGATCTTCAGCCCACCTCCATAAAAACACTGGTCCCAAAACCCCCCAGCTCCTCCCTACATGTATTTAGATTTCAAAGCTCTGAACAAACATCTGCTAATTTATCCTGAATTTCATTCACCTACACCCCTTCGTGACTTTCTGCTGGAATTTCTCTTGGACTCCAAAACCAAAAGGAAGTGCAGCAGAACATTTTCTGCACACAACTAACCTGATTTCTTCTCTCTGGTGTCAGAGTAGAGGCCTTTCACATCTTGTTTGGGGATTCCCAGCCTGCTGTGCACATCTGAGATTGGTTCTCGACGAGGACCACAGGTACTGCTTGGAGCTTTGATTTCTGGAGAGTGTGGCCTTTTTCCCAGTCTCTGCCTTACATCTGGNAAAAAAAAAAAAAAATCCTGTGGCACTTACTCTACCTCTGCCAGCTCAGTTTATGCTCATTCACTACTGAAACTAGACAGATTCTTTGTTTTTATCTTTTCTTTAGCCTGTTCATTTAAGTCTTTCATACTCAGATTTCCTGGAAATTTCTGCAGTACAATTTAGCCAGATTTCATTTCAGTTTTGGCAATAAATTTGACATTTCATGTTTTCAAGTTGTGCTCTGTCCAAAAGATAAAAACCTAAGTTATCCCATGGCCTGCTGCTTTTCTGGTGTAGCAGCAGAGTGTGTAAATATCCAGCAGGTAAAATTCCATGAAAACTGGTCTGCTTCAACAATTCTTTTCGGGTAACAGATACCTTGATTTAGAATTCTACCACTGCTTTGTATCTGGCAGAATAAAATAAAAAGAATACTTAAGATATTGATACTTAACCCTTGATATGAATTTTGTATTCTGAAGTTTGCCTGGCTTAGCTGGATGTTCCCAATCTTACAGGAAGTCCAGACAAAAATATGAAGGCAAAGGGAATTTTAGGACCATGTGTCAACTTGTCAGAGGCCCAAAATGGGCAGGAGGGGTAAAATATATAAACATAATTTTGACATTTCATTGATACAAAAAGGTATTTTTCACTTATCAGACAGTATTACATAAATCAGAAGCAGCTGAAATTATACACGTTTAAGTGAAGTAAATAAGTTATTTAAGCTCAGAGATAAATCCTGCCAAATGCAAAAACACCCATCTTCATGTAATACACATTTTTAATGTATATTTATGTGTATTTTTAAGTGTTGTCAGTGTTTCACATTTGATTTTGTGCATGACCTTCCCTGTGTGCTGTTTCCCAGCTGCAGACAATCTCTGCCTCAAGGAGGGAGCAAATCAAAAATGACAAAGTGGGGGGAAATTGGCACAAGCAAAGAAAATGGTTGGAAATCAACAACTAAAAAGGCATTCACTGAAGTGTACTTGATTTTTTCCCCAAAGCAATTCCCAGCTCAGTCTCTTAGGGAGGACAAACTGTGAATGCAGAGTTTATCTGCAGTGGAGCACGGGTGTGAAATAATTATATTTTAGTGACAATTCTGCCCAGCAATGAGTGATGAAATTACCTGATTTGACAGTGCTGTTTGGCTGCCGTGGCCCAGAGTTGTTCTGACGTTTCTCTTCCAACAGGAGCCTCACATCTGCAACTTTCTCCAAGGATCCTTTGCTGCCAATCCTGTTTTTGATGTTGCTGGTGGCTATGCTATCTGCTCGCATGGAATTCCTAAAAAAAAATCATAGATTTGATGTCCTCTAAATAAAATTCAATCTAGTATAGTTCTTAAGTCTTCTTATATAGAAAATTACATCACAGAAAATAATAGTATCAGGATTGCTCTGCTGAGAAAAAGAAGTAAAAACAATGCTTAGAAGCTGTTCAAGCCAGAATCCGAAATATAACAATAATTCCATGAATACCTCAGTATCCATTTCAAGGCAGCCTCAAAATTGTTGACATTATAATAAGTATAACCATCCTACTGAAGGGACACATTATTTTACTCATCTACAATATATGCAACTTTGGTTAGTAAGCCCATAATGAACATAAATTCCTTTTTGTCATCAACAATTGGGGGTTGTTTTTTTTCTGAGATAAAGAGCAAGGGGCAAAGAGAAAACAGAAAGAGGAGTTATTTTTCCCTGTTAATTATGGTTGTTTCCATAAATTTCTCTTGATTCTACTTCAAGTTTCATTATTATTAATAAGCAAGGATAGAGATACCTGCAGAAAAAGCTGTATTAAAAAATGTTAATTCTATTAAAAGCCTAGTTTCTGTATTTCTTGTTAGAATATCTACTACAAAATTATATTAAGAACTGAAAAACAGTTTCAAATTTGTCTTCAAGCTTCAACAGCTCTGTCACTAAAACCAGGAAATCCCTCTTCACTGCTACTTTTAAAGACTAAGAAACTTTTACCTAATATTTTTCAGCTGTGACTCCACCTCATCTGCATACATGGTCATCTTCATGCTTTTTTTGGGCGAGGGGGTGGAAATCATTTTCAGCTCCAGGTCATAGTCCATCTCATCCGAGTCGGAGGTGCTGGCGCTGGATCTCCTCGCGGCGCTGCGCTCCCGCGACTGCTTGAAAGCCTGCAGCTCATCCCGGTACTCCACCACCACCCTGTCATCTTCATCCATATCCTGATCCTCCTCCTCCTCCTCTTCCTCCTCGATGGGCTCTTCGGGAACATTTACCAAGCCTGCAGCAGAAAAAACTCGTTCGGATCAAGTGAATTTTAGAAAGTACTTGAAAACCAAACCTAAAGGAAAATCACCTCACTGTAATTAATGATCTCCTACAGATGAGTCTTTAGTTCTTTTAGTTCTCTCTTCTTAAAGAGAGAGGATATTTTGCAGAATGTTTTAACTGGAATCAATAAATGCCATAAAACTTTTGCCACAGGACAAAATGTCCCTGGTGTTCACTCCCTCAGAGGCCTGGCCAAGCACAAAGCTGGACACAGTAATTAAAGTACAACTGCCTCTTGTAGAAGGTGCTGTTCTTCCTGAGCTAAGCACAATTCCCAGGATCTTACAGGGCTTAATGTGCCAGCTGCTGGCTCTGCAAAAATCCTTTCAAGTCCTGCAAGCAGCAATGCCAAAAAGAACACAGGTGCCATTATTATGAATTCATCACAGACACTGATTTAAATAGAAACCATTTCAATTTAGTCATCACCAGCACTCAGACATCGCTTCAGACAGCACTACATGACCAACATGGAAAATCTTCTATGAGATTTGTCACATCCGTGGCTGTATTTTTAACAGGCCAATCACACTGCACTTGTCTCATGTCAGATTTTTATACCCATTGTTTTTCTACCTTTGGTAACAGATGAAGATATTCCAGCCTAATTAATAGAATTTTCTCATCTCTGTTGTTCCACATTTAGAGATTGGGAGAATTGACAAGAATTTGGCAAGTATGACAAATTGCCAAGAAGGCTGAAGAAGTCATTCATCCCTTCTTTTGGCCTTCGATGCCACAGTCCCCATGCCCTAAATTTTATAAAAGAAAAATGTCACATCAAAAGCAGCAGCTATTTTGGGAAGCAACGAGCAGAATGAGGTTTCCACCTCAGGAATTTCCTGTAAACTTTTAAAATGGGATTCAGATTTATTTTTTTAAGAAAACTTCCACACATCCCATGGGATTGCTGAGGCACTGCTCCAGATCCTGCCCAGCCCTCCATGTCCCAGTGTCCCCCCAGGGCTGTCCCAGTGCCACCAGTACCTGAGTGACGATGCTTATAGGGAGGAGTCAAGCCCACATCGTCCCCAATCAGTGTCCTCTTCTTGATCACATCCCGGTGGATCCGACGGGAATGGTACCTCCTCTTCCTGAAAACCAGAGAGAGGGTGACATTCCTGTCACAGGGATTATGGCTCATCCATGACCCCTCAATCCTGCATGAAGGATGTGCAATTATCACCTACTTTAACAGCAGACATGTGTTTATGTCAGAGCTGGTCTGAACATAAACTTTATGTTCATGAGAAAATTCTCTCCTTGTAATTCACACTCACATTGCAAAACCATTATTTACACTGAAGCATCTACATAAACTCAATAGAAAATCCACAAATTAAAACAGTTTTAGATTAGCTTGTCCAATTACCTGCAATGTTCCAATTCCTCTGTCCAACACTCACCAAGAATTGCTAAGAATTCCTTTCATGCCTCCATAATTTGGATTGCCATATTTCATGTAATACTGGCTTCTCCTTGCAGCTCCCAGCTCCTTTTTGTCATCTGCAAAAAACATAAATTATAGGAATTTTTCCCTCTTAGAGTATAACTTACAGCACAGCATAAAAATAAATAACCATCCAAAGAGAGAGAGTGAGACTGAGTGTGCCTTAAAATCAGAATTACTTCACCCTCCTCCATGAAGGATTCAATTTTGCTTACAGCTCTGGAATTTCTCCTACCACCACAGCTTTATTCGTGTCTAGAAACTTAATTCCAGGGAGACTGGGTTTCTACAGATCAGCTTAACAGGGCATTACATCCCCCTGTCACTGCTGGAGTTCCCACTCACCTTCCTCATCACCCTTCTTTTCTTAATGAATGTGCCACTTCCTGCATGGTCCAGAAATTATATGGATTTTCATTTTATTCATAAATAAAATGAATATTTAGCAATAATTTTTACTAATCCCTCATTGGCATCTCAAGTTGTATCCATATTCATAAAACGTGGAATTTACTTCTGGAAAAAGGCATCATTCCTATTCCATGGAATTGGGAAGAATGCCCTGAGGTACAATAATTTTCAGACAGCTTGAACTGGATATAATTCACACAAGAAATGTAGATTTACGGCAAAATCTTAACACCTAACAATTAGCAAAAAAAATTAACACTTTTAAATAAGAAATAGGCACTTTGAATCATTAATTAGCCAACAAATAAAACTACAACAAGCAGTGAATTCAGGGTGCTTGTTAAGGTGGGCATTTACCTTTAGTAGCAAATCTCATGAACAGCTTGTTTCCTTTAGCCAGTTTATTGGCAGGGCGAAGGTCATTACGCAGGAGAGAATCCTCTTCTACTTGGGAGAGGGCATCCAACTTTGGGGGCAAAAAAGGTATTTTGGACTCAAAAACCAAATGACTTGAACAAAAATGGGTTGCTTACAGAGGAGCAATCAAGCGATTATGAAGAAAGTCACTTTTCAAATGATGTTCAAATGAACTCTGCTTTATTTTCTTGACAAGCTGACGTTAATTTTTAATGTAAATTGTCCTGAAAATTTAAAATACATGCTTGTCTTGCTCCATAACATTAATTCAGGTTATTAAATCCAGTAATTGTCAAATGACTCTATATTACTGACTGAAATGCAGAAATTAATAGCAAAACTTGGGCACTGAAAAAAAAGATTTTTTTCTTCCTGTTTCATATCTACATTATTTTATTAACAGGTTCTCATGCCCTCACACAATGATTAAAAACCTTCCTTTTTCCTTTATAGCTGCTTTATAGAAACTCCAATTCAGACTTCCATGATGTAGGAGTGTTCACTGAGCCATTCCTAAAGGAAATCCTAATCACACCTATTATATGCTCAGGCAGTGAGGATTAAATTGCTGCCAGGACATCACTGTGTGTGCTGATTCCCACAGATCCATGGGCAGCCTAAATCTCATTGGGCTCTAAGCACTTTCCCTGCTGAAAGGTCGTTGCCATCCATTATTGTTCTTTCATTGCCTTCTCTCAGCAGAAAAGAGAAGCCAGGCTCACTCTTAAACTCTCCAAAATCTATTTTCACAAAGCACTTTACATTGGGATTATCACCACCTGCACTCCCTCTCACTCCCCACCTAATTTATTTTGATAATTAAATTGTGAATTGCAAATAGAAACCTAAAATGCTGTGAAAACATCACACCAGCCAGAGCAGAACTTCCACAGCAGAGTTTCCACTTCCCCTCTGTACTGACCTCCACGTCACTGGGATTGTCATCCTCAACCTCTCCTTCTTCTGTCTCATCATCAGAGCTTTCCTCCTGTTTTTCTAAGGAAAATAATTGGAAAAAAACAAAACAAAACAAAACAAAACCAAGCTCCATTTTAGTGTGTCAGCCTCATTTGATTTATGATTACCTACATTGTCTGAAATCAGCCTGAAGGTGTTTTCCTGCCTCCTGAGCAGCCTAGGGAATAATCAAAGCAGTGAATGCCTATGGAAAAGTGGAGCACAGTGAAATTCAGAGCTCTGTGCCTGCAGCAGCACATGTGCATCATTAATTTAATTCTTTGAAAACAAATGAAACTGTACTGCCTGTCAGGATTTAGTGTGTTCAAAATCAGAGATCAGCAAGGCCAAGGCATTAAAGGTACATAAAAGCCTTTCCTTCCATCTCCTTCTCAAACGCCTGCAAATATCCAATACTAACAGTGTAAAACAGGTTATTAATCAAAAGCTCAGAGAGAGAGAGTAGCAAAAAGGAAAAAACACAACCTTAGTGACTTAATTTTGCTGTGAAATAATTAAACAATAAGTGCATGCTTCCAGAACTGCTAAAATGGTGAGCTGCTTTGATTTCTCAGTTCTTTTTAGCTCAGTGTAAGACAATTCATGCTGTTTTTTTTTTTCCAAAGCCCCCAAGAAATAAAATATTGTAAAAAAGTAATGACTATGGACAGCTATGAAGTGTGATATGCCAATAGAATTTGCAAAGATCTCAAAGTACTTCATAGACCTAAGATTAAAAAATCCTCTCTTTTATATTTCAGAGTTCCTTAACTTAAATCTCATCCAACAATAGACTTAAAAACTTAAAATAGAGAGTGGCAGCTGTTCAAAAGATCCTGAAAATGTTCCTGAGTGAAAACAAAGCACAATTAACCAAACTGAAACCAAAGAGAGAATTTAAGTAAACAAATTACCCAAATTCAAACCAGAATAATTAAGTTCCATCAGGAAGAGTACTCAGGCATTTTTCTCCCTCACAAATTAGAAGTTTCTCATAGCACAGACCAATCTTTTGCTTCCCTAAATGTCTAAACAGCCCTGAAATTCCTATCTAAAAAAAGGAATGTAACCAAGCCAGATGACTCCAGGGTATCTGTATGGATCTCACACCTTAAGATGTAATTGAACAGTCTGTACTTTCTCTAATATCCCACTTTTCCAGAGGAACAGGAGTTATTCAGATGACAGTCCTTATTTTCAGATGGGGTGCAATGATTATATAATATGCAGTTCATAGCAAGCAGGATTAAATATATATGTTTATGCTCCATTTAAGTAATATCCCTAATCTCCAAAAATTTCCTAACAAGTCTTACTTGAAGCTTTTTCAACATTAGGCCAAAATTAAAGTCATGTGGATGGTTGAGGAGCCACTGCTTTGTGGAGAAAAGGAGCAGGAAAAGGGGGTGAATTAGAAGAATCCATAAGTTTAACAAAGCCTTAAACACCAAATTTCCCAGAAGGGCTTTTGGAAGAACTGCAGATACCTAACAGAGAGATTAGCTACTTGCATTTAAGTCATAGACAGCATTTTTAAGCAAAATCTACGGAAAAGTTAATAACTATAACATTTTTTTGCTCTGTATCATGTGATAGAGCACCTCCAACCACAGCACTCACAGCAGCCTAAGAGCGAAACTGTCCTCAGGTAGCAAAATTCTGATTTTAAACTTCCCCACATAAAAGGAAAATAAATTTACAACCAAGGCAGTCAGGTACCAGAGTGATCACGACACTGACACGTACTTTTGCTGCTCTGCTCTTTTATAACCAACCTTTTAATAATTTCTTTCTTAAAAGGATAACAGCCAAATTTAGAGCTGATACACAGCCTGGTGAAGTGATGCACTGTCACGCTGCTCTGAGGGATATACTTGAAGGATGGTGGTGCATCAAAAAGGGAATTAGCTGTGGCTTTTCAAAAATAGGCCACTTTCTCACACCTGCTTTTTGCCCACTTTGCCTGCCTTTGTAGGCATATCACACAGAGCTATTTCTGTGCACATGGCCCACTATAAATACCAGCTCTCAGTATCAGCCTCATCTAACACGTTTAGTATCGACTGAATTACTGCTTTTGGTCTAGCTCCAACCCACCTTTTAAGAAGCAGCTTCTTCAAAAGGTTTCCAAGATGAAAGCCTTTTTTAAAGTGGCAGAATACATTTACCTGCAACTATATGATAGAAGCTCCTTCAGTAATTTAGGTTATGCAATACCCCAGCACAAGTTTAAAGTTTCATTGATTTAATGAGATGATGGCTGTATTTACATATCTCAATCTACCTTTCTTGGTTTTTTCAGCTGTCTTCTCCTTATTGTTTTCTCTGCTCTTTGTTTTCTCCTGATCAGGCAAGGAACTCATATTTATTAGAGCCCTGGTTGCTGTCACTTCATCAAGCCAGACCACATTACCTGGGACAAACAGAAACACAAAACCCAAATGCAGTTGGTGTCATCAAGTAGTCACACCTCCCCTGCCTTGCTGGAAGGAAATCAATGACAAAAATTCAGAGATGACAGAAAAAGCCATCAGATCTCTTGCAGGGAAGGTCATATTCTTTAACACACCTGATAAGCTGAAGGACACACAATTTTCAGCTTATTACAAAATACAAGAGCCGATCAAACCCCCAAAATCACTGAAATACACAACCATAGATTTGAGAGGCTTCCTGAAAACAGCAAATCAGGGCATTGGATTGGGGTCAGTGGATCCAAGTGTTCCCTCACAAATGTGATTAAGGGAGCAGCAGGGGGCAGGAATGAAGCCTGGATCGTTTTCCCCTTTGGCAACTTAACAGAACCTTGGACTTTACTGCAGAATTCTGTTAATCTTTTCCAAAAAGCAGGAAAATATGGGGAAATAGGAGACTGCTCCAGCACTTTGCACAGATTATAGAATACACAGGTTCACAGTATCATTCAGGATGTGCCTTAAGCATCAGCAGATGGTACTAAAATATAATTTATTATGCCAATTAAAAGCATTTCATAGATGTTGAAATTGAAAGAGCTAAAACTGCTTAGAAACAGGATTTGAACAAAAGCTTTCTGCACTTGGTACAAATACAGCAAATGTCTCTACTCTGCTGTTAAGCAGAGTGGATTCAGATATTAAGAAGACTGTACAGTGACCCAAAATAAGAGAATCTCTCTTAAATTACTCAAACAGACAAGAATTACAAGGTGAAGAACACCCAGGTATTAACTTCAACGACTGGTTAATAAATCCACATTTTTTTTCAGTCTGCCTCATCTTCCCATCTCCAAATTTCCAAAACCTTCATCATTTCATGTTCATCAGTTTGAAACACAGAACACTAAATCCACCTTTGCACACCTTAAGATGTAATTCAGTTGGGAGCACTGAAGTTTTTGCCACGATGCAAATCTATGGTGAAAAGAAAAAACTTTTCTTGATATTTTCACCAAGTGTAGCTGACATGGTAACTCAGAGCATGAAAATTCACCATTAAAAAAGATGTGCAATAACCATAAAAGAGTATTGTTACAACCCTGAAGCCTTAATTTTCACATGAATTTACTCATGTAGCATTCAAGAAAACAGACAATCTTGGAAATGAAGCCTCAGATGGAGTTAAGCTGTGCATTTCCAAGCTCATGCATCAGCACAGGTCCATCCAGCAGCTCTGTACTGTAATTATCCACCCAGGGCTCATTGGGTTTCACATTTTCTATCAGCTTGTGCCAATACTTCAAGCTGTCATATACAGTGACTTCAAGGTCACCATCTATTTTGCCTTGCACTGGAGCAGAATTTCTTCAGGGTCACACCAGAGAATGAAGGTATTGATTCTCAGCTTTTAGCCATGCTTGTCAGTAAGTTTCCAGCTGTTTGGAAAACCTGCACTGGCTCCTATTTCTTTTTCTATTATTTCAGGCACAAGGTTTGTAGCCACATGACAATTTCAGAGTATTCCAGTTCCATTTTCTGTAGCAAAAACTCTTCTACAGCCTTCAGTGTCAGTGAGGAAAGCTCAACTCGCCACCACCTTTGATCTTGCTGATCTCACTCCCCAAAACAGCCCTCACCACGTGTACCCACATTCCTTTTCCAATCTATGGAAATCACACCCAGCTGCCACCTCCTTCCACCCACCCATTTCTCCCGGAGCATGCACTACACAAATATGGCAACAAATCTCCTCCTCCTCCACCCAAAACCATCCCGACCTGCCCAACTGCACAGTTCCATCACCCTCTCTCAGATATATTATTTATGTCAAGATGGAGGCAGCACATAATTTTAGACATTTTTCTTTTTCCCCTTAGAGATACAGCTGTGACCAGGTTTAAATAAAAGAGTAAGAATTACAAATACTCTGTTTACTTACATGAGGTGTCATCCAGCCACTCGATATGAGCAGGAGGATATTCTTTGAAATAGGCAAAGATGTCCTGGGTGCTCATCTCATCCACTCCACAAATATAAATGGTGTCCAGTCTTACTTTAGGAATTGCTATAAAGAGGAAAATACACAAAACTGGTACTTACTCTAAGCTTTCAGATTACTAGCATATGAGTTTATAAAGCAAATACTTTAAATAAACTAAAGAGGAACTAATTGAAGTGAAGCATGACAGACCATAACTTAGTTTACTCTTCCACAATGCAAAACTTCCAATAAATTAAGAATTAAAAGAGGTTACAAACACTGGTAGATACAGAGATTGCACAGCAATCAAACAGCTTGAAAAACATTTTTTTTCCTCTTTGAACACTGCCAAAGTGTTATCATTAAGTACTAAAGAGCCAGAACAAAACAAGGCCCTGCACAAAGCACTTCCACTTGCATCACCTGATGGGGAGCTGTTCCAGGCCACAGCTTAGCAGGTCCAAGCTGCCAGCTGGAAAAAAAGCCTTGAGAACTAACTGGGTGCCAAAAGCACCAATCTGTTGTACACACATCTCCTGGCTTCTGTTCCAGCTTGCCATCAGTGCAGCTTCACTGTGTGTACAGCACAGAGCCTGATCTCCCTGTGCACAGGACACAGAGTCCTCCACGTGTACCCACACTGTGCTCCAGGGTTTTTACAAAGCATTTAAAGATTCTTAGAGCAGCACTGATCCAGAAGGTGAATCTTGTGAATTTAGCAGTAGTAAATAAGGCACACAAAAAAATGTTATCTTTGTGCTGGGGCTGGTAAAACAATGAGTGAAGTGGCAAGTGTCAAATAGGTTAAAAAATAACGACGTGCAAATGAGAAGGTGGAAAAACTCCAAAATTATTCCTTTCAGCAGTAATCTGGCAAAACCTCTGGGAATATAGGAAATATTGCAGGATAAATCAAGTCAAGACACTGTGAGGGAGTAACTAAAGGGATCTTTGCTCCTGGCTGCTGGATGAACTCGTACCTTTCTTCATCATGTCCCGGTCCAGGGCCACGTTCCTCTGGGCCAGATTCACCTCAGCCCGAAAATGGAAGCGTTTGGCTCTTTGCTCCTTCTTCTCAATTGCCTCCTGCAAAATGCAAAACAATGCACTCAAACAGGAGTCAGGAGCACACTCAACAAACTGCACTGAGGATACTTAAAATCTACCAGACAGCAGCAATTTATATTAATAATTCTGTTAATTCAGGAGAGAACGATAGGTTTCAGAATGCAGAATTAATTCACAAAAATATTTCTGTGTCACAGAACAGAAATAGTTTTTGTGTAGGTCCAGCAATGGGAATCAGGATGCATGGGAAACAAGGTGGCTTGGACAACACAGACTCCATCATGGAACAGGAACATTATTTAATATTTGTTAGTAAGGACTAGATAAAGTCCCTCTTCTAAAAGAAGCCTTTCTACCACAGGCAAAATTAATCTTTGAAGATTATATGAGTTTTCCCTTGTTTTTTTAGTATATACAAAAGTGTGAATTTGTTTCTCTGAGCATGAATTTAACACTGGAGAGCTGGCTACAGAGAACTTTTTAGACTGGCAACTCAGGCTCCTCTTGTGTAGCTCATGAGTAACAGCCTGCCTGGAACTTCCCAATTTTGGGAACTGGCTGAGAAGCTCCTTGTTCTCCAGATTTTATTAGGAAGCACTATAGGTTTCTGGATCTTTGGAATATGCAGTGATTCATGCCAGCTGAATCACCTGAACACCAGGCTAAGCCTTTGTCCATCCTGGGAAAGAAAGAAATGAAATGGTTCCACCTCTCCAGTGGCAAAAATGACAAAATATTGAAGAGCCATAGTACATAAATTACCTTGGAGGTTACATCTATGCCAGTGATGAAACTTCCAGCTTTGTTTTCATATCTCCTACTGGTGTCCTGAAACAAAGCAAAATGGTGATGAAATCTCAATGAGCACTGAAAGCAACACACTTATTACACTGAAAAAACCACCTGATCATTCCTACAAGAAACAGATCCTCTTTTCTTTGATCCAAGCTACATCCCTGGACAGAGAGGCACTCTTATGTCAGTGACAGTAAAAGCACACGAACTGAACCAAACTTCCCTCACTGTAAGGATTCTTTCCTTTGACAGAATTTAGTTTCTATGTCAGCTGCTGCCAAGCTTTTCCTTTCTCAGTAACACAGGAAAAGTCATCAAACATCTTTCCCAAGTAAGACTTCCACAATTTTGGGTTTGGGTATAATTTCCTTGTAAAACATGAACAGATTTAACAGTGATACCTGACTACTGAAATGTCAGTTTGCAGCTTTTAATCTCATAAATTGAGAACACCAAGCCACATCCACAATGAAACAAGTAACTTTTTACTCCTATCATTATTTCAACCCCAAATTCCAAATCCCAAGGTGAAACACTTCTGTTTTGATACTGAGAGAGGGTAAAAATGGAGAATGAGAGGGGAAAAAATGACAAGTTTCCTCTCTATCAGTCAGGACTGCTGAATTCAGAGAGGGACTAAACCCCACAGCCCCTGGACCAATGACTCAATTCTGTGCCCTCCATTGTTTGCATCTGTAAAATGGCACCTCTTCATTCTGACACTCTCAACTGGCAGAAGTTTAGAGCTGGAAGAACACCTCCTGCTTTCTTTAGGAGTAACCGTGTTCTTTACACTTGTGCTGCAATAATTACTTTGGCTAAAGGACCATTTCTAGAAGTAGGTTAGTCTCAGTTTAGAAAGACGGAAGAACACACACAACCCAACCGCTTTTCTTAGTAACAGCACCAAAGTTCCTCTAATGCTGCCAAATGGCCAGAGTTACTAGAAAAGGAAAAGCAAAGTAAACATGATTTTTAAAGCTGAAACCCCACAGTGTCTGAGGTTGACTCATGGAGCACAAGGAAGTACAGCACGATGCTGTCTCTCAGGCCACATGTTGTGTAAAAGCACAAGCACGTTGGTAGACCAGCTAATTAAAGATTAGCTTCCAAAACAAATTTCACCCAAGTTTTGAGAGCAAATGATTACTTAGGATTTTAGAACTCTGACCCGTTTTTAGTTGTTAAATCTAATCCTACTAAAACTTGTACAGAAACAATCAGCGAGTGAAAAAGGGCAGAAAAACATCGGGAAGGAAACCCCCAGAGCCCGCTCATCAGAGCCCACACTCCCGGCTCTGCTATCCCGCGGTCAGCCCCTGTTCCCTGCTCCAGGTATTCCCTGTACACCCTCCCACCCACAGCCTCCTCCACACCCCAACACTGCCCCCCAAATCCTCTTCTCCACCGTTTCCTTTATCCCACTCCTTCCCAAGCACATCCCGCCCGCTTCCTTAGGACTCGCCCCCGAGTCCCCTCATACCCCCGCTCCCACATCCCTGCTTTTCCCCAGAACCCCCCCAAAAGCCCTGACAGANAGACCCAGTGGACCCAGAGCCTGGTGCCCCCCTAAGCCCAACGCACCCGGAGCCCAACGCAACGCGAAACCAACGCACCCCGAGACTCAGCGCACCCCGAATCCAACGCACCCCAGGGACCCAGCGGACCCCCTGAGCCCAGTGCGCCCCCGGAGCCAAGCACAACGCGAATCCAGCGCACCCCAAGCCTGCACATCCCGGGCCGGACGGAGCCGGTTCAGGGCCCAGGGGCTCAGGCTGGAGAACGGCCGCAGAGACCGGGCAGAGCGCGGCCCCGCCGTGTCCCTGCGTACCCCCGGCCCCGGAGAGCGGACAAGCGCAGAACTTAAGTCCTTCCCAAAAAAAGGGGTTTTTTAACTGTCTGAACTCTAATGTTCAATTTTCCCGTCCATATTAGCGGAATGTTACGCCTCTGATAAAATCAAACTAATTCTCAGCTCGCAGTTCTCCGCAGTGTTGCATCCGATTGTTCTGAGGCTCGGTTATTCTCTTCGTCCCCTTGTCCCAAGGTGTTCAGGTTGTTCCAGGAGAGCAGCCTTGGCTCTTCTTGGCCTAAATAAATAAACCACATGCTTTCACCAGTCCCCATGAGACAAGTTCTTCACTCCCCTAATGACACTAATCAGCTCCATTCCCTCACACACAGCAGATCAGAGCCCTGTTCTAGCTGAGGAGTTGCTCCTGCCTTGGCATCATTATTTCACACCATAGTTACCAGGCTACACAGCCACATCCCACTGTCATTGTGTGTTATCATCACACCGCTAAGAATTCCTATTACTTCTCCAGCTGCAGGACCCTTCCCTCCAGCTCAGGCTGCTCCATGCCTCATTTCTGCACACGTTACAAATAAACCCCCTCCAGTCCATCCCCTGTGACACGTCACTTTCCCTCTGAACTGATGGCACTTCCCAGGAAAATTCAAATTTAGACTTTGTCACAAAGACATTTTCCAGCTGGCAGCATAAAGGCTCCTCCTCTTACACAAATTGCAGTGGGATCAAGAGATCATTCTACCCATCACTCACTCCAAGATTATTTATTCTCAAGTCTTCACGCAGAGCTCGTGACACGATGGCTCATGTCACTGTTCACTAAAGTGCTACATTTGGCACTGACATCCCACAGCAGCACCTGGCAGGAATTTCTGGCACAGGTGACACTTCCAAGGCAGGTGTGAAGCCAGGTTCCAGGCCACATGAGGTGAAGAAAAGGAATAAACAGGACACAGGCACCTCCTGCGAGCAGCTGAGCCTGAACTAATTGCAAGAGGAAACATTTCTGTGGAAGAAATGCTGTTTCTTCAGGTCACAGGGAAAAGAAAACAAGAGATGGAACTTCTTTCGTTTTAGTTTTCTAAGTAGGACACAGTATTGCCATGTGATCTAGACCAGCTTGACAAAGCCAAACCCTTCAAGGAGGAGTTGGGACAGGGTTATGTGACACCAGGTCACCTTGCACTGCTGTCAGCAGAGTGCAGATGAACCTTGGGCTGACCCAGGTGTTTCCTGATTTTGTTTTAACATCCCTTGGATGTCACCTCAGGCAGAACATTGCTGTACTACATACTTGGCACCTTTTCAAGATTCACTCATTGCACTCAGCAAGAAACTTTCTACTGATTGACTGTGGCTTTAGACACATTGCCAAAATTTTAGAGCTTCTTAGGAAAAAACAATCTCTGGCCAACTGGTAGGGACAATAAAATCAGGAGAGGGAAACCAAACTTGGGTACCAGTGGGGCTTTTTACTGCTAGGTGAGTGAATAGAATGTTTTCATAATATTTTGTAATTCCTTTCAGGATCTTGTAATTAACAGTGAATTCTTCAGCATTTCAAGCTGATTTAGTTTTATTCATCTGAGACAGTGTCCCAGAGCTTTGTTTTTCTTTCATACTCCTCTCTGCAATCCCTCTGCCTGTGAAAGATCACCTGAATTCTTAAAATGTTAATTGTTTTCAAACTAGTAGGAAGCAGGTTTGGGCAGAAGGGCTCTGCCTTGTAGCCTTTGTGCAGCAGGGATGGGGTGAGGGTACTAAACTACTGAGGGATGCAGAGTTTAAATAGGGGAGGAAAAAGAAATTTGGGAAAGGCTACCAGTCATTATCAGAAATGCTAGGTAAGGAAAGGCTTTTACAAATAATGAAGGTGAGAAGGTGACTGTAGAAGAGAAGCTGTGGATAACCTGGAAGTGATCAAGGCCAGGCTGGATGGAGCTCTCAACAACCTGCCCTGGTGGAAGGTGTCCCTGTCCACGGCTCGGGGTCGGACCTGGATGATCTATGAGGTCCCTTCCCATCCAAACTATTCCAAGATCCTATTAAATCATTCCAGCACGAAAACTCCCACGGGAGCGATTTAGGGCAGGGGCGTTATTGGTTTCCCGGCTTTGACCACCAGAGAGAGCTCGTGCAACAGGATTCCCAACGTGAGCGAAAACCAAAACCAAACCCTGATGGAAAACACCAAATCCCGCAGTTTTGGGATCGGCTGCAAACGGGAGATGGGCACCGGGAAGGGAGGGGAAAAAAGAACAGACTGTGTGTCCTCAAAAAGTGAGACTTTTTTGCAGTGGTCTGGCAGGAGTCAGAAAAATGGTGAATTTTGCCCTAATAAAGTCTTGGTTAATTTGTTTGTTTGTTTGTTTGTTTGAGGTCTGTGAACACTAAACAGAAAGGACACGTGTTCCTGCGGATATGATTTAACTCTCCTGCCGTCCTGGGCTCTCAACAAGGATCTGCAGCTTTTCAAACCTGTGAAAAACCCATGGAAGTGTGTGTGCTATTCCTGCAGCTGGCCAGCAAACCCCACACACCACCACGGAAACTGGGACTGGCTTCCAGATGGATTAGGACTCGCTCCTAGCTCCAGTCCATCTGGAGAGAGAACAGCATCAGCAGAGGAAGGATGTTCATTTGTGAGGCTGAAATCAAGCACCTGGTGTTTTCTTACAGATTTGATGAACCACAGGCTCCCCATCTGTAAAACAGAATATTTTCTCACTGGGATATTGTGGAGGTTAGTACAACCCTGGTAACCTGACACAATGCCAGAGTCCCATGCAGGAGACAGCTATAGGGCCCTACAAAAAAAGCAGGATATTGGATGCAGGGAGGAGCACAGCACCCTCACAGTCAGGGACAGCTGTGCTCTAACATTGTTTATGCAAGTGCTGCCACAGGGAGACCACACAGTTGAAAAAGCACATTCCTTTCTGGAAAAAAGCTCACAGAACTGAGCAGAGCTGGAGCAGAATTCTACACACATTGACAGATATTACTCTGGCATTTAAGAGATCTTGGAGAACAGTCTAAAAGTAGTAAATATTGCTTTGTTCTCACAAACAGAACTCTTAATTTGTGCATGCCCACACACACGTGGTTCCTCTGTGGCACCAGTGGAACTTAAGCTCTTCCCTGTTGCAGACCTCTGTGGTAATGCAGTCAGTGAACCGCCCTGAATAAAAAAAACCTTTTTATTTCACAGGGCTATTTTTAACCCAGAACAGCTCCTTGGCCCAATTCAGTGTGTAGTCCCATGAAAAGCAGCTGTGCTGGCACAGCTGTGGGGTGGGAATATGTGGCTGGCAGGGAGGATGAGGACAGAAGCTGCTGGCACAGCCCTGAAGGAAAACACAGTGAGCTGCAGCCGTTAATGTACAGATGAAAAGATACACAATATACAGAGCTGGAAGGGACCCACAGGGATCATCCAGGCCAACCCCTGGCCCTGCACAGACCCCCCAACAACCCCACCCTGAGCATCCCTGAGAGCGCTGTCCAAACACTCCTGGAGCTCTGGCAGCCTTGGGGCCGTGCCCATTCCCCGGGCAGCCTGGGCAGTGCCCAGCACCCTCTGGGGAACAACCTTTCCCTAATAGCCAACTTAACCCTCCCCTTGACACAGCTCCTGCTCTTCCCTCGGGTCCTGTCCCTGGTCACAGAGCAGAGGTTGGTGCTGCCCTTCAGAAGGATGTTGAAGACCACAATGAGGTCTGACCTCAGTCTCCTCTTCTCCAGGCTGAACAAACCAAGTGACCCCAGTCCATTCTCATAAGGCTTTCTCTCCAGACCTTCCCCATCTTTGTAGGCAAAGAAAGGTGTGGCAGCAGGGCCAGGGAAGGGATTGTACCCCTGTGCCCCCACTGTGCTGGGCACTGGTAAGGCCACATTCGAGCGCTGTGTCCCCTCAATCCAGGAAGGCCACCGAGGGGCTGAAGCATGACCAGAGAAGGGAACAGAGCTGGGGGAGGATCCGGAGCACGAGGAGAGGCTGAGGGAGCCAGGAGAGCTGAGCCTGGAGAAAAGGAGGGGGAACCTTCTCGCTCTCCGCAACTGCTGGCAAGGAGGTGGGAGCCAGGCTCTGCTCCCAGGGAACAAGGGACAGGACGAGGGGAAACGGCCTCAAGCCGGGTCAGGGGAGGTTAAGGGGGACATCAGGAGGAATTTCTTCCCAGAAAAAGTCATCAGACATTGGAACGGGGTGCCCAGGGATGTGGCGGAGTCACCGCGCTTGGAGGTGTTCAAGAAACGACCGGACGCGGCACTCCGATCTGGTTAACAAGGCGGTGTTCGGTGCCGGGTCGGTCTCGATGACTGCAGCGGTGTTTCCCAGCCCGATC
>VXBC01009152.1:286676-297029 GCA_013399945.1 Ploceus nigricollis | reverse complement strand
GGCTGATCCTCATATTTTCTTTAAAACTATTTATGATGCTTTATTTTTTTAAGGGTGGGGAAACACCAGGAACGTTCATCCCCCTCTTGTTTTTTTTACAACCTTGTTATTTACCTCAGATAGTCAAAATATATTTTATACATTTGGGGAAGGGGAGGAGAGACTCGTTGCCAGAGGAGGAGGGACTCAACCCCCTCCCCCCCTTCTCCCAGCCGTCCATTTATTTTTTTATTGGTATTTGAATTATTATTTAATTTGATTTCCATGCCTCCCTCCTGCCGCCCAGCGCTGGGCCCTGCTGCCCTCTAGTGCTCGCTGCCTTCAGGAGGGGGCTGCCCGAGGCTCTGCACCCCCAAACCCACAAGTTTTGGGGTCCTCTGTGTGCTGCCACCCCCCCTCACGGCACCCAGGGCTCCCCCTGCCAAAGCCTTTCTTTGCACTGGGATTGGATTTGCACATTTCTGGACTGGGGAGATGGATGTGAAGGGCCCCTCGTGAGGGGGATCNCAGGGGCTGCATCCAGCTCTGCTGGGGACATCTGACACGTCCCCCCACCCAGGGATGGCGAGGGCTCATTCCCACCGTGGGTGTCCATCCGAGGGAACGCTATCTCTGCCTCCAGCTCTGCCCCCAGTCCCTGCCCTGGTGAGGGGGGCACAGGGGGACCGTGCCCAGCACCCCCACACTGAGATTCCCGTGCTCCAAAAGTCACTGCTCACACAGGATCCGAACACCCATCCCTGCTGCCCCAGCTGCCTGCAGGCCGCGGGGAAGGCGGGGTTAATGATGCCAGAGCTAATTAGGGCAGCTCAGCCCCTCCGGTAGCAGCCTCTGCGCCCCCCGAGCCCCCCGTGCCCCGCCCGGGGCACAGCAGGTTTCTCGCGGGCGTTCGTGATCCGCGGACGGGCCCGGCTCCGTGCCGGGGGACGGGTGCGGCCCCCGGGGCTCCGCTCCACCTTGGGCTCAGGGACCTGGTGGCAGCCCCGAGGGCTGGGGCTGTTTATGGCAAAGGAGATGAAGATTTCGCTTGGCTGAGCGCTGGCAAGGGGCTGCGCTAGCAAGGGATGAGGGCAGATGGGGCTGGGAGGGCTGAAGGACCCACAGGTTGTCCCCTGCTCTCCCTGGGTTGGCTCAGCCTGGAGATGGGGAATTTCGGGCTCCTCCTGTCCCCAGTAAGGTTAAGCCAGAGGCTGGAGGTGTTCATTCTACCCCAGGGCTCAGCTGAGATCCCTCTGGAGATAATTCCCAAGCCTACCTCCCCCAGCAGTGAAAAATCCCGTAATTCCCAGCTCTGCTGTGTTCAGGGGCAGTTTTTACCTGGTGATTCTTATGTCAACATCACATGGCAGCTGAAACTGCTTTTCTCTCCCTCATGCCTCCCCTGCTGCTGTCTTCAGAGGGAGCTTCTCCACGGTGTGCAAGCCCATCCAGTTCCTCCCACTCTCTGGGGTCCCTGTCACTTCCCCTGGGGACAGGCTGACACACCAGAGTGTGCAAGGCACAAAGGCAGCACCATTCAGGTCTGCTGGAACCCCTCCCCAGGCTCCCACCCACCACGGCCGGCAGTGGGGGGGGCACAGGGCTGCAGCCCCCCCTTCCCAGCTCCTGGCAGGGCTGTGCTGCTGCTGCTGAGCTTCCCAGACTGATCGGGGCATGCAGAGGGCTCAGGAGCTGCGGTGACCATGGTGACAACGGGGCATCAAAAGCCATCACAACTCAGGCCAGGGCGTTTCCCCAGGACCAGAAATTCGGGAGCTGTGGGAGCTGAGCCCTCACCAAATCCCTGTCACCACCAGCCCGAGAATGTCACCCTCACAGCCCCGTCCCCTGCCGCCACCACGGTGGCCACTGCCCAGCTCCATGTGCCCTTCCCAGGTGGGAGAGGCACCCTTTGGCTCCTACCTGTGTCCGGTTCCCTGCAGTCAGGATGGATGGGAGGTGGAGCAGGGGCTGGAGGAAGCCACAGCCGGTGCTGGTGGCTGTCCCAGCACCCCAGAGCCCAGAGCCCTTCCCAGCTGCTCCAGGCCTCTGAGGGATGGTGGAGCAGGCGGCACCAGGTGGGGAGATGCAGCAGGGCCCAGCCTGCTCCCTTTCTGGGTGGAGAAAGATGCAGAAAGTGAAGCTATAAAAAAGAGTCAAATGCATCCAAGAAGGTGCCAGAGTGCTGAGCAGCCACCCCCACGCCAGGGATGTGCAGGAGAAGCTCGGGGGGGACCAACAGCCCAACTTTGGGGTTAAAATATGAGCTAAGAGACATGGGCATGGCCTCACCCCAGCTGTGCTTGCACATCTGGCAGGGCCAGCCCTTCCCAGGCTCCCAGCAGATGCCGCAAGCACAGGCAGCTCTTGCCTCCAAGGCCTGCCCGTGCTGCAGTGCAGGCTGGGGGGAGGGTTGGGATTCGCTCCCCTGTGAGCAGCCCTGGTCCTGCTGGCAGCAGTGGGGCCCAGAGCTGGCTCCAAGCACTTGCCCTTGGCCACCGTGCAGGTGAGAGAGCTGGCAGCACCCACAACAGAGCCAGGGCTGGTCCCAAACCACCCTGCTCCAGCCCTGGTGCCAAAACCACCGGGGTTTTGCCAGATGGGAGGAGGGAAGGAGGTTGCTGCTACTGCAAAACCTCCCCCTGGCACCCTGAACCCCAAGTGCCCTACCTGGGGCACAGCTGAGCGCTGCCCTTCCCCACACCCCATCCCAGGGATGGGTCTCTGCTCTCAGTGCCTTACTGGAGTGCCCATGATGGGACCACGAGTCCTGATGTACTCCTCCTGCACCACCCTGGGACCGCCGGGCCATGGGGAGGGCTGGCAGCTCCAGTTATGGGCCTGGGTTACATTTAAATGAGAAACCTCAGCCCTAGCTTGGGGGATTTTGTTTCCTTGGAAGCAGCAGCAGGCAGGAAATGAAGAAAACACGGCCCTGCTGTAAGTGTTTTACCAAATGCCGGAGGCAGCGGGAGGCATTTCCCGGCACAGCTCGGCCCGGAGCATCATCCCCGGCCACCACCACAGCCACAGCTCTGGATGGTGCTTCCCAGGGAGGGAGGTCTGTCTGAAAGGGCTGTGCTTGGTGGGGAACAGCAGGGTTCAAGGAGAGGGGGTCAGCAGCCTCCCATTTTATCCCTGTCGCCCCATGCGATGCAGAAGGCGGCTTCGTGCCACAAGCCCACGGCTGTGCAGGGACCCGGGGCCAGCAGCACCCTCTGCTCTCCACAGGAAGCTCCCAGAGGACCAGGCTTCCATGCTGGCTCAGGGCTGGGGCTTTGTCTAACTGGATGGGGAGAGCAATTCAGCCCTGGCCGCCTCCCCAGCTCCTGCCTTAAGCCCTGGCCATGCCGGCGCTGGCCTTTGCAGAGCGGCTGAGCCCGGCGCAGAGCTGCTGCCCTGCCAGACTGCAGAAACTTGAGCTCCAAATAACATAATTCCTCTGGCACCCCGTGGTTATTTGTGAGCTGCTGTGAGCAGATGGAAGAGTTACAGATAAAGCCATCCGCAGCACGGGAGCCGATTGCCTTCCCCACACAACCGCGTAGGCAACGGCAAAGGCAGGGAGGAGGAGAGAAAAAACCCACCAGGCACAGCGCGAGAGAGAGGAGTCAGCCATTTCTGAGGGGCTGAGCTGCCATCTCAGCACACTTACGTGCGAGGAATGGGGACTTTCTGCTGGCACTGGGCCCTTCCCAGGATGCTGGAAGAGGGTAGTGCTCTCCCACCACCCATGGCTGCTTGGCCAGGGACAGCAGCGCGAGTCGGGGGTGACATTGGCACGGCGGAGCGCTGCCACACACTGGGAGAGCAGGCTGTTAACGCTGATCCGAGCTGGCAGCGCCTGCACTTGCTTCGGTCCCAGAGGGGGAATTAAGGGAGAGAAGCTGACGTCAGTGGTGGAAAGGACACACAGCCCACTCGTCCAAGGCAGCCGGCAGCATCTTCTGGGTGTTGCTAACACCACCTTGAAGGAGAAAATTAAATAGGTCTTTGGAGACGGGGGCTCCTGTGAAGCCGCAGCCTGGCCAGCTGTGATCCTGTGCCGAGTCATGTGGAAGAGACAGACGGGCACGGAGAGGGATCAAAGGCCGGGGCCAAGGTGGGTGTGCCAAGGCTGCGGAGCTGTGGAGACACTGCCCCAGCTGCGGCAGCAAAGTGCTGCTCACGGACAGGGCTGGGCTCACACAATCAATCACTGCCGGCCTTCTCCTCCCTGCACCCAGCTAAACCTCAGCCTCCAGGAGCTTCCTGGCTCCGGGGAGGGTGGAAGCATACAGTAACACCCTGTGGGTTACCCAGGAAGGCAGATCTGGAACTAAGATTTCCCTGTTGTTTAGGGGGTTAAACCAGCACAAAACTCACCAACACCCCCCAAACTCTGACAACGACTTCCAAGGGCTGTCACTCCAAAAGCACAAGGCTACGTGTTGTCCTGCACCCCAGAAAAGCAAAGGCACCACCTGGGCACAGCCACGCCCATCCAAAGGCAGCCAGGAGCTCCAGTTGCTCCTCCCCGGCTCCAGCTGGAGCCAAGAGCTGGGACATGCAGCTCGAGGGAGTGTGGAAGCCCCAGAGCTCCCTCCTTCCCCTGCCCTCTGTGCCCCTGCACGACTAAAGGCCTTGCTTGTTCAGGAGCTGGCAAGGCCAATTAATCTAATGAGGTTTTGCAGCCAGGGACCATTGTCAGCCAAGAAAGGCACAGCGCTGCGGAGCGAGGCACCGGTGTCTCCTAAAGCCAAGGGAATTTGGCAGAGCAAAGCCCGCGGTAAAAGCAGGGATGAGGAGCAGCAGGGACAGAGCCTTTTGTTGCTTTTCACCAACCAGCAAGAAAACACAGCCCCACGGAGCGAGGCCAGACGAGGCACCTGAGCTCGGGGCCAGCAGCCACCACTGCCAGGCACATTCACTGCACGAGGGAGCTGGAGCTGTGAAATGGAGGCAGAAAGCTGCTGCAGCCCCTTCCCAGCCCAGCTGCAGCAACTCTGCTCTGCAAGATGGAGCCCGGGCTCATTTCCTATGGCAGGGAAGGCTGGAGGCTGCTCCTGGGTGGGGCTTCCTTGGCACTGTGACCCTCAAACTCCCACTGGTAGTAGCCCTCAGCCCACCTCGGCATGGAAAAGGTGTCTGTGCTGATGGTGTCTGCCAGACAGCTCGGGATGTGCCAGCTTCCCTCGGCCCCTGCCTGGGCAGGAGGCAGCCAGCACCTCCACGGACACTGGGCTTCCCCAGGGACACCCAGGCAGCTGCACTGAGGACACAAGGACAGGCACGACTGGCTCAGGTGGCCCTGCACCTCCCACGCTCCCAGCAATGAGCCAGGTTTGCCCAGAGAAGCTGTGGCTGCCCCATCCCTGGAGTGTCCAAGGCCGGGCTGGATGGGGCTTGGAGCAGCCTGGGAGAGTGGAAGGTGTCCCTGCCCATGGAATGAGATGGGCTTTAAGGTCCCTTCCAGGCCAAGCCTTTCCATGACTCCAAGTCACACACAAAGCCACAGCAGCCCCTGTGCCTGGCCCAGGCTCACACCCCCCCAGTAACACACACAGGCACCGACTGGATAGAAAGATTTTATCAAGTTTTAAAAAAGAATCAAAAAATTTATTACTTTTTTTTTATACACGTACATTACAAAATATTTGCAGTTGGGATCTTCATCCAGGGGTTACTGAGCTGATTACTAAAAACAACAAAACAAAGCAGCAGGAAATCTGGCTTATACAGCAACCGACAGGGAAAAGCACAGACATTACATGGGAATACAGAAGGCAGGGAGTCAGCACTGGGATGTGCAAGGATGGACCAGGGACGGGCTCTGATCCCCCACACCCACTGCCTCCCTGCAGAGTCCGGCCATCAGTGTTTATTTTGCAGGGTAAAAAAAAAAACCTGACAAATCTACAGTATTTTGCTCACATGTTTGGGGTTTTTCGTCCTTTTTTCTTCTTTCTAAGCAGAGTTTCACTGCTGAAACTCCTTTGGTCTGAAGTGAGGAGCCCCCTGCACCCTGAGAGTATCCATCAAACGTCGCCCTTCCGACCTCCAGCCTGGCTGGGTCTGCGGAGGGCACTTCCCATCCCTCCTCTCCCACCTTATCTCCTGCTCAGCAATAAACCCCTAAGATGTAAGTGGAATAATTACTCTTATAAATATATTTATATCATGTAGGAAAATAAGGCACTTCAGGAGGGGTTACAGCTTGTCTAATTCTATGACATTCTAATCAGGAAGAAAAATGGGTTAGTTTCTGAAGTGAATTAAAATGAATGTTAATACAGTAATAAAAACATCGGATCCACTTCCACTTCAAGGCTTTGTTTAAAAAGGAAGAGAAGAAAGCACCCCCGAAATCCAACAGCAGTGAAACCTGACCCGGGGCAGCTGCATCTGCCCTGCCAGGCAGCTCCGTCCCAGAGCCCCTCCAGGGCAGGGACTTCCAAAAGAAACACGTTAACTAAGTTCACGTTCTGAAAAAAAAAAAATAAAATCCAATCTACCCTTTCCCTGAAATGACACTCTGCACGATTCCTCGGCCATCTGGGACCCCCGGGAGCCCCCTCCCCGGCTCTGGCCTGGCGCTCTGGCTCTGATAAGGAGAGGAGAAGCAGTGAAGGTCACCGGCTGCGGCGGCGGCTCCGGGCTGAGCCCGGGAGCCGGGACCAGGCTTTCCCAGCGAGGGAAGGGGGGCGGCGGGGGAGAGGCTGCCGGAAGCAGCAGCAGCAGCCAAGCACTGCGGGCGAGGACACCGGGAGAATGTTTAACCAGGGAAGGGAAGGGAAGGGAAGGCGGCCGTGCCTGCCCGGACTTGCAGCCCCGAGCCAGCAGCTCCCAGGATGGGCGAAATGGCTGCAGGGGGGAGCGGGAGGCTGCTGTGGGGAGCACAACTGTGCCCTGGGCTTTGGGAAATGCCCGAGGTTTGTCCCAGACCCACGAGAGGGGAGGAAGGAGTAAGAGCCCCCAGCTCGAGGGCAAAGGTGGTAGGGCAGCCCTGCACTTCAGCACAGCTGCTCTGTCTTGCAAAGGTTGCTTTTGGCATCTCTCCTCCTCCCCTACTGCTTTCAAAAACATTGAGCTCACTTGGTGGCCCAGAGCTCTGCGATTTTGCAAGGATACTCAGAGATGGTCCCTCTCTAGAGCAGCTGTTTCTCAGGGATCCCCACAAAGGCTAAGGCAATCCAAGATTTAGGGAAAAAAAAAAAAAAGCAGGAATCAAAGGAGATTTAAAAAACACTCCAACAATCAACTTCCCCTACCTGTCCACAACCCTTCTGTTTAGGATCCTGCAGTTTTGATGCCTGCCCTGGGATGGGATTTGGGAGCAGAGGGTGTTTCCAGCAGGCTTGCAGGGACAAGGCAGCGTCCCTCCCGCTGCCTGGAGGCCAGAGGAGCCACCTCCACCCGCAGCCCTGCCCACACAGCAGCATCCTTGTGCAATAGGCAGTGTGAGGGACGTGTCCCCAGCGCCCCAGGCACGGCCCTGCCTGACACACCATCCATCGGGGCTCAGGGAATATGGCACTTCTCGGTATTTCAGGCGACAGGAAGACTCGCTTCCCCTCTCCCAACAAGGGCTAAGTCTAGTTAATGCAGTCTCAAATTTAGCCAGGTTTGGCATTTGCGGGCTCCTCGCTTCCCTGTGTGATCCTGCTGTCAGCCCGGGTTAGCTCAGGGCCTGTTTTTCCTGGGAACCTGTCTCTCAGAGCAGCCGGAGGAGGATGCTCTCAGAAAGAGCAGCAGAACGAGGCAGTGCCTCCCTCATCCCCTCACCCAGCTTGCAGCAACCATCCCTTTGCACTTCCAAGTCTCTCCACTGCACTCCAGGGGTTTGTTCCCTCTTCCAGAACCTGGCACTAGTGCTGCTCAGATGTTCCCAGCCCATCGGGATGCCTGGCTGCCCACACCCCCTGCATCCTGCCTGCAGACAAAGCCCGATGGCGCTGCCACCCTGGCAATCTCTGGGTCCCAGCTTGATCTGCACCCCTGAGCCCATCCTCCAGGCACACACACACACACACACACACACAGAGTAAGAACTCGATGGCACAAGCTGAAGCCATCAATCAACTCCCAAGCAGGATCTCCAGCCAGCCTCAGGCATGGCCCAGCGTTCCAGGTATCAGCAACATCATTAAAGGAGGCGAGGCAGGGAAGAGAGACAGGCACAGGCTGGTGAAATACTTTAGGAAAGGCAAAAAGATGGGAGAGTTGGTCTTAGTGGGACACACATCCCACAACAGCTGGACCCATAACCTCAAAAAGGCTTTGGAATTGCTTTTTGCATGACCCTTACTGAGTCATGTCCAAATTAAAATACACATAGGGGTATCTGGGTTAGATTTCCAAGATATGCTCATATTCTATGTAAGGTAACATAAAACAGCAATAAAACCGAGGTCAGCTAGTTCAAATTCCCCATTTTCCCCTGCCAGTACTGGATCTATAGTGAGCAGCCTGGGAATTAATTCACAGGGTTAGTGAGGAGAAAAAACGTTCTCTTAAAGTTAACTAATGAATTATAATAACAAAATTAGGGTAGGTTAGGTCTGATGTAACTGATGGGCAACTCAGTTCACACACACCATGTTTTTAGGCACACAAACTCCCCTCCCTAGGGGGAAGGGAGAAGAAGCAAAGGCAATACCAGCATTTAAGTCCCTGTGTTAAAAGTACGGTCACCCCGCTAAAAACAGCACCTCTCAAACTGCCCTGGCAGGCCAAAGACCACCACAGTGCCTGGTGTTCAGAGAACCCCTCCCCACCCCATCTCCCTGTCTTAGGCACTGGATTTGGAATTTTAAAACACAATCTCAGCATGAATTGGAGAAAATCAGCCCGGCGAGGTCTGGCCACCGCTCAGAGCTGACCATGGATGTGTCTCAGTGGGGCAGTGGCTCTGCTTTCCCAAGAGTGGGAAGCTGAGCAAGCATCCTGCCCCAGTTTTACATCCCTCTGTGCAAGTCTCCTCTTGGCAAAACAGTCCAGGAGATTTGAGGAAGGTAAAGGCAGCCTCTAAAATAAAAAAAAAGTCCCTCCTTACACTGCACCCAAGGCACTCAGCAGCCTCGGAGCTGGGAAGTGTACCCCACACAGGGTGATCTGGAATTAATACTCAGGGGTCAGGGGGGAAAGAATTGTGCACTATTGCCAAAAACCTGATTATTTGACAGTGGGATGCAGCAGAGAACTGACATTTAAAGCCCATTTTCTTGCAGCACTACCAGTATTCCACTGGCAAGGAAGAGCCATCAGATCAACTGTCTGCTGTTGCACTGAGAAAACCAGCTGAAAATGTCCTTCATCCAAAAGGCCACATGGCCACAACAGGATCATCCATCTTTACTTTAAAAATCCCTCAGGATGGAGGGTTTATATGTGCTCTGCCTGGTGGCATCAAAAATCTGGAGGTTTAGCTCTCTTTTAAATGAGCAACCGTTACAGCCCCTCCAGCTAAATCCCAGCGCCGCATCCTCAGTGTCCGTGAGGAGACCTTTTGGAAAGGCAGAGCACCAAGCCCTGCCAAAGCTGGAGGGGGAGGGAGAGGGGAGATATGCTGCTGGTTGTCTGGAAACCCTTGGCACATCTTTGGTTGCAGGATGAAAAGGATGTGGTGCGAGGTTTGGCCACCTGATTCTGTAAGAAGCGAACCCAGGAGAGGAGGGAAGGAGGGGTGGGAGCGTGGCTAATCCGACCATTCGTCCTCGTCGAACTCGGAGGAGTCGTCCTCGGAGTCGCTGTACTCCACCGCGATGCGGCGCGACAGGATGGTGGCCACGTCGTTGCCCACAACATCCCGCTTCTCCTGCTCCCGCTGCTCCTCCACCTTGCGCAGCTGGAAGCCTGTTGGGAGAAGGGAACGGAGGGGATCACGCCAAGGTCCTGATCACACTGGAATCTCCCTTGTCACAGCGAGGCAGGCTGGCTGTGTTGGGGTAATGCTGATGGTGACAGCCAGGACAGGCTGGGTGGGGAGGTGGAATGGGAAGCAAATCCTTTCTGTGCCCCTCCACAGGGCAACCCCAGTGCTGTACCTTCCCCAGCAAACCTGGATCACACCAATTCCGGCACTGCCACCTCCAGAAGTGCTGGGGGAAGCATAAAACCCAGCAAGGTGCTCATGAGGGTGGGCAGACAAGGAGGGACCACAAGGGACAAGCCTTGAGCAGCAAGGCAGTCACACTGCTCCCAGGAGACAGCTCTCAAGGGTTTTCCAGAGGCAAAGGGGAGCGCTGGCATGGAAACACAAGCTTACCTTGCCGAATAGCCGAAAGCAGATCACTCCTGGCATCGCTAACCGCAGGCAAGGATGACTTGGGCTTGGATGTGGAGGTGTCTGAGGGTGGAGGTGGGGGTGGGGGGCCCTCCAGGCCGCTGGAAGCC
>VXBC01009152.1:269718-286640 GCA_013399945.1 Ploceus nigricollis | reverse complement strand
GGGTCCCGGGGAGGGGAAGCCCATGGGAGGTGGTGGAGGGGGGGTGTTTTCCATCACTGGTGGTGGTGGAGGAGGAGCTGGAGGGGGAGCAAAGCCCGGCCTGGCTGCAGAGGGCGATCCGATCGGAGGAGCTGGTGGTGGGTGGCTCGGGCTAACCAGGCTGGATCGTTTGGGCCCTCCAGAACCAGAACCTCTTTGGTTGTCTACAGGATAGCTGTGGCAACAGAATGAGAGAGACAGGGAATCAGCCCTGAGGCCAGATCAGACTGTACAGTCTCCATGTTAATGCAAATCATGTGTGCTTGCTGCAGTCCAGACAAAAAAATCCAAGTTCCAGCTTTAACTGATGTTTCCATGAGACCTCAATCCTTGGTTTTAGTTCCCTTGCACTGTTTCTTTTGGCCTACACCTCCAGAAAACGGAAAGCTTCTAGGGATGGCAGGAATGTTGTCCTCCATCCCATCTCCGAGGCTCACAAGAACATGAGCCACCTCACCTCTGTCAGAGGCCAGGCAGCTCCTGGCTCCAGAGCTCCTGGATCACCCCTCCTCGCCGAGGTCAGGGATCAGGCATGTCTGCTGGGATAAACTGCACCAGGAGGGTGGGGGTGCCAGGAAAGCAAATGCTCTGAACACCTGCTGGGAATGGATCTCCTCCCTGGATTCCACAGCTCGGAGCTGGAGTGCAGCAGCCACATCTCAGAGCTCGCCATGAGGAGTGAAAGGGAGGACATGGGAACCCAATTTGCTCTTATGGAAAACACCAAGGCATGAGGGACTGTATCTGCCATGGTGGAGGCTCTGTTCATCCCACAAGGACTCCACTGCCCATGTGACAGTGTGACATCCTGTGCAAGGGAAGCCCCAAACTGAGACCTCCTTCCATGGCAAGACAGAAAAAATGAGGTACATTTGCCACAAAAACATCACCATTTTTAACAGTGCTGATCCAAAACAGACTCCTGGAGATCAAATCTGCCTCCCAGGGATCCTTAAAAACAACCATCAAAACAAAACCAGAAGAGGGGAGATCTGTGGGGTTGGGTACAGATCTAAGCAACTGCATAAGGCAGTGAGAGCTTCATCTGAGAGCTCATGTCTGCTCTGCCCGAGAGGCACAGGCTGCAGAGTGCAGTGCTGGGTCTCTCTGACACATCAGAAGAGCCTTTGCTGCAGCATTGCTGCCTTTGGATAAGATGGAGAGAAGCCAAGCAGCCCTGTCTATCAGACAGACTTTCTCTTGTTCCTCTTGACTCTGTTTTAATGTCTTTAAAAAAAAGAAAAAGTCCACTCTTGTTTCACCCTTTGCGTCTTGAGCCGCTGCTGGACTGTAACTCTCATCTCTGGAGGTGCCTGGGAGTCACCATTTCATTCAATCCGAAGTAAATGACCTGAACTTGCACCCAAGTCTCTGGGAGGGAGGCAGCTGCTGAGCTCAAGTCCTTGAAACTTAAATACATCTCCATCTCCAGTGCTCATGTTGTGCATTTCTCACAGATCAGAGCAATAGAGGTTAAAGAAGCTGTTCTTTGCAAAGCTCTGTCGTGGACTATCCTGAGTAGGAAGGGACTCACAAGGACCATCATGTTCAACCCCTGGGTGTGCACAGGACACCCCCAAGAATTCCATGATGTGCCTGAGAGTGTTGTGCAAATGGAACACAAGGAACAGAAGTCCATGCTATGGAAAACCATGGCAATGGGGCCAAGCCATTCACTGGGACACCCCTGTGGAATAAATCTGCTCTAGCTCACCCCTTCTGCCTGGGAGTGGTGATGGTGGCTGGGATTCATGGAGAGCTGTGCTGCCTGTGCCTCTGTCCCTGCCTGCAGTTGCACTTCCCTCCCAGACAGGAGCATTCTGGTTCCCATACAACACCCATTAGGAAGTTCTGCTGAACTATCTCAGCCTGTCTCATGTCATCCTTTTACACCACCTACTACTCCTTGGTGACAGAAGGGATCCCGTAGGCTTACCTAAATTCCACCGGGGGTGGAGGCAGGCTGTCATCTGGGAATGAGGGAGGTGGTGGCACAATGGAGTCAGTCTGTGGCGGTGGCGGGTAGCAGCTCCCGTCCATGCTTTCGTTGGAGCCGATGCTGCCGTTCTGATACACCATGGTGGAGGGGTACCTGGGAGAAGCAAGATAAAGGGTTTGTTTAAAGAACTCAAGGCAATGTCTAAAGCTCATTTTTTTCCCCAGAGAGTTGTCCAGAGAAGTTGGCTGCCCCTGGATCCCTGGAAGTGTTCCAGGCCAGGTTGGACGGGGCTTGGAGCTACCTGGGACAGTGGAAGGTGTCCCTGCCCATGGCAGGGAGTGGAACTGGATGGGCTTTAGGGCCCTTTCCAACCCAAATCAATCCATGATTTTACATCATTAAAAAAAACCCCTTTACTTCTCAAAGACTCCTACACGGAGAACCACATACACCTGTATGTGTTTGCTCAATGTAATTCTTTGGCTAAAATTTGCTCAGGTGCTGCCCTGTTTATGGCTGCTGCACACCAGAACAGCAGGAGTATATATTTTAATAAACAGGCAAACACCTGAATAAATGCATTTTTCTTTAACACCTGAATTTTGTAAAAGCACTTAAGAATGTTTTGACCAACTTCAGTTGAACTTGCAGTTACACTGAGTATCATCAGTGGCAAAAACAGGAGATACTCAAAGATGCAAAAAAAAAAAGCTTGAGAATAGAATATCAAAATGGAAACTGCAATGCCATTAAAGCAAGTATTCAAAGCTGGAATAGTACTGAAAAGAGACTCTCATGCTTTCAGCAGACTCATTTCACTGTGGGGAGGGGGAACCACCCTATTTTGGGGGCTCTGGACCCCAAGTGAATCCAAATGCAAGAACACACTCACACGAGAAAAGAGAGGAGCAAGAAAATGGTGCTGTTGTGCTGCTTGATTCCCCTGCTAGAAACCAAACCTGTTCTCTTATTAAACTAAAAGCAAGTTTTATTTTTAGCTGGAGAGTGTGATTTAAAGAGAGATTTTTTTCTTATATGAAAGGAAGCTGCAAGGAAGAAGAGCATTGTGGGGAATTCGGTCTGCTTCCAGCCTTGCTGGTGTCAAAAGTTAAATGAATTCCCAAGCCAGAAGTGCTAAAGAGAGATCTGTAGCTTGAAATACTCGGATGGGGACAGCCCCCGCTTCAACTTTAGGGTGTGAAGAGCCATTTGTGAAATGTAACAAAGCCATCACACAATGGCACCGAGATGCCACCCTCGGCTGGGTGTGAGGGAAGGGCATCGCCGTGGGGCAGAGCCAAAGCTCCCAACACCTCTGTGCCCACAGGCAGTGAGAGCAGCCAGAGCCGTTCCTGACACCTTGTTCCAACCGTGCAGCTCCCTGATTTATTTGGCAAATTTCGAATCTGCAGGCGGATTTACTTTGGAGAATCTGATTAGTGGCAGTATCGATCCGTGGATCCGGGGGAGCTGCAGCGCAGGGTGAACTGCATCCCAATCACCCAGCCCCAGACCTGCTTACCCAGCAGGACCATGCTTGTCCTTTGACTCGACAAATTCTTGTCCCATTTTCAGCTTCTCCCACTCCTCTTTCCGGGTTTTGATTTTCCGCGGATTCACATTTCCTCGGTTCGGATTCTCCTTTTTCTCTTTCTAGGAGAGGAGGAATCAAACACAAGATTTATTTTGCTTTAAATTCACTGGGAATAAAGAGGGACAGGACAGACCTGCAGCAGTTACAACAAGATACATTCTCAAAGAGGATTTTTAGTTTACTTTCCTGATTGCTGCACTATCCAAAGATCTTCCATATAAAAAAGCTGGAGCAGAGACAACATAAAAAATGCCAGACAACATCAGGTTGCCCAGAGCAGCCCAGACACGATGCCATCATCACCCCCTGGCATAAGCAGCTTGAGGGCAGAGTAAAAGCTCGGTTTCCCAAATCAATTTAGATTTTAGCCTCTGTGTCGAGACGCCCAAATTTCACCTTCACCCTCATGGTGTTCAGTGTTCTGGGGTGCAATACGGACACTTGCCCACAGAGAACTGGGCTTTGGATGGGCTCACTCAGAATTCTAACACACCCTACATCTCTCCTTTGTTATTTTTCATTGAAGAATCACAATCTGTTTTCATGCTTAATACTCCAGTTGCTCAAAAGCTAAATAAAGTATGTTAAGACTACATCTCTTATGCTACAATATAATTTAAGGCCCAAAGACAGTGGCATTTGGAAAAACCAATTAGAGGTATCTTTGTTCTCTTTTTTTAATTAACAAGGATGTGGATAAACCAGATAAAACTTCACTGAATTGATCCCATAGGAGTCCAAAAATGCAAGCCTGAGTTTTGGATAGCAAATTTGGAGTCCAAAATTTATTAACACTTCCCACTTCCAACTCCTCCTTCCTCACCCTATGTTTCCGCTTTTCCTTCATGATATCCTTGGTGTCCTGAAGCATTTTCTCCTTCCAAAGGTCGAAGAAATATGAAGGATCCGTGTAGAATTTAAGCGCCTCTTTGCCATCATCCCTGGAACAGGGGGAGGAAAAAACCACACAGACAAGGATCAGGTCACACATTTCTTGGAAGGAAACACAAGGCACTGTCTCAGATGGCAGTTTAGAAGTGCAGTGAGATGGTCACAAGTGCTGTTCTTGCCTCTGCCCTCCATTTCAGGACAGGAAGAGACCCCCATCTCAGTCATCCCAGCTCTCCCACATCCCACTCCTTTTGCCCTCACACAAACCCTCCATTACTCAGCACCTGAAGAGCTCAACTGCTCTGAACAATCACCAAGAGAGCAGCAGGTCTCTCACTTCAACTCCCTTTTGTTTGTGCTGTATTTTGGTGTGAAAAAACCTCCTCCTCCAGCTCAGGAACCCTAAATCAGACCAGCAGCGTCCTTGAAGCTCCTGAGTGAGCACACAGACTCCCTCTCCTCCCACTTTGCAGTGCAGCCGTGTCTGGCAGGAGACAGCTGCCTCCAGCTATCTGTAATTACTTTTTACCTGCTCAGAAGATATTTATGGATGTGGGATAAGTCTCTGGATTCTGACCCCCTTTACTTCTACTACCTACAAGATGGAACCAGAGTGGGACTGCTCAGAACTGGTTACACAGCCAGTGTAGGTCCCACCACAGGAAGCATCACCAGCAGCCTGCTGCACCCACCTGGGTGAGAGCCACCTCCAGGTGAATGCTCTGCATCTCGCACTGCAGCTCTTTGGAAAGGAGCCACTGGGCTACGGAGGAGCACAAGAAAAATGCCTCATCTGCAGCACACCCAGCATGGCTCTGCAGAGCCAGCCATGCCTGGCCTCAAGGAACTCACAAAAGTGACAGCAGAAAACCAAAGAGATAATTTTCTAGCCATGTTCATTTGTATGACCTCAAAAGCAAAGTTTCACATAATGCAAAGGACAGAGATTTCCTGGTGGATTTGTTTAGCAACTCAATTTCCCAGTGGAAACAGCTACTTCAGTCCAGCACAGCACAGGGAAGGACCTCCCTGGCAGGTTGGGAGGAAGAGGTTCTTTTCTGCAAGGGAACAAGGAGGTACTGCAGCCCTACCTGTAAGGTGAGAGGATGTTGAGAGGTGGAGGGGTATTGCAGGTCCTGTAGGTTTCGAGGACAGGCACAGGGAGAGAATCTCTGTCAAAGAGCTTCTGGTCCTGAGTGGTGGAGCTTTTGAAGGCCTTCCTGGTGTTAATGCCTTGCAAGGAGACTGTAAAGAAGAGGAGAGAACAAGTGAAGAACAGCTTGACCCAGGCCAACTGCACTGAAGCCCAAGCAGTGAACATCTGATTTCAGTTGGAGTTCTTGGCATGCTTTGCAGTTCTTAAGGTCAGGTTCCTTTTCCCACAGATCCCTTGGGAAACCCATCAAATCTCCAGCGTGCTGCCAAGATCTGCTGCTCCATCAACACAGCTCTCCCTCGAGTGGCCCATGGGCTTTGGAACCCCTGTGACCAAGCTCAAGCAATTCATCCACTGCCACCCAACTGCTGGAGAGCGAGTTCCCACATGGAGAGTCACTGAAGAGCAAAGCCAAAACAGCTGTCCAAGTGCTCTACTGGGAGGCAGGGAAACAGTCCCCCTCAGCTCCAGAGAACACATTCCAACACCCATGGCAGTGTCATGCTGGGTTTACGGTGCAGAACCAACCATGCTGACTCAAGTAGAACCTTCACCATGCTCAGCCTGTGCTCCACTCCATTACCTTCCTCCTCTTTGGGATCCAGCTGAGTGACTTTGACTTGCAAGCGGTCAACTCTCTCGACGAGAATGCTCACCCGAGAGGCAAAGGTGTTGGCTTGAGTAAACAACTCTCCAAATATGTCTTCTGCAGATTTACCTGCAATATTAAAGTGTCCACATTACCCTAATGAACCACATCAGACCATACTCAGTTTCCCAGCTTGTTTTCATGAAGAAATTGGAAAGAAAGAAAGAAAGAAACAAAGAAAGAACCAACCACTCTTCTTTTCAAGTTTGTCAGGGCTGAGTTTAACATCCAGGAAGAAAGCGCTTTGTTCCACCAAAACCTGACACTTCCAAGGGATCTTCAAGCAATAAGGAAACAATTGAGACACACTTTAAAGCCTATTAAAGTAACAAACTAAAGAGGGCTGACAACACAACACTGGTCTGAATGTGGATAGATCTGAAGGTCCTGTAAGAGTCTCTGCTGTTCTGTTTATTAGACAAGGAAATACAGTTAGATTTTTATTGCTCTGGAGAATCTCAAAGGCTCCCAAGTCTCCAGCAGGCCTGCCTCCAGGGGAGCTGGCACACATTTACAAGCTCAAAGTACTCTGGAAGTAGAGAGCGGACCCAGTCCTGGATCCCGAAGCTGGAGCTGAAACTGCAGCTGACAGCACTGACCCTGCTGTTCCTTCAGGTGGCAGTGTCTGAAAAATTGATGCATTCACATTGATCCTGAATCATAACCAAAGGGGAACTTCGCAGTCAGGGACATTCTCTCTGGAACAGCCTGGACTACCCAAGTGGGCTGCTATGACAAGCACTATCCATGGTTTGGGCCATGAGAGTGTCCAGGGCTCAGATCAGGATCTGCATCCCTTACAGGAGTAACAAGAACATGGCCCTGTCCTTAGGAGTTTACAACCTACAGTGCAACAAGAGACAGGTAGACAGAGGTAGGAGACCTGGAAGAAACCCAAGAACTGTCACTGAGTCCTGTTTTTTTGTTCTGCTCCCAGGCACAACCCAAGACAGGGAGCCCCCAGCACTGAGGACAGTGTGGAGCAGAGCAGACCTGGCACCGACCGCAGACATGGGCCCGTGGTGTTCCACTGATGGGAAACATTTCCAGCCACGGCTGCTGAGTACAAGGCTGCTCCCAATAAGCAGTCTGGTTTTGAAGTGCATCATCATATGGTCAACAGTTTGTTCTGGAATCTGTTACTCCGAAAGATCCTCTCCGACATTCAGGAAAGAAAAACCAGTTGGAAGTCTAATTTCAACAGCAATTTTGGAAAACGTGGCTGTCTACAGAGTCAGAGAGACAAAGCACCCCTTGCACGAGGCAAGGCGAGGGCATCCCCCAAAGCCCAGCTGCACAAACACTCCCAGCTATCTAACCCGACATATCAACTCCTTGTTCCTGCTCCCAGGAGATCTCCTTACACTGCCAAGCACGGGGAACAAGCTAGGTTAAAATTCAACCTTCTCCACCCCTTTTGGTGGCAATGCCAGGTCCAAGTGTTTGTAGAAAGCAAATGCTGAAGGTTAACTTCAACTGACCTCTTCCTTCCACCCTCCTAGACAATGCAGACTCCACATATGCTCAATTAACAAACCCAAACTCATGAGAAGGATTTTATGTTTGGAGATCTAAGGGCCAGGTAGCTCTCGTAGCCATGTTTCATGAAGCAATCTCCATGTTCAACATCAGCACAGACCAGCTCTCCTATCTGACCAAAGAGAGTAAAAATTTATCTGTGGGAAAATGCGAAACCTTCCAGCAACAGCTCAAAAAAAAGAAAAGTTGTAATTTTGTTTATACTTTCACAAGAAGAGAAAAACATTTCTGAATTTCACAAGGAACTGCAACAAGCACTAGGGGAAAATTAAGTCTTTGATTTGCAAAGTATATTTCAAGTATAAAGTAATATATAACAGCATTTTCTATACTGGTTTTGACCCTGAAGAGAGAAGAAGAGATGGTCTGTGTTCATTTGCCTGTGTAAGTGCACCTGGAGTTATCACCCAGCATCTCACACATCGCCTGAGCTTCACAAACACTTTTAGATGGGGTAAGATGGAGATTAATTTTTTAGTTTAGTTACTTTGACTGCAAAAGTGCAGCTTACGATCAGAATTATCTTTGTCATGCACTGGCAGGAAGACAGACGGCATGATTTAATGGGTCCTTCCATCTTTAGCTTGTGGATTCTGTAAAATCACACAAAACCACGCAGCCGACTTATACAAAGTGCTCCCAGCTGCGATAGTAACGAAGGGTAAACTCACTGGAATATGAAAGTTTGACAAGATTTATGTTTGCATCTTTGTAAAGAGACTGTGGTGCACCAGGCATGGCTGATTATTCACTTGACAGGGCTGTCACAGCCTACTGAACCTGCTCTACGTTCCTGTAATAGTCAAGGTACAAGGAGAGCGAGAATTTGTTTTTTGGAGAGAGGAAAGGGCGAGGGGCAGGAGTTTGGTCATTTGGGTGCAAGCGTAGCCTAAACATTGTTTTCTTTAAAATACTGCTGACCCTGGGGAAGTGGATGGTGCTCAGCATTTCCCTCCCACCTGCCCTGCTCTCCTCTCACACCAAGTGACAGCAGGAGGCACCTCTCCTCAGTTTCCCCCTGAGTACCTGTGACTGGTCCAGCAGCTCACACCTTGTCCCCACATCCCCACATCCCAGCTCCCAGGGCACCTTCCCGAAGAAGGAATCAGGCTGTGATTTGGCTCCCAGCTCTTCAGAAGCAGAGCAGCTTTGAATATTTGTGCTGTCACACTAACCCAGAGCGTGTCTCTGAACAGGGATGAGCCTTCCCTGCAGCTGGGCTTTGCACAGCTTTACTGCCTCCTTCCTCACCATTTCACATGCACGAGATGGATTTCACTCACACTCCACAACCATCTTGGCTACCAGACCTAACAAATGAACAACGAGGGCCAGTTGAACGCGAGCAGAGAGCCTGGTCTCGCCTGTGCAGTGACATTTCTCCAACCCAACAGAATGTGACACCGACTGGCAGCAAACACGGGCCCAGATTTCAGTGACAGCCATGGTTTGCACTGCTGGAAAGAGGCTGCACCCAAACTTTGCCTGCCACATGGCGGAAGACAAGGGCTTGCTTTGCAGAGCAAGCAGAAGGGCTTGCAAACACCCCAGAGAAGCTAAACAATAGATTAATTTGATTATCAAAGTCTCGCTTCAAGGACAAAGGTGGTTAATCAGAACCCAGAGCATTTCAACAGAGTATGGAGTCATCCCGGAGAGACCACAATTAACTCTTCATTTCTCCTATGGCATGCAGGCCTGTGTTCTCCCTCCAGCTTTTCCAAGACTACAGGTCAGCCCACTGGAGAGCTGAGCCAGGCATTGCTCCAGCTCACGCTGCCATTTGAGTGAGCAGCCCCAAACAACTGATGCTCTGGAGGCACCACTTGGCTCAGACAGGTCTTTGGGTCTCACAATGCAACCAACAGCAGCAAGGGCAACCTGGAGCTTCTGCGTGGGGGCTCTAATTATCTTTCATTAAAAATAAGACTACTGACATGGTGTAGATTCAACAGAGTCAAGCTCCATTTAGTAGCGCATGCAATTACAGGCACGTTCTCTGACATAAGATCCTGCCTGCTCCAAGAGCCTCCCATTTTACAAGCCTGAGTTGTGCTCCATCCTTCCATCTGCAGTTGCACTGCAGCCTCTCACATGCACACACACATACACACACCCCCCTCCCCATTTTCTCTTAGATAGGAAGGCAGTGGGACCAGGGATATGAAATTAGCATCAGATTTCTTTAGGAAAACATTTTAGCATTACCCAGGGAAGGCAGATGGGGGAGAAATAGGAACACGAGAGTAGAAAGGGAGCTAAATAAAGAGCAGTAGCGACTCCTGAGGGCAACGCGCAGGCTCGCCATGGTACTCACTCAGGCTGCCCAGCTGTCGAATGACATTTGCCAGGGTGATGTTGGTCACGCATTCCAGCTCGCTCGGAACGCTAGGCAACGTCTGACGGCACAGGTGCCTTGGCTCAATGTTCCTCGTTACTAACGGCATGGTGGACCTGCTTCAGGCACTGTTCTGAAAGATGAAAAACAACCCAAAAAAGAAACAGGAAAGGATTACTCAACCGCAAATTCCAGGCACACCAGAGCCACGGTGTTCGTTTTTCCTGCTCTCGAACGGCTTTACTTATAAGCCTTCTTCCCTCGGCTCCCCACCCTGAGAAAACTGGTTCATCAGAAATAAAGATCCTCCTGTTCTCTGATTTGCAGTGGCAGCAGAGCCCCACCAGCCCAGGTACAGAGGCAGAGGTGGGGAACTCCACATCTTCGTCCACAGTGCCAGTGCTGCCGCAGCCGTTGTTCCCTCCCTGCCCACCCGGAGCCCGGACAGGGCTCCTGCCTCCCGCGCTCACACAGCGCCTGGCACGGCTCTTACGAGCTCCTCTTCAGAAACATTTCCAACTTGCAATCAATAGTTGCTTAAACCGTGGAGATGAAGACAGGAGATGTTATTACACACAAAAAGAAAGAACAAAACAGGCTTCTCCCAGCACGCCAAAGCACACGTGGTGCCTCCCTCCTGGAGCAGCACACGGGGCTCTTCTGGAACAACAGGAAGCGCTTGCAGCTGACCAGGAAACTTTCTGGTGACTGTTCCTTATCCTGCAGGCTGCACCCCTCTTCCCCTGGGAAATCCCCCGGGGATGAGGTTTACACTGGACCATTGTTTTCGTGCTAGAGCAGTTAAAGGTTGAGGGAGCTCTAATCAGGATGCAGGACTGGAGTGTGCTCAGAGGCAAGTCAGGATTGATTGTACAACAGGCAGGACAAACTTCCAGTTCTTTAAAAAACTAATAAAATAAAAAACCTGAGAAAACCTAAGTGTCTGGAAGTTATGCTTTGGAGCTTTTATGTGCAGGTCAGTGTCTTGAACTAACAAAAATCTCTTTTGCTAACAGGCCCAAACATTTAAGCATCAAACTGCTCCCTCCCAGATCGCCCAGCTCCAAGAGGGAGAAGGAAACCTGTGTGACCAGCTCACTAGAAGGAGCATCATACATGCCTGAAATCTTTAGGACTAAGTGAAAGCAAATACATCCCAAGTTCTTGATTAATTTAGAAGGGGAAAGAATCACTTTTCTAGGTCAGCTGAGGAACAACCCAAGAGAAGCAGGCAGCTCCCATGTGATAGGCATGCGGATCTGCTCGGGCTGGGTGTAAAAATAAAACAGGAAGCGAACAGCTTGGGGAACATGGCTTCCTGTCACCACCAGCAAAAACCCAAGAACCATAAAAAATCAGCTGTTTGCTCTTGACTTTGAGCCACCCTTTGATAGTCTCTGTGGCAGCTGGCAGCTTATCTTTGAGGTCCAGGAGTCCTTCCTGGATGCTTTTCTATCAGGGTGTTAAGAGGAAGAAGTGGGCATTATCCCTCCTAATTACCTCAGAAGCCAGATTTTGAATTGCTAAATTTGACCCATTAAGGCAGAGGAGTTCAAGAGCCGCAGCACCGGGCGCTGGGATATCTCCCAGACAAGCAGATGTAGGTTGCTACCATTTTGCAACGCCTCTACATGAGGGATTTCACAGCATCTCAGAATGCCAGGATGGTTTGGGTTGGAAGGGACCTTAAAGCTCATCCTGTTCCAATCTCCTGCCACGAGACCAGGCTGCACAGAAAGGGTCCCCAAAACCGAACACCTTATTGAACAGGGGAGCCAGATCTGCATCCAAATAAATAAAAGCAAGACCCTCTGAGGATCGAGTCCACGTTGTTTTTCCCTGTGTCCACTGCAGCCATCAGTAACTGCTGGGATATTTAAAGAACAGGGTAAACTAAGGAAGGGCTCTGACCTTCCCTTCCCAACACCCCGTGTTTTATCGATTCCAGCCCAAGCCCTACAATCTTTTGTCAGCTTTAGTGCTTCATGCCAGACAAACTTTCCCAGCTCCCCCCAGACTGCAGTCTGCACCAACAAGCAGCTCTCATAAACAAGGCAGCATTTGCAGGCTGCCTGCATCCAGCTTCTCCCCTGTGCTTCCCCAGGGCTTGGCCAGGGAGCACACACGGTGGGATCTGCAGAGCTGGACTGGACAGCCTGGCTGGAAACCTTCCAAGGTGGAGGACAGACAGAGGGAAAACAGCAACAGGAAAAATAAGCCTGGAAGTGGGGGATGAGATGTGAGCATTCTGCATAAAAGGAGACAAAAAAAAAACCCCAAGATGATGGGTAGCATGGTTGGATAAATGCAGGTAACACTGATCTCTGCAAAGATGGGGAAAACAGGGCAGAAAATGGGAGCAGTGCCTCAAATACCAACAAAAAAAAAAGGCTCTGAATACATTGCCTGTATACAGACACCCCTAAAGTGTTTGCCTTCAAAGCATGTTTTGAAAGTAAAAGCAAGAAGTAGTGGTGAGAACTGCTTTTCTTAAAAGAAAAACTAAGATAGAGCACATGTACAGCACAAATTTGCACTGGTGCAAGACAGCAGAGATAAAGGCTAAGAAAAAGGCTCCCTTTATAGCCCAGCTCATCCTGCCAGCCACCCCCACCCTCCCAGCCACACTCCACTGCAGAAGGAGAATTTTGCCCTCATGATCACAGCAGCGCTTCCCAAGGCCATGGAGACAGCTCTGCTGCCCCTAAACCCAGCCAGGATCCAGCAAAGTAAGGGATTAAATTAACCCTGTGGAGCATCAGAGATGATCATGGCAGGAAGGGCAGGACGGGCTGTGCACAACCATCCTGCTCTCCCAGCAGCTTTTGGATAAGAGGCATTTTAAAGCAAAAATTCCTCTCTTCCGAGCAGAAGGACGAGGAGCTTCAAGATTTTACCAAGGAAATCTGGGACCTGCAAAAAGAGCGGGTGATGCCCCTACAAGACTGTTAAGACCTTGCTTTTTCCTGGAGTGTTTGGAGGGTAGGGATAGAGATAACAGCTAATGGGCTCCTGTAAAACCTTCATGCCTCATGAGTAGGTGGGACAAAGATTAATAGTGTGGATTGGAAAATAAGTGGTGTATTTCAAAAGCAGGAGTCAGGTAGGGTAGAAAACCAGGTGTGGAGAAGGGGCAAGGTATGAGAGCAAAGGGGGAAGAGGAAGCAAAACACTGGAGGCAGCACAAGGCATGAGCTGGGGGCAGGGAGGAGACACAGTAAATAAAAGAAGGGACAGAGCTAGAAAAGCTTTCTGGGAGGCTCATGCTCTTATTCTTTAAGAGAGTCATTAAGGAGGTGACTGACAGCACAGTGCCAAGCATGGGCCATCCAGAACCGCTTCACTTTCCGTGCTCAGGGCATGACAGCACAGCAGAATTCCACCCTGGCTGGCCAGCCTGGTCATCAGGCATTAGTCACTGTCACACAATGACCACAGACCATATATTATAACTAAATCCTACCATTCAGATGCAACTTAAATGAATTGCAAGGCTGAAAATCCTTATCTTTGGGGCAAAGATAAGCGTTTCTATTTGCTTATGAATGCTGGAGATTAGATTTCTTTCGGGAGTGTAGAGTTTTGGGGTGCAGATACTGTTTTTAAAGAAGCTGCAAGAATGACATGGGCACAGAGGAGCTGCCCTGATCCCAGTGTAACAGGAGAGGAGATCAAGTATGTTAGAAGTAAAAGGAAACTGCCTCTAGAAACAGAAAACTCTGCAACAGATTTCTAATGAATATGGAAAACAAAGAAAGGCATCAAATTGAAACACAGTGAGAGGAAAGAAGTTCAGTGATCTCTGCTGGCTGGAAGAGTCCTAAGGAAAATCCACAAACCCTGCTGCATCAATCCACATTCAAAAGACTCATCCTCCCAACCACTGTGCTTCACACCTTCTTAAAAACAAGGAAACAAATGATTTTCCTCTCCCACTTGAACCAGACCCTTCCTACCTGCTCCCAAGCACTTCCTCTGAAGCCTCCAAGTCATGACTTGAATCACAGAAGGCTCCAAGGCCTTGATGATGTTGTGAGGGCAGTGACTAAAAGCCAAACCATCTGAAAAGGCCCAGCTCTTCGCCCCGCAGCTCCTTTCCCCTTGCTGCCCCACCTACAGCTGGGCATTGCCAGGATGCCTCATAATTTCCCCTCTCCCAAAATGCTTACGCAGGCTCTGCCGAGCCCTGGCCTGCTCCAGCACAGAAAAAAGTTCGCTGAGCACGAAAAAGCCCTGGAAGCTGAATTCACTGCTCCTACATTCCTACTGATCTTCCAGCCTCAATGGCACCTTGTTTCCAGGATTCACCAGGTTTTTGCTCCCCATCATCCTTCCCAACAACTCCTCTCTTTTCTCACGACATACATCGTGGTCTTGGATGCCTCATGCTTTTCCAAGAAAGTAGGATCCCTGAGTAGAGCTTCTTCCCGTGGCTGCTGATCTGACACCCTGCTCCTGCCACAATAAGCTCTCACCTTGAATGTCCTGCTCACCAGCTTTTAAGAGGATTCTGACTTTGGCAATTAGTTCTGTAAATACTCTTGGGCACTGGGGAACAAGCATGGCCCAACACAGGCTCGAAAAGGGGGAAAAACGTGTGACTTGCAATTCTTGCCTTTCCAAATCCAGCACTTCAAGCAAAGCTGAGGTAAATCCAAGATAAGCGTGCTGCTCCAAGATTTCTTATCAGCAAGCCATCGACCACTCTCCCCATGAGCTCTGCAGCAGCAGATCACTCAGGAATCCCAGTTCTGGATTAGAATCAAGTACAATTGGTTTGCTTCAAACAAGAACTGCCAGTCCATAAACCCCTCGCACAAAGCTGTGTCTTATTGACTATTTTTAATAAATAGGGCTGGCACAGTAAAATTGAACAATTGCTAGGAACAATAAAGGAGACAGACTTTGATAACAACTATTGAGAAGCAATACAGGGATGTTTTAGCATTGAGTATTTGCTTTCCAAGGCGAGTTCTGTCAACTGAAAACAGTGACTTGGAGTAAATACTCCTTAAAAAGTGGTTTGGAGCACAGCAGAAAACAGCACTGCACAGCAAGAGAGGAACCAGATCTGTTTTTTGGGGCTTTTTTGTAGAGCAGGCAGATAGCAGAGTCACTGTGGTGGTGCAGAGGAGAAGGCAGGCAGGACTCCAAGGCGAGCCCTGCGGATGCAACGCACACAAAGAGCTGTAAATAACAGGTGAGGTGGAGGGAGAGCTCTGGCAAGGTTCTCCTCACTGGTATCTGACCAGTTAGCATAGCATTACTGGGAGTCACCTGGGTAATTCCCCGCTCAATGTGACACACAACCTCTTAGATCAGGGACCATCTGCAAATAAATCTGGACCCCAGCAGTGAGATCATCTGTCATAGTGTCTGGTGTAGCACAAAGCACCTAAGGAGGGCAGAGTGCTTTTTTTGGGAAAGGGAAGGGAATTTAGGCTTGATTTCCAAGTACGTCAGGGTGACCAACCACTCTGCCCTCGGCAGGGCTTACAGAATCCTCTGCCTGGACACAAACAGGCAGCACAGTCAAGGAGACCAAGCCTTCAGCTAAGCACTTTGGAGAGCTGCCTCTAGGAGTGCCCATCAGGGGACTAGGCACACCAGCAGGTCTGGGAATGAGGGGGAAAGGAGATAATCAGATCTGAAATTCCCATCAGTATGAAATAAGACTTAACTCAGTAGCTTGCCAACGCAGACCGACTGTTCTTTCTAATGTCTGTGACAACTCTGCTTCAAATTTCAAGCTTCTCTCAGCAGTAACTACTCCCCCATGTAGCTGTAATGGCCAGAAAGAGACTGGCTTTTATGTAACCCCAAAAGACTTGCAGAAAGGGAAGCAGCAGCCACACACACACACAGAGGGAGAACTGAGAGGGGGAAAAAAAATCAGCAGAAGGCTCTGCTGAGTGCTCAGGGCTATATCCAAGCTCACAATGCAGCCACAGAGAAGTGGGATGCGGCAATCAGAAATGCTCCAGTTCCACGCTCTGAGAGAGACCCAGCAATCAGTGCTGCATCCGAGCAATAGGGAGCGAAATTATAGAGCAAACTGCCATGTGATGCCACAAACTACTCCATCCCGCCAGCTGTAACAAGTATTCATTCCCAAAAATGCATCACAGGCTCATCTGTCATTACCAGCCCAGCCTGCCAGCAGCTGAGCAGGAGTCAGCAGTGAAGGGCAGCTGCAGGGCTGCTTCCTTTCACAGTGGTCTATTCTCCCAAAAAACCACGGGGGAGACGGACGGGTAAAATCCCCCCGGGCAGCGGAAAACATTGCCCACCATCTCTCAGCAGCTGGTGGGATGGGAGGCACACGCTGTGTTTTCACCCACCATCACACAAAAGCTCTCCTGAAGCAGGATCTCCTGAAAATCCAGAACCTTTGGGAGAACACACTTAGCTGATCACAAAAATCCACATCCACAACCCCTCTGTGTACTAATAATGCACTTTGATCACCAAGTGGAGCACTCTGCAGGCCCGAACTGCCAGTGTTGTGAAAGAGGATGTTTGGGCAATAATGTGGGATGTGGGGCAAGAGCAGCGCTGCCCTTTTCCACAGCCGTGTTCCGACAGTGGGAACGTCAGCCCTGATCCCACAGCATAACCAGGATTGTACAGCGTGCAGTCCTTGACACAAGGAACATCCAGCCCGCTCCAATCCCAGAGTAAAAATAAACCTTTTTTTTCCCTCCCCTGCCTTCCCCCCCCCCCTCCAGTCTGCTGGCTCTGAAAAATGCAAAAGAGGCTCAGAAAGCCATTTTCTGC
>VXBC01009152.1:219524-237079 GCA_013399945.1 Ploceus nigricollis | reverse complement strand
TCTCCCTGCCTGCGGGAGGATACGGGACACACCAGCGCTGCTCCCTCGGGGTGCCAGGCGCTCCCCGGCTGCCGGGTCTGTTTGCCCGCGCGTCTCCGAGCGCCGGCTGCTCCGTGCGGTGCCACGGGGTGCTGTGCCCCGGCGTGGGGAGCGCACCCCAGGGCCCCCGCGGTGTGCTGGCAGCCCTGAGGCTGCGCAGATGGTCGCGGCCCCCCTCCCCGGGCTCCCTGTTATAGCCACAGCATGAGTCACAGCCCCGGTGTGTCCCTGCCCAGCGCCGGCCACGCCGGGTCATGTAACACCCGCGGCCGCGCTGGCGCGGAGGGGGCTCCGCTGGCTGCCCACGCCACCCCCACCCCCAGCACCGGCACCTTGGGCAGCTGCACAGCCCCCGGCACCCTGCTGGAGGCCCCGGGGGGGCACAGCGGCGATGCCCAGCTCCCCCCGCTCCCCGCCGGTGCGCTGCGGGTTAACGCCAAGCGGAGCCGGGATCCTGCGAGGCCAGTAACATTTGGAAGGCGCCAGATGGACGCGTGCCCATGCCGAAGGCTCGCTCGGCACAGCCATGCTCCCCCGGCGCTGGGGCTGGGGGGCGGCACGGGGCAGCAGAGGNTGTGGATCCTGTTTCCTGGGAGATGCGGCCGGTTGGGGCCGAGCTGGGGTGTGGGAGCCACTGGGGACGATGCCAACACTGGCGTGATGGGGCAGGNCAAAGGGGCGCCCGCCGGGATGGGAGGATGCTGACAATGTGCCCACCGGGGTCCTGAGCCCACTGGTGCCCACCCACACCCCGTGCCGNATGGGGCAGGGGTGTGGGAAGGCGGGGGCAACCCCTGCCCCATCATGCTGGCGGCCTGGCACCCCAAAATATGTGGATAAGGAGGTGGTGCACCCACTAACAGGCCTGAATGTGCACGAGAGGGTTGTGCACGTGCAGGTGTATGCACAGGTACACACAGAGGGCAGATTTGCACACACATGTGCAGAGAGGCCTCGTACAGGTGCACCCACACACACACACCACTGTGGTGTGGGGGCACACACAGGTACAGGAACATGTGTGGGCACCAGCGTGCACACGGGTGGGTCACACATGTGACAAGCATGTACAGGTACACACAGACAGGTACAGGAACATGCACGGGCACTGGGAGCGCACACCTGTGTTACAGGTACACAGACAGGTCTGCCGGCACCTGGAGGTGCAGCACCACCTCTGTGGACACAGGATCACACCTGCTTGGAGGTACAACGCCCCATGGCAGCACGCACGAGCTCCAGGGACCCCCCAGGCACTAGGACAGCACTGCACACCCCCACCCCATACCCTGGTGGTGGCAGTAGAAGCCGCTGGGGTGTGACCCCAAAACACAATTCACCCTCCCCCTCGAGAGGCCACGGTGGTCCAACAAAATCTGGGGGTGTGAAGAAGGGGTCCGCCAGTGCCATGCAGCGGGGACATGGATAGCCACGGGGAAACTGAGGCAGGAGCAGGGTGGGCAGCGCCCCGGGTGCTGATGGAAACAGGGAGCTGCAGCCAACTATTCCAGAGGACCCAGGTGTCCTGTAGTGCCCCAGCCCCAGGCTCGGCTCCCACCCAGCTGCCCCCATCTCCGGTTACACCATGGCTCAGGCTCCCCAGGGAGGGGGATTGGAGCACCCAGGTCTCTCTGCACCCACCCACGCTGCACTGGCACCACCGCCCCGGCCCCTGGGAGCACACACACCTACAGACACACCAATGTTTGCTCTCCCCCCTCGCCGGGGAACTTTCCATTAAAATTGGAAGAACACAACTTGCCGGCAGAGCCCCGGCGCGGATCGTACACAGCCTGTCACTCACACATCACTTTGTAGATGCCCATAAATTGCTTCATTACCTCTTCTAATTGAGGAGAACGCAGCTGCTGTGGGGCGGTGACGGAGCGCCTTCCCTTTGAAGGATGCCTCGCTCGCCAAAGACGGGTCCGGCAGAGCCGCAGAGCCCCACCAACATCCCAATAATAATAATAATAATAATAATAATAATAGTAATAATCACCATAATGACAGTATCCAAGCAAAATCCCCTGGAAAAGGGCAGTGGGACTCACATGTGATGGAGCCTGCTTGAGGGAGGGGGCTGAGGGGCTTGGTGGCCCTATACTGGTGGGGAAACTGAGGCACAGGGAAGCATGCACCACGCACATGGAAAGGGCGGGCATGGAAACCCCTGCATCACACTGGCACCCTGAAGGGGAATACGGTGGTGACAACATTTAGGGAAAACCCAAACTCAGGGGATTGAGCATCTCCCTACCCACAGATTTGGGGGGGCCAGGAGAATGCACAGCACCACCCAAAACTCCCTGGAGAACTTCCCACCCTGCTCAAGGGCTTCATTCTCCCATCTTCGCCGGCACGACACCAGGGGTCCTGCCAGCCTCTGGTGCCCTCACCCCCTGCGCCCCATGCCCGCGGGGGCCCCCCGTCTTTGTCTGGCGGCGGCGGGCGGCTGCGGCTGGGCTCGGTCCCCTTGCAGGATACTGCAGAAGGATTTACTGTATTGCAGCTTGTGCTGGCTGCAGCCCAGCGCACAATAGATTAGCTGTAGCCCAGGGCAGCACGTTGCGGGGGAAGGAAGGTGGGATTCATCCGGCTGCAGATTGCAGGGCATTTGCTGCAGTATCCTGCAGGATCCGGACACTCGCTCTGGAGACCCCAACACCCTGCTCCAGCCCGGCACAGGGAGCTCAAGGGACTCATGCAGCCCCCTCCTCATCCCCTCCACCAAATTCTACGGCAGGAATGTTTCTCGTGGCCACATGGGCTGGGGGACACCCTGCTTGTTCCCTATCCCCATCTGGAGGTCCGGAGGGGCTGCAGTCCCCGATGGCACAGTCTCGCTGCAGTCCCAATGGGGGGACACCGGGGCCCCCCTCGCTGGGTGCGACGGCACAAAGCTGGTGCAGGGAGGGAGCCAGGGACTGCAAGCAGCACTAATTGATCGCGATTAATTCAGCTCCTACCTCCTCGGGTGGCAGGAGAGATGCTGAGACACAAGCGCAGCCCACAGAGCTCCCCAAACAGGCTCTGCTCTCCCCTGTGCCCACCCCTTCCCCCGTGGGGGACCCACGCTGCCGGTCCCTGCGGGTGTGGGGGTCTCTGGTGGGTGTCCAGCTCCTGCTGCTGCCTCAGAGGTGCTGGGGATGCGTCCTTGGTGTGGACCCACATTCCCGGGGTGCTGTTTGAGGGTGAGGGTCCTGCTAGCACACCACCCTCTCCCCCTGAGATGCAGAGATGGCACACAGGGAGATGATACTCAGGCAAAGGCACAAGGGAGCAGATGGGCCAGGGGTCACTGATGGCCTCGTGGTGGCACCGTGACATCCCCAGCAGTGTCACCAGCCAGTGGGTGCAAACCAGGGGACGCAGGGGTGCTGCTGCCACCTCCTGCAGTACCCAGATGCCACCCCACTGGGGATACCAGGCCCCCTGTGGGCACCCCGCAGGCGCCGCGGGCAGGGGNCAGGCGGCGCAGAGGGGGCCGCGTGGGGCGCGGGGGCGGCCGGGCTGGTGCTGCCGGGGAGGCGGCAGAGGCTCAGTGTGGCGTTGTCAGCAAAGATGTCACTAATTGTCTGCAGGAGCAGCAAACTCTCGTTAACCCTTGGGCAGCNTGATACTCAGGCAAAGGCACAAGGGAGCAGATGGGCCAGGGGTCACTGATGGCCTCGTGGTGGCACCGTGACATCCCCAGCAGTGTCACCAGCCAGTGGGTGCAAACCAGGGGACGCAGGGGTGCTGCTGCCACCTCCTGCAGTACCCAGATGCCACCCCACTGGGGATACCAGGCCCCCTGTGGGCACCCCGCAGGCGCCGCGGGCAGGGGGGCTGGTGCTGCGGGCGGGGGGACCCCGGTGACCGTCTGGATTTGGAGGGGTTTGGAGCCTGCAGATTCCGGCTCCATAATCCTACGTGGGATGCAGTTTCCACAGCAACAGCGGGTCAGAGGGCAGCGAGGGGAGCCGGCTGCTCCGCTTGGGATNACCCTTGGGCAGCCGGTGGCGGGAGCGCTGGCGGGGCCGGGGGCACCCGGGGACCCACGGCCGAGTGTCCTGGGGCCGCCCCACCTCTGCCACCGCCCCGCTTGCACGGCTCCGGGAGAGTCACTGCACCCACCTCGCCCCTGGGACACCAGCGTGTCCCAGCTGGTGACCACGGGCAGCCCACTTGTCCCACGGGCTCTGGCTTTGTCCCCATTGCTGTGACTGTGGCTGTGCCACATTGGGCAAGCAGGAGCACAGAGGCAAATGCTGTGCCAGGGCCACTGAGCAGGTCACCTCCATTCCCGGTCACTTCCATTCCTGGTCACCACCTCTGCCCCAATCCCTGGCCACCTCCATCCATCTATTCCCAGCCACTGGACCCACAGGCACACCCAGTGAGCGCAGTGGGGTGCAGAGGGGTACCCGGCACCCACAGCATGGCCACCACCCAACTCACACCACACTCCACACCTCACCGCGGCTCCATCCTCATGGCAAAAGCACACACGACCCCAGCGTGACGCCTGGGCACAGGGCATGAGCACCCACCCTGCCCCGGAAGGCTTTGGCCAGGGCTGGCAGAGGTGTGAGCACCGGGGCAGAGGCAGAAATGGCTTTCCCACCTCTCAGCCAGCTCCAGGTAGACCTGGAAGCGCTGCCGGGAAGCGCTGACGTCGGCAGGAGCGGGTGGGGGCGGCGGGGGGAGGCCGGGGCCGGAGCCGCCGGAGCGGGGTCAGCAGAATGCCTCCGGCTCCGCTCGGCCCTGCCAGCCGTTCCGCGGACCTTTTGTTCCCACTCTGCACCTTTCCCAGCATCTCCTGACTCCCGGGGGGCCAGGGCAGGGGCCCCCTCCGATACTGTGAGTTTTGGTGAGCAGGACGTGCCCAGCGTGGCTCATGGCACAGGGACACAAATGACGAAGGGGACATGGGCACATCCAGCCCCAGGGTGAGATGACTGAAGGAGGCTGTGGGGGCTCTGTGTGGGGGATCTGAACCCAAACCTGAAAACATGACCCCCACCTCCCTGAAAGCCCTGGGGGGGTTAAGGGGAGGAAGGTAGCATGGCTCGGCATCCCAGTGTCCCAGGGCATCCCCCGGAGCCCGTCCCAAAGTACAGCCAGCCTGGTGGGCTCAGTGAAGGGGATGGATCCTGCACGGCAGTAGAAGATGTGTACAAAACCAGTGCTCCCACTGCAGGCAGCCGCTGGGACTGGAAAAATGCAGGGCACAGCCGTCTGCCCCTCTTCCTGGTATCCCAACACCCTGGCAGCACACAGGGCCACGGAACTGCTGGCTGAAGCTCATCCTGCACGGTGACAGCACCGGGGACCCCGGGAGAGAGCCCAGCTCTCCCCGACCCCCCACAGCCGCGCTGGGGCCTGGGAGGAGCCGGGCTGGGCAGGTCTGGACACGTCCAAGGACTCTCCCAGCCTCCAAGGACTTTCGGCTGGGATTTCCTGTGAGGGATGCAGGTTTGCAGATGTCACAACACTCCGGGATTTCTGCTCCATGAGCTCCTTGGACCCACACTTGCATCAGCCTCGTGGGTGCCCACTGGTGGGGAATCCTTTTGCCAAAGCTCCCAGGGTAGCACTGTCAGACTGGGACAGCAACCCCCTGCCCAGTGTGGCTCACTGCTCCTGCGGGGCATCCTGCAGCTGGCACTGGCTCCAAACAGCTCCTCAGTGCAGCACTGCCTGGGGGCCTCCTGGTCCCTGACATTCCTTCCATCCCCTCCAGCTGGAGTGCAAACACTCCCCTGGATGCAAATTCATCCCACTGCAGGGTGCAAACCCATAGCTGGGTGAGCCCCTCCCCTGGATACAAACCCATCTCCAGATGCAAACCCACCCCTAGATACAAAGCCATCCCTGGGTGACTATTCCTCCCTGGATGCAAACACATGCCCTGGGTGCAAATTCATCCCACTACAGGGTGCAAACGCACACCTGGGTGAAAATCCATCCCGGAGGGATAATTCATCCCTACATGCAAACTCATCCCTGGGCCCAAATCCACCCTGGATGCAAATGCAGCCCCAGGATGCTGCACCCCATTCCACTGCCTTTCCACCAGCACCCCTGTCCTTCCCCAGCGGCCCCAGCCCAGCCCAGTGCGGCTCTGTCCCCCCAGCACTGCCACCAGTGTCCTGCTGCCAGCCGCGCCCTCCGGATCCGGCAGACAGGTCTCTCCCCCCAGGCTCCCTGCTCGGTGTCTGGCTGAGCTAAGCGTATTTAGTGCTTTTAATTGTTCTTAATAAATCAATCCCGCCAGCCCCTTAAATCATTTTTGTGGCTTCCCTCGCAGCCGTCCCCGCGGCCGTGCCGGTGTGGAGCCTGCTGTCTGCGGCACTGCCGGGATGGGGGAGTCGGGACACGCCCTGCCCACCCCGCAGCCCCCCGCTGCTCCTCAGCCCCCGGGGGCTGCGGGAGGGGGGCTCTGCCTGCACAGGCAGGGGCCCCATGCCTCAGTTTCCCTCCCTGCGTGGGGTGTTTTGGGGATGCACCAGCTGCTCGCCTCCCTGCTGTGTGGGTTCAGTCACCCCAGTATTGCACAGTTTTTGGGGACATCGAGGGACCACAAGTCCCTTCCCTCACTTGCTCCTCCCCTCGGGGCCAGGTGCTGTGGGACCAGAGATGGTGACAGCGGATGTCACCCATGTGGCACTGCTGTCCCAGCCTGGTGTGTAGGGGTGCCTGGACAGACGTGCCTTGTCCTCCAAGCCCCTGGTGCCACCATGGACCCAGGGACGCGTGCCATCCCCTGCCCGTGGCCAGCCAAGTGCTGAGCCCCTGAGGGCACAGGGTGAGGCCAATCCAGCTGGTGACACCCAAGTGGGGTCAGTGCAGGCCCCAGTCCAGGGGACTTGCTGAGACTGGGATGATGCTGACACCCAGCTGGATGACAGCACTCCTGTGCGGGGGGTCGCATTACATACCCCACACCATCCTGAACACCCAGCCCTCCCTCCTGCTCCATCCCACCATCCAGCAGTGCATCCTCATCCATCCTACCAGCCAAGGTGCATCCCACTCCACTGTGCTACTCATCCCACCACCTAATCCTGCATCCTGCACCATCCCACCCCACAACTCCACATCCCATCCATCACCATCCCGCCAGCCACCCAGCCCTGCTGACATTTGTCATGGAAAGGATGAACACCCGGCCCCCAAGTGGGATCAGCGCAGCCCCCAGCCCTCTCCAGATTCTCAGGGCTCAGAGTTGCACAGGGGTGACAGTGACACCCAACTAGATGGCAATAGTCCTATTTTTGGGGACACACTTTGTACCCCACCCCATCACCAACACCCTGCAGCATCTCCCAGGGCACCCTACCCCGCATCCTGCTCCATCCCACCACCCAAACCCACACCCTGAACCATCCCATCACCTAAACCCTCCTCCCATCCATCACCCAACCCCACAACCACCATCCCACCAACCACTCCAGCCCCGCTGGCGTTTTCCACGGCAGAGATGAACACCCAACACCCAGGACGGTTGCCGGGGGACATGTCAGCGAACAGACTGTGCTGGCTTTGGGCAAAAAACAAACCCGGCAGGGCTTGGAGGAAGAGAGCTAACCTTGACACAGTTGCAGCAGTCACTAATAGCAGGCAATATGCCTGTTCTTGGGGGACTGTTGCAGTTGCTAAGATACTGGCAGCCGTGTGAATGGAAATGGGTCAGTAAACCTGTGGAGAGATAGTGTGACACTGTAACCGGCACAGCTGTTGCAGCCTACATCGAAATCCCACCCTTTCAATATTTATCACTCTCCGCCTTCGGTTCCTTCCTCCCAGCAATTTTTTCCACGTTGGTTTTGCCCGGGGTTGGTGAGATCACCCCAAAGACTTTAATGAGATGAGAGGTGGTGGAGCGATGGGATGGGGTGGAAAAGGCGCGGTGCAGGGGATGAGGAGGGAAATTAAAGCCCCCACTTTGGGTGGGTGTCTGTCCCCCCCTCCCCGCCCCACTCCATGAGCAGGATGGAGCCAGTTCTTGGAGAGATTTAACAGGAAACAGGCTATAATCCCCCTGGTAGGAAAACGGGTGAAAAGGTCAATTTACTTCTGTCCCTCGTTTAGGCACTGTGGTGAAATTACACACTTGCAGGAGCTGGGAGAGGCGCATGGCTGGGAGAGGAGGGAGCAGTGCTTGTGTCCGTCCTCGGCTGTCTGTGTGTCTGCCCTGAGCCTGCCCAAGGCACCCCGACCACGAGCAGCATTCATATGGCCCAGGAGCAGCCCCCAGGAGCCCCAGGAGCAGCATCCATGGACCCCGTGGTAGCACCCACAGGTGTGGCCCCACAAGTGCCATCCACACATCCCCGCACCCCGTCCCGTGCCTCGGCACCCACGAGGGCCCTGCATGCCCACAGCCCTGACCTCAGTGCTCCAGCACCTCCCCATGTACTCCAACACCTCCCCAAATGCTCCAGCACCCCCCAAAATGCTCCAGCACTGCCCCCATGCTCCAAATGTTCAAGCATTCTCCTCAATGCTCCAGCATTTCTCCAAGTCCTCCAGCATCCATCCAATCCTTCAGCATTCCCACCTCAAGTACTCCAGCATCCCTCCAGTGTTCCAGCATCCCCCCATACACTCCAGCACCCCCCTGACAAATGCTCCAGTGTCTCTGTAAATGCTCTAGCATCTGCCCAAATAGTCCAGGATCCTCACCCCAAAAGCTCCAGCATCTCCCCGAATACTGCAGCATCTCCCCAAACATTCCAGCACCCCCAAAAGGCTCCAGCACCCCCACAACACCAAGCCCTGATGCCACCACCCCCTGCCCCACACTGGGCTCAGCTCCCCCCTGCCTTTGGTGCTGCCACAACTCAACTGGGGCGGGAAGGGTTGGGCCCTCCCAACCGGGCCCTGGGAGCCGGGACAGAGCCACGGGAGGACGCTGTGGAGTGTCCCTTGTCCCCTGCCCCCAGGCGCTGTCCAGGTGCGCGGCAGGCGGTTGCTGTCCCGGCTCTGGCCGGGACCCTGCTGCAGGGAGGAGGGTGAGAACATCTGGTCGCAGGGAAGAGGGACAAGTCCAGGGAAAAATGCCGAGCTCCTGGAAGAGGCCCTCACCGCCGCGGCTGGGGTGGAACAAGCCCCAGCATCCCTCCTGCGCCACAGCTGCACCGGGGAAGGGAAACTGAGGCACGGTGGAGCCAGACAGTGTGATGTGGGGTCACAAAGCTGCGAGGGCCAGGGTCACCCCCAGCTCCCAGGCTGGAGGAGCATCGCCCATGATTTATAGCCCAGGGTCTGGCATCGGGGGGCAGCAGGGAAGGAAAGGGAGGCTGCAGGGAGTGAGGGGAGTGGCGAGATCTCCTCCTCCCAAAGAGCTCCCTGCCACCCCCCCGCAGGTGGCTGGAGCAGAACGGTTGATATGGAGACAGGGAAGCACAGACTGTCTGGGTAAGGTGACATTCGACAGATGCCAGGTTCAGACTCGCTCCAGCCAGTATTCCCACCCCCCTCACTGCCTGCCTCCAGCCCCCACGCAAAGGCATGTGCAGGGGGGCAGCTGGGCAGGGGCAGATGGGGGAGTGGGGCACCCTGCGATCTGCTGGGAGGTGAAATGCCACCTTGTCCCCATCCTGAGGTACCAGCACCCTGCGTGTCCCTTGCCAGGGCAGACTTGGAGCCCCTGGATCCCCAACCCTGGACCCTGTGGTGCAAGCGAAGGTGCCACGAGCACCCACCCAAAGTGATGGGGAACTCTGCCCTGTGCCAGGCAGGCACAACTGGAAGATTTGGGGGACACATCTGGGGAAAGGATCGCCCTCCACCCCAATTGCAGAGAGGGCAATTAGCTGGTGCCTAAGGAGAAATGGCCCAACTTTGGGGGGAGCACAGGCTTCGCATCTCCCACCCAGGCAGGGTGACACTGGGCATGACAGCCCCTTGTCCCCAGGTTTATTGCCCAGGGAGGGGTCCCAGGCTGCCAGACCCCTGCTCTGGCTGCAGTCCTGTCTCTCTGCACCTCGGCAGGATCCCTCCAGGCTGGAGATCAAAGGGACGCTGGAGGGATTCCTGGCATGCAACCAGCGGAGACCCTGCTGCATGTGGGCAGGGAGGGACAGGGCAGAGGCACGGGACGGGCACCCCCTGCACCCAGAGCAAGGCTCATGGTCTGGGTGATTTGGGGAGGGGAAGGAACAAACACGGTGGGTACAGCACTGGGTGGGGGGAGCCCCCAGCGCTCTCCTGTCAGATCCCCCTCTGGCAATACTGCACCCCCGACCCCCGGGAGCGGGAATGGCTCCCGGGGTCCATTGAGCAGGATGATGGGGGCCGCCAGCCCACACAAAGCCCCTCCAGCCTCTCCCCATGCCCCCGGCTGCTGCTCCCTGACCCCCTGTGCGGGGAGGTTGGAAACTGCTAATGAGCTCGGCCCTTTCCCAGCATCCCGGCCCCGGGTGGCCCCGGCAGGTGTGGGTCAGCGCTCAGGGACCCCGCGGTCTGGATTGGTGGGAACGGGAGGCGCCTGGTCAGGGGCTGCAAAGCCTTCGGCATTAGCGGGATGGGCTCCAGCACTCGCTCAGCCTCTTCTGTCTCCTCTTCATTACCCTCTGTCTCCCAAATATCCCCAGTCTGCTCCGTAGTGATGCTTGGCACAGCCCCAGCTGGGACACGGGACTAACGTGGGGACACCCCGCACCCCAAGATGAGGGGACACAGCCCCTCTCCTTCCTGCTCCCTTCACTGCATCTCCCACCTTCTTCCTTCTCCTGCCCGCCCTAAAGCCAGACGGATTTCACCGCTCTGCTGAGCTCCAAACTCCACTTCCAGATTTTCAGTGCGACCTTCTGGCTACCTGGATCCGGCACTGCAAGATGCCCTCTCTGATTCCCCCTCCCCTCCGGCCCCCCAGCATCCCCGGGGGAGACAGGGCTGGATGCAGCCAGGAGCGGGATGCAGGGGGAAGCTAGGGGTGGCCGAGGAGGAGGAGGAGGAGGAGAAGGAGGAGGAGGGAGAGGTCGGGCTGCACCTGGATGCAAAACCAGCCTCAGGAGGCTTGGGTTGTTGTGTTTAATCTAGCCTGGCCCAGGGAAAAGCAGGAGCATAGTCAGAGAGAGCCTGGCAAACCCGCTGCACGTGTGGGAGGTGCTGCCGTGGTTCCTGGGGCAGCCTTTGACCTCGCTGCCAACACGGAGGGTCCCCCAAAAGGGCCCCTGCTCTCCTTGGGACACTGTTNCCTGCTCTCCTCCGCTCGCTCTTGCATTCTGGTATTTGGTGTGTTCCTCAGCTGCAGGAAATTCCTGATGCTCTCCATCATGCAGCCTGCGCTTGCATCCCCCGCCCTGCCCGGCTCCCCTCCAAAGGACAGCCATGTGCCGGACAGCCAGCGCCGCCGCCATCGCTCCCCTCCCAAAAACGGGATTTACTTCTCTCTCTTCGCCTTCTCGTTCTCATTTGGCTTTTTTTTCCCTTCAATTATTTTCAACTCTAACCCTGCAAAACACCCCCTCTCCATCTGCGCCAAGGGCTGAAGCCGCCCAGCTCCGGCCATTCCCCTGCCTGGCTTTTCCCTCTTCGTCTTCCTCTCTTCGCGAGACCGCTCCTGATCTTATTTTAATTCGTCTCAGACGGTGTTGGAGTGTTATTTTAAGAGAGAGGATATGCACAGACATTGTGTTTTCTGCTTTTTCCTGGCCCCAAGCCAGGCTCTCTGGGCTGTCAGCTACCCACTGTGTTGCAGTCACGTGTGGGAAGAGGCAGCCAGAGCCAGCCTCACAACTCCTGGTAGCAACATGGAAATCAAGTGTGCACTTTCTTCCCTCTGTATGTGTCTGTATTATTAATAGCGTCTCTCTCCGTGAGTTATCCATAATGTATCTTAATACCTGTCCGTGGGTAAATGATGTATCGCGGAGCACTCGCGCCCATGGCTCCGCGCGCCACCGCGGGGGGACAGGCGTCGTGACGGGGCCACCGTCACCCCTGAGGTGTGGCATGGGGATGGGGGACAGGACAGAGGGACGGGGATGGAATCTGGCAGCCACGAGCTGCGCCGGTGCGTCCCAGCCCGCTGGCACCTTGGTGAAACGGGCATGTGGGGAGCAGCGGGGTGCTGCAGGGAGGATGGGGCCAGCTGGCACTGGGATGGCACTGAGCGATCCCTGTCACTGGCCAGGAGGTGCCGGGGGACACCGATGTCCCACACTGTGGACACTGACGCTGGCTGCTCCGAGCTCACAAAGGAATGGGACAGGTCATTGCACACCCGAGGGACTGCAGGGAAGGTGCAGGATAGATTGGCATTGCGTGGTACGGGTTGGATGGACATGGCATGGGTTGGATGGATGGACACAGCACAGCACAGAGCTCAGAGCCTGACTTTGCAGGACACAGATGTGTCCCGAGAGGCTCCACTTTGGCAGGAGATGCCCAGAAGAGTCCAGGGGGCTCCCAGCCCCAGGAGGCTGAGCAGGGCTCCCCCTGGGTCATACACATACACCCAGAACTGGGGCAGCACCCAGGCCCCTGCATGCAATGACAGCTGGTGCTGCCCCTCTCCAGGCCGTGGGGTCCCCTCTGCATCCTGGGGATGGAGACACCAGGGCGGGTAAGCAGCCTGAGGCTGGGGTCTTCCCAGTGCTAACCAGTAATATAGAGACCACACATTGATCCATACTGTGCCTACACCCCCATTACACCTATAAAGCAGATGTGCATGCAAGAGCGCATGGGCACGTACATCCCACCCAGCCCTGTGCACCACCTTGGCACACAGATGTGTGCAGGTGTTGTTTGAACGTGTCAGTACGTGGGGCTGCCAGCAACGTCCCCAGCCAGCAACGTCCCTGCCTGCAGCATCCTGATCCCACAGTACCCTCTGCACATCCCTGCTGGGATGCCATGCCCATCCCCACACACCATGCCCAGGATGCTGCAGCGTGCATGGGCAGAGGAGCACCCCAGCCCCAGGGGGTGCCCAGGCTGGGCAGCCCTGCCCCCCGACACACAGCGGGAGCAGTGCGGGTGCCAGCACCCAGCTGGGGTCATGGGGAGCAGGAATCCAGGAAGGCAAACTGGAGCTCAAAGCTTCACATTTCTGGATTCTGGTTCCCGTTTCTGCTCCCGGCTGTTTCCATGGAAACTGGCGTCGGACCTGGGAAAATAAGGTTAGGGTTTGCAGTGGAGGCCCACTGCCAGCCTGCCTGCCTCTGCGCCCCTCCGGCCCTGCTGCCTCACCAGGGCACATGCCCGGCTACCCCCCTGCCTGTACCCACATGATGCTCAGGTCTGGGGGCTGAGCAACACCAGCACCCCCTGGCACCTTCCAGCACCCTCCGTCCTTCCACCTGGTGACCCCAGGAGCCCGGTACACACTGGGTAATTTGGGAACTGGAACCACCATGCTGCTCCCTGGCATGCTGGTGAGGGTGGCAAGTTAGCGGTGGCACCCACTGGACCCACAGCCCTTCCCTGCCCTCCCACTCTTCCCTGGTGCTCCAAACATGGCACAGCTCAGCCTCCATGGAAACTTCCCAGCAATGCTCCTGAGACCATGGCACCCCACCAGCCGCACTGGGACAGGGCACACTGAGGCTGTCCCCACTACTGACACCCCATTTGCGGGTTTCACAAGGACCCAGCCCCAACAGCAACATCATCCTCCCCTTCCCCAGCTCAGGATCCCCAGTTGCTCCAGGGAAGGTGGGGAGTTGGAGGGGGGAAGAGAACCAGGACACGACACCTCGGGGGAGCCGTGAAGACTAATGAATGGAGGCTTTTAAAAAGCACTTTGACTGAGAAGTGCTATAGTAGGAACTAATTATCCCTCCCGCCTGCGCGCACCCTCGCACGCCGGCGCAGCCGCGTCCTGCTCCCTCCCGGAGCCACAGCTGCAGAATCGCAGCCAACCCCGGCACCGAGCACCACGGCAGCCGCGCCAACCGGCACTGCCCTGGCCGGGGAAGATTCCCTCTGAGACTCCGCTGCCCCTCCTGTGCCCCCCGTGTGCCTGTGCCCCCCCTTTGCTGCCATGGCCTCCCTGGCAAAGCTGGCAGCAGCAGGCTGGGGGCACAGGGTGATGCTCACCCCCCTCCTTGCGCTGGGGTTTTGGGGAATGTTTCCTTTTTAATTGGAATCCGCCATTTTACAGTGATGGCAGGTAGGCTGGGTAGCCAGTCCCTGTGGATGCTCGGGGATGGACGGCACCTGGCACGGCGGGGTGGGCGGCGGAGCTGGCACAGACCCCTGTCCCCTCGCAGCTGTGACCCTGCAGCCCAGCCAGTGGGACCAGCCCTTCTCCTTGCTGCCCAGCTCTCAGCAGCAGCCAAGGGCAGCAGGGAGACACAGGGAGACGCCCCAAACGCTCACCCCGCTCAACCGAGCGGGTCCCCACGCTGCCACCCTACAGCACCCACGGTTTTGGGGAGGAGCCGGCGGCGCTCCCTGTCCCTCCGCACCCCTGGAGTGGGATCTGCCGCAATCCCATCCTGCCGTCCCAGCACTGCCCGCTGCCCCATTTCGCATTCCAGTGTGGGCCGGCCCCGCTGCCCTCTCACTCCCACCCCCACCCCGGGCTGCGTTTCAGCTGTTGTTGAATTCTGTCCAGGCTGGATTCATCACAAGAGCCCTCAAGCGGCTGCAAACAAACAGAAAAAACAGGGAGCAGGAGCGCGCAGAGCGATCGATCGGCGCTGGGGGGGCCTGAGGCCCTTTGGCAACGCCAGACCAGCCTCAAATTCCTCACTTCCAAGAGAAAAGGAGCTGGGGATGAGCGGCAGGAAGAGGGGGATGGAAAGCACAACAGCCACCAGCCGCTGGACCATGGCGGCGAAGCCCCCGGGCACGGTGCTGCGGTGATGGGCACAGAGTGCTGCTGCCTCTCCCTTCCTCGTGGAGACGGGCTCGTACCGCTCTGAAACTTCCCTCTTGTGGTTACTGCAGTTAAAAAAGCAAACAAGAGACCTGGGTGCATTAAAAAAGAAATAGGAAATGGCACAAAGGGTGGGAGCACCCGCAGGGATGGGGTTTGCCCAGCAGCGGTGGCACTGGGGTGGGTGTTGGGTCAGGGTGCTCATCCCCGGGGCAGGACAGACCCCTCACCTTGGCACTGCAGAGGGGACCGGGCTTTGGGAACATGTGGCATGTGATGGGCAGCTGTGGCCCCAGATCCCAGGGATGGATGGTAATGGCAGGGGAAGCAAACACCAACACCGCTCCGCTGGGAATTGCCACCACTGGAGCTGTGGGGTCAGGTTGCTGCGCCTGGGTTTTTAAGAGGGGCTGGATAATTTTTACCACCACTAACGATCCCATCTGTGCCTGACACGCTCCAGCTCCGAGCCCAGCATTCCGGCAGGGCTCCCACACCTCCCTGCCAAGCCGCTCCAACTCGCCTCCCCCTGCCTCGGCTGCTGAGGCACAGGGCCCGTGCACGGTGCTGCTGGCACAGGGGGCAGCCGTGCTCCTGGCGTCTCCTGGTGCCACCTCTGTACCCACCCACGGTGTTCTGGAGGACTGGGGGTGACAACCATGGGGTGGCCAATGCAGAGACATGGCAGTGACGGGGATGCTGCACAGCCTGGGGACACAGAGGAGCCTCTCCAGCTTCAAGGAGAATTTAGCAGGGCTTTTTTTGGCGGTGCTCCCTTGCAGGGTGACACTTGCTGTCCTCTCTGTGCAAGGACAAGGACCCTGGGATATGCTGGCACCATTTGCCCTCTTCCTGGCTCCAAACAAAGACCTACTAGAGGATGCTGCTTTTTGGGAGGGGGGTTTGCAGCATCTTGCCTGCAGAACTCCCTGCCAAAGCCCATCCAGTCAGGAGCTGAGGGGCACAGCACCGGTGCCTGCAGCACAAGGCTCCTCTCCCTGCAATGTCAACCTGCTGCTCCACATCCAAGGCTGCCCTTGGAAAAGCTGTCGGCTGCGCCGGCTGGTTTGCCAAGCCCAGGACAAGCTCTTTAGCTCGACTCTGCCAGAACAGATGCCTGGGCGACTGTAATTCTTCCTAGCATGGATGGAGGGGGGGATGTGTGGAAAAAAACCCAACCTCATTTAAGCATTGCAGTGGCTGCTCCTCCCTTCCCCAGCATCCACAGCATCGTAGCCCCACAGAGGGTCCCCCAAAACCTGAGAGGTGAAGCGGGGAGAGGCTGGGCGATGCCAGGAGGGAAGGCAATGCCCAGAGGGAGGATGGCGTGGCACAGCACATGCTGGAGCTGAACATGGCTCTGCTGCCAGCTGGGGAGGAGAGAGCGACCCGCTGCAAGGACAAGTGGGAAGCGCGAGCTCGGCGTGCCACTGGTGTCCTTGCAAACGCTCGCCTGCTCTGTCTCGATGCTCCCCACAAAACAACAAGCCCGTTCTCATGGCAATGTCCTCTCCAAAGAGCACAGGGAAGGGAGCACGGTGACATGCTCTGGAGGGGCCATGCTCCTTCTCCCCCCAGCACAGCACGGCTGTGGGGCAGGAGCTCCAGCCCGGCCATCGCACTGCTGGAGGAGGCCGGCAGCGTTTCCACATGGATATTTTCTTCCACTGGCTGCAGTTTGGGGCTGCCAAAAGCCAAAACAAGAATGGAAACATCCCATTTTGTTGGCAAAAATTCAAGGCAGGGTTGGGTTTTTTTTCTTTGGTTTCGGCTTTTTCCTTTTTTTTTTGTTCTTGTCTTTGGTTACGAACGGAAATTCCCTGCCATGAAATCATGACGAAACCCCAAACCAAAACACAGCTTGGACTGAAACCTTCACCCGACTGCCCGTGGATCCCATGTGGGGCTGGTCCCAGGGCTGGGATCACCCCCACACAGCCCTGGGACACGGGACCGAGCCCAGACCCCATCGCCAGCTCCAGCCCTGTGGGAGGTGAGGGGATGTCGTGCTTTGGGGATCCCTCCAGGGACCAGATGTAATTCCAGCCTTGGAATGTACCACTTCCCAGCCCTGGTCTGCACCACCCTGCCTTGGTGATGGCACCTGGCAGCCAGCACCAGGCCCGACAAAGCACAGCTTTGTCCAAAGGGAAACTGGTCCCTATGGATGGGGCCAAGCAGGGACCAGGACTGGGGTGCCAGTGGCTCCAAGCATGTCATTAGAGCAGTGTTTGCTCCCGGGAAGGTGCTTTGCAAGAGCAGTTGCTGGGAATGGCCTCATCCAGCCCATCCCAGGGAGTCCGGATGTGGCCAAGCCCTGGGGCTCACCCCTGCAGCCTGCCCAGCATTCTCTCCTCCCATCCCCTTTCCACCAGATGTTGGGGCTGGAGGATGAAACAGCTCTTCCCACCCCAGTCCCTGCCGCATCTCCCTCCAGCTCCCGTTCCAGAGCCTGGATCCAGCCACGCAGGCTGAGTAAGGCTGAGCCTTTGTCCGGCCCCCCCCGCCGCGCTTCCCTTATCTGGTCCAGCTGCCTTGCCAAGAGCCGGCCGAGGATGGCGGCAGCCCCGGGCTGGTGGGGCCCTTCTCTTCTCCTCCTCCTGCCCCAAAGCCCCTGCAGCCACTGTCACCCCCTGCTAAGCACTGCCAGAACCTCTCCTCCATCCCTGCCTGTCCCCAAAACCGGGAGACC
>VXBC01009152.1:169512-181338 GCA_013399945.1 Ploceus nigricollis | reverse complement strand
CCTTCCTCCTCCTCCTCCTCCTCTTGCTCCTCGCCCTGCAGTTAGCCCTCACGAGTTAGCCCTCTTTCCTCAGTGACAGTGGGTCCGGCTGCAATGTTTCCTTCGATGTTCTCACGGGGGCGCCAGGGCTGGGGACCTGCTGCCCAGTGTGTCACCCTGAACTTGTCACCTCCTGACTCCTCCTGAGAGGGAAGGAAGCTTGGTTGACCCCAGCTTGGGGGGGTGCCCCGCAGATCCATCCAGCGCACCCACCCGAGCGCTGCTTGAGGCATTCTGGGGCTCGTCCTGCGGCAGTGATTTGTCCCACCAAAAGGATCTTCAGGGACTGAAAAAGCCATAAAAGNGGGGGTGCCCGGCCCCCGGCAGGCACCACATGATGCCGGTTCCTTCCCTCCTCCGGGGAGGGCCCGGACTCCTGCGTTGCCTCCGCCGGGTTTCGTTACAGCTGAAAGCTGCGGAGCCGGTGCCGGGCGAGCGGGGCGGCCGGGATGGGGGCTCTCCGCTGGCTCGTGGCCTCTGCACTCTGCATCGCCGTCCGGGGTGAGTCTGACCCCACCCTGGCACTGTCACCGCTGGGGACACCCCGGGCATGGGAGGGAGATGGGGGCACCCCACCAGATCTCCTCCCGCTGCACTGCAGGGGAGGGTTGAGTCTGGGGAAGTGGCTTTATTGCTTGTTGGGCCCCAAAATTTGCAGTTCCTCCAAGACATAGCCGAGATGGGTGGCAAAGAGGGCAGGGGGGAGATGTGTCTTGAGGGCTTGGTGGGGCTGGGGGTGTGAAAATAAAACTAAATTGAGGCTTTAACCCAAGGCGTTTAACCCGACCAGGCAGAACAGCCAAGGGTGAGGGGACTGGGGTGGCAGGGTGACCGTGTCCCTGTGGGACCCCCTTTCTGGGTGCTGATAAAGCCGAGCAGGGCTGGGAGGTGGCTGCACCTGTTGCTGCCTGTGGGTGCCCCGAGATGGCGTGTGATGGGTACCCATGGCACAGCCTGGGTGCAGGTGCGGGTCTGCTCGTCCCTGCCTGCCCCACGGCTGGGGGCAGGGCTGCTCCCGGCTGTCCCGGGCTGGGCAGGCGCTGTCCGGGTCCGGGCAGGTGCTGCCGGTCGCTCCCGGCAAGGAGGAAGATGCTGAGGGAGGGAAGGGCTCGTTCCCAGCAGTTGTGTTGGCGTGGGGTTGCACAAGCTGGGAGCCCGGAGGGAGGCTGGGCAGGTCACTGGAAGATGCCAGGCAGAACCAGTCAGGTCCCTGGCACCCCTCAACCATGCCCTGTGTGTTGGGGACAGCTTGGCTGGGTCCCACCTTGGAAATATTCAAGGCCAGGGCCACCAGTGCTGGGGGTGACACTGGGCCCAGGATAGTCACCCTAATAGTCACCGAGGAACTGGGGTTCCCTGGGGGTGCAACAGTGCAGGGCTTGCTGCAGTGTCACAGCAGGCTGTGGCATGGTGCTGGCCCTGGGAGGGTGTCAGTGCCTCAGTGTCCCTTGGATGTGCCTTTGGATGAGCTCAGGAAGCTCTTTTGGCCAGGAAGGGAAGGCCCAGGCTGCAGGGAAGGGGAGCACTGGCTTGGCAGCCTCCCATCCCCATCTCAGCTGGGGGGACACACAGAGCCCCCCTCACCCTGCCCCTCTCTGCCTTTCAGGACAGGACTGTGGGCTCTCCCACCCACCCCCTCAGTTCGGCTCCATCTACCACGTCCGAGGTAAGGGGGCCCCGCAGCGCCCTGGGGTGGGGGGAGCAGAGGACGCTCAGCACGGGCCGGGCCAGGCTGTCCCAGTGCCAAACTGGGGCAGGTTCCCACAGCCGAGTGCCTCTCCCAGACCCATCACCCATGGGGCACTGCCTTGGTCAGCTGCGGGTCTGCAGACCCTGCAGGGCTCAGGAGGGATGTTGGGGTGCTGAGGCTTTGGGGCTGACCTCTGTGCTGTGCGGGGGCTCACAGGGGTCATTAAGCTGCCCTATGCCGAGATCGAGGAGCCCTTTGAAGCCTGGTACAACCTGACGGGGAACAAGAGCCGGATCCAGTATTACGGAGGTAAGAGTGGGCACCCAGCTGCGCCCACCCTGCACCAGCAGGACTCCCGTGCCTCAGTTTCCCTTTCCTGGCACAGGGCAGGTGATAACCTACCAGCTGGCAGGGGTGAAGCCCTATGGGATGAGGTACAAGATCACGCCAGAGACGACTGAGAAGGAGGTGAACACCAGGAAGTGCTTCCAGCTGCCCGGCTCCAAGGAGGACGTGGTCACGGCTCAGAGCGTCTTCCCCAGCATGAGGGGCTTTAAGGTGGGAAACCTCAGAGCCCAGACCGTACCTGCCTCCCCAGGCCTCTCCAGGCTGTGGGAGGGGGGGCTGGGAGATGCTCCTCTCTGTCCGAGGGCTGCAGGGTGCTGGGACTGGCCAGGACATGTCCCCACACCCCAGGGTGCAGGGAGGGCCACTTCCCCACCCGGATTGGGGCCGGACTCCTGGCTCCTTTCCCAGCTCCGGCAGCCGTGTTGGGACGTGTCACATCCCACACAAACGCTGGCATTTCAGCATGGTTTGGGCAAGCCTCTGCACGGCAGCTCAGCTGCTGGCAGCCCCAGCCTGCGTCAGGGCTGGGCACAGCACGTGAGCAGTGGGGACAGCAGGTTGTCACTGAGCTGGACACATGCCTGCATGGCAAGAGCTTGGAAGCAGGCAGGAAAAACCTGAAATCTTTTCAGGTTTTTGGAGAAATGGTGCAGCCAGACCCTCTGTTATGGGTGCACCGATTGCTGTGCACAGTGGAGTGTCCCCAGGGCACCGCTGAGCCAGACAGGGGGGTCTGCCCATGTTGCACCCCATATCCTTGCCCCAGTTTCCATCCATGCATGGCTGTGTGCTAATGGCCATGGAGCCCCTGGATGCAGATGGAGAGCCAGGTGTGTGCACTGGGCTGTGCCGAGGGGCTGGGTGGGCAGCAGGTGGCCTGGGGGAGGTTGGGGTTCCCTCCCTGAGGCCGTGTCCCCCCCAGTTCCTGCGGGAGGAGTACTACGAGGGCCGGTACTGTGCCGTGTGGCAGAACGTCACCCGCTGGGCGCAGAAGAAGAACGTCTACACCCTGTGGGTGACCAACTCCAGCTGTGGGGTGGCCCCCGTGCACTATGAGATGCGGGGGTACAACAGCCTGCTGGGCTCCCACTATGACAAGTATGAAATCGCCTACACTGACTTCGACAACAGCTACCCCCCCTCCGTCTTCGACCTCCCCGTCAATGGTGAGCCGGGGAGGGCCCCCCCATCCTGTCTGTGGGGCTCGGGCTGACGGTGCCCTCTCTCTGGCCCCCAGAGACCAAGTGTGGGGTGCTGCCGGGGAGCGTGGCGGAGCACCGCGTGCTGGTAAACCCCATGGAGGACCTGGTGGGACAGCACCGGCCCTGGGCGCACCGGGTTTTCCATGACTACCGCCGGCAGATGGGGCGGCGCTACAGCTCCGCGCGGGAGCTGGAGCACAGGCAGAGCATCTTCGTGCACAACATGAGGTACAGGCAGGTGGGGGGATGACGACCCTCTGGGGGTGCTGCCCACACCGAGGAGGCGGTGGCAGGGCCAGCCGGCGCTGTCTCCTCCGCGGTGGCAGGTTCGTGCACTCGCGGAACCGCGCCGCGCTCTCCTACACGCTGTCCCTGAACCACCTGGCCGACCGCACGCCGCAGGAGCTGGCAGCCCTGCGGGGCCGCCGGCGCAGCGGGACCCCCAACAACGGGCTGCCCTTCCCCACGGAGCTCTACGCCGGCATCATCCTGCCCGAGAGCCTTGACTGGCGCATGTACGGTACGTGTGGGCTGAGGGGACACCGGGGTGCCTGGGGAGCGAGTGCTCCTCACCCAGCCCTGCACTGAGTCCCACAGAGCTGCCCTGCTCCCCATCACTGCACTGAGGAGCCTGTGGGACTGGGCTGTCCCTCGGGGTGCACATCTGTGAGGCTGGTGAGACACTGGCACAGGCTGTACGGAGAACCCGGGGCTGTCCAAGGCCAGGATGGACGGGGCTTGGAGCAACCTGGGCTAGTGGAAGGTGTCCCTGCCCATGGCAGGGGGTGGAACGAGATGGTATTTGAGGTCCCTTCCAACCAAAACCATTCTGTGTTTCTATGATTAAAGGCGGCTGGGTCAGCACTTGGCCCTGAATTCATTCTGGTGCCCCAGGGACAGATGTGACATCTGAAGCAACATCTGGCTTCACGCATGTCCCCCTCAGCTGGGAGTGACACCCCCAGAGCTCGCCCCTAGCCAAGGGTGGGGGTCCCAGGTTTGCTAAGTGCATTTCCCCCCTTGTCAGTTAGCACCAAGATCTAGCTGTGCTGCCTCTGGACCTCAACTCCTGCCTCAGTTTCCCTTCCGCCTGCCTCCATCCCTCGGTGTCAGCCCAGTTTCTCACCCTGCCCCGCTGTCCCCAGGCGCTGTCACCCCCGTGAAGGATCAGGCTGTCTGTGGGTCGTGCTGGAGCTTTGCTACAACGGGAGCCATGGAAGGTGCCCTCTTCCTCAAGGTGGGAGCAGGGCTGTGCCCCACGGTGTGGAGGGGGCGCCTGCAGGGTGCCTGTCCCCACCCCTGAGCTGTGTCACCCCCGCAGACCGGCGTGCTGACCCCCCTCTCCCAGCAAGTCCTCATTGACTGCTCCTGGGGCTTTGGGAACTACGCCTGCGACGGGGGCGAGGAGTGGCGAGCCTACGAGTGGATCAAAAAGCACGGGGGCATCGCCAGCACCGAGTCCTACGGCACCTACAAGGGGCAGGTGAGGAGGCCCTTGTCCCTGGTGGCCTTCCCAACATCTTGGGGCTTTAAAGCCATGCTGGGACCCACCTGGACGTGTCAGAGGCACTAACAGGCTCTTGAGATGAGGATGTCACCTCGTCCCCAAGGCACCAGGCTTCCGTGGTTCACAGCACTGTCAAAGCCAAGCCCCAGGGCTCATCCAGGCTGTTTTGTCACCGTGTTCCTCAGTTTCTCCTCTTGCAAAACAGGGACAAGGCTCCTCCACCTGTGCATGGTGCCATGAGTCACTCCATGCCCCGGGGTACCCAGGGATGGAGCAAAGCTGCCTGGGGACGGGGATGTGGCAGCAAGATGCGGGCAACAGCCCTCCAGGGCTTTGGGTGCAGAGCCAGCTCCCTGCGTTGTGTCCTTGAGCAACTGGGACAACATCCCCACCAGCCTGGGCTTGGGAGGACAGTGGGGTCAGAGCCAGGATGCTCTCACAGCCCAAATTCCAGATCACTGCCTGCGTCTGCAGGGTCAGGCGGGGGGGCAGGGTCCCAGCGAGGGATCCTGGGGGTCCTGATGACAGTGTGTGTCCCCTGGGTGCGTAGAATGGCTTGTGCCACTACAACCAGTCTGAGATGCTGGCCAAGATCACGGGTTACGTCAACGTCACCTCGGGCAACATCACAGCGGTCAAAGCTGCCATCTACAAGCACGGCCCCGTGGCTGTCAGCATCGACGCCTCGCACAAGACCTTCTCCTTCTACTCCAACGGCATCTACTACGAGCCCAAGTGCGGTGAGACAAGCAGCACATGGGGCTGGGAGGTCCTGGGTGCCCAAGGAGATGCCAGAGCACCTAGGTCAAGGGAGGGGTGGAGGGGGTGAGCCCTGAAGTCCTCTGAGGGTAGCCCTGGGAGCAGGGATGCTGTCCGGACTGGGATGTCCTCTGGACAGGGATTACTGGGCAGGGATGGTCTCCAGAAAGGAATGGTCCCTGGAAAGGGATACTCTCTGGACAAGGATGCTCATCAAACAGATAGTCTCCAGACAGGGGTGCTCTTCAAGTGAGGCCTCTCCCATGTCCTTCCCTGCAGACAACACGCCGGGGTCCCTGGACCACGCGGTGCTGGCCGTGGGCTATGGGGTCCTGCAGGGAGAGACCTACTGGCTCATCAAGAACTCCTGGTCCACATACTGGGGCAACGACGGCTACATCCTCATGGCCATGAAGGACAACAACTGCGGTGTGGCCACTGAGGCCACCTACCCCATCCTGGCCTGAGCCACCCTGGCTCTGCAGGGAGAGCCCTGGGCAGCATTCTCAGCACTCAGCCCTGCATCAGGCCCTTCAGTGGAGCCATCAGGAAGCCACAATGTGGGGACACAATGGGACAGCCCCATTCAGTGCTGGACACAGGGCAGGGCGGGGACACAGCACTGGGCTTGCCAATAAAGACACTGGAAAAATACTGGATGGCTTCTACAGGAGGGATTCAATTGCTGCCCACACAGCTGTGCTCCCTGTGCCCCAGGGACACATCCTGTACAGATCCCTGTCCCCAGCCTGGTTTTCTTGGTCCTGTGGGACCCTAGGGGCCTCCTGGGGAGGGGACAATCCCACCTGGCAGAGCCAGCTGGTTCTCACAGCCAGTCCCAGACACCCGGGGCGAGGGGAGCGGCTCTCCCAGCTCTGAGGTGGAGCACAAACAACCCCTGGGATTTCTGCTGAGATGAGAAATTCCTGGCGTGGGGTGTTGGGGCGGGGGAAGGCCTCCACCCTGTGCCCCCCTGCCAGAGCACCTGTTGTGGCTAGAGGTGGGGACTTTGTCACTGGGGTGTTTGCCAATGCCACCAGCCAGGCACCCTCACTCCCCGGGGCTGCTCCCCTTTCACACCGCGTCCGTGGCTCGGCTGGCTGCTCTTATTTTGGGCTCAAGCCATCCTGGAGAGCAGGATCAGTGCACAAGGAAACTAAAACAGGGTGGGAAGTTCTCCCTGCCCTGATCCTGGTAGTGCCCCATCTTTTTGTGTGGGGTGCACAGGGGGTTTTGGGGTGCTCCTGAGCTGGTCACACCCCAGAGCTGTCATGCTCCTTCCATCTTTTCTTGCTCCAGAGCTTCACCCCAAAACCTCACAGCCATGGAGAAGCCTCACCACGAGCCAAGGGTCTGGTGCTGTTCTTGGGGTGTCCAGGCCACAGGTCAGCACAGTTCTGAAGGTTCATTGTGGGGGTGCTGGTGCCATCCTGGTGATGCCCACCCTGGGGATGGAGCTGGGTTGGCAGCTACAGTGGGCAGCCCAGGGCTCCCAGGGAGAGCTGCTGGCACTGCCAGGCTCTGCTTCCCATTCAAGAGCCCAGTTAGCAGCAGGCAGCTGGGAAGGGAAACCTAGAAGAAGGGAAATGTCATCCCTGACTTGTAGCTGCATCTGCACAGGCTCTACCTTCCCCCCAAATGGGGTTTTGATAGTTGAGAAGTGACATCCCCCATGGCTACACCCCCATTTTGTACAGCAGACCACTGGCAGCACCTAGGGAGCTGCACTTCCCTCCAGGTGACACAACTGCTCACATCAGTGGTGGCAGGTCACCATACTCCCTTGTTTTCTGTCACTTGTTCACCTGCTTATTTGACAATTTGCTGATTGTTGAAGGGGTCTTTAATCATTCCCAGCAGGGAGGCTGGCTGGAATTCGTGTCTGGGAGAGGAATGATCACTGCACAGGAATAATGTGGTTTATTCCGTGGGAGTCCAGGTCTCCAGATCTTTGATTCTCTTGACTGCAGTCAATAAAACATGCTTTGACTTTCAGGGAACCGTGACTTTCAGGCTCCCTTTGGATAGGTGGTGTCCTGAATTTGCTGCTGAACACAGAGGTGGCTTTGAGAGCTGGAAGTTTTGTATCCCCAGGAAGCATTTACTGAAATTCTGCATTCATGGCATTAGGCATATTGCAGCCCTGAGCGTGGGTAGTTCAGATGGCTGGGAACTTAAAAACTATCTGTTTATTATATTTGAAAAAGGAAAAAATAAGAAAGGACATACCTGAAGGGGGGTTTGCTGTTTGCAGAGCCAGATGTAGGCTCTGGCTCCCAGCCCAGCTGAGCTGTGACCTCCAGACTTCAAAACCATTCTAAACCTCAGAGCGGCTCCAAATTTTGCCGAGCACAGCAAAGCTGAACCCTGCTATTTATTGGAAGCAAAGCTGGCCTGAGGCTCTGCATTTAAGGTTTCTTTTGGGAGAGGCACCTTGCAGGAAACTCCCCAGATCTGATACATTGGTGGTGGAATATTAGCTGAGGTTGGTGTTTAATGGAGCGAGCACTGTTGAGAGTGGGAGCTGAGAGGATTTGGGACCCACTTTCCATATCCCACCTTGAGAACCCTATCTCCTTCTCAGTCTGTGGGGAAGTCTCCTGAGGTCAGGACTGGTGGTAGCCCTCAGTGGTTGGTTTCCAGTCCTGCCCCCACCCTCTATTAGGTGTTTGTCATGGTCTCCACTCCTTCTGGGCCTGCTCCTTTTTGGCATCTGCCAACTTAAACTGGGCACAGGTGACCTCTGCCTGCACACTGAGCCCTTTCGAGGCTGTCCAGGCCAGTGGTGGCTCATGCTGGAGGTGGAAGCCTGCTTGGCCACCCCCAGGCTTTCCTGAGCCTGCAAACAAGTTGTTAGTCGTGCCTGATGCTCCCTTAGGAATTGATCCATGAAGATGCTCACCAAATGATTGTCAGTACCACCACCCAGGTGAGAGACTCTAAGTGTGGCTTCCACCTCAGCAATATCCTGGTTTATGACGAGATGGAGGTGCTGATAGTCCTCATGAGCCCTGTTAAAGGTGAGGACATGTGCTCCCCATCAGGGTTGTGGAGGCCGTAGAACAGGGCTGTGACAACTCATTCTTCACTGAAAGGGTGGTCAGGCATTGGAAGGGGCTGGAGCTCCCACCCCTGGAGGAGTCCAAGGAATGACTGGACATGGCAGTGGTCTGTGTGACAAGGTGGGATCAGTCAAAGGGTGGACCTGATGACCTCAGAGGTCTTTTCCAGCCTCAGTGATTCTGACGTGCTGTGACTGGAGCCCCTCAGCGCAGGGATGCCAGCAACGACCCTGGGTTTGGGAGCTGCTGAGATAAGTTGGCACAGGCATGATCCTTTCTCCTCCTGCCCTGCATCAACTCAACCCTGGGATAGGGATGGCAACCTCGGGGTGATCTCAGCTCCACGCTGGGCTCCAACCCACCCACCCAAGGCCAGGCAGGACATGGGGAGTGAGGCAAGACCGAGGTCACCACCACAAACAGCTCCTGGGAGGAACTCTGTTTCCAGTGAAACAGCTCCTCTGTGAGCGAGAGCATCCAGATCTGTGGGATCAATCTGTCCACACATCCAGAAACCCAGGGTGGGCTGAGTTTGCCAAGCTAAATTATTCTCGGAGGAAGGGCGGCTGGGATTTCATCTGGGTTTGGTTTCTCGCCCTGCCCTGGGCTGTCCTGGAGACGGCATTTCCCTCCGGAGGCAGCTGCGCCCCGGCACAGACCTCTGTGCAGCACTGCCAGGTGGCCAGAAAATGTGCTCCAGCCCAAAATCTGGCTGCCTTTCCCTGCTGGATGAATTATCTGTGAAAACCTCTCACGGCTCGCACAAAACAAGGTAATTATTCAGCAGGCGGGGGATACGCAGAGCCAGAGTATGAAATTATTATCTGTTAGTGATTTACAGAGAGCCACAGACGGTGTCAAGGAACAGCAGCTGAATCAAACTTGCCTTGGCAACCCTGTGGCTCCCAAATGCTCCAGGAGACCCAGAGGGGCTGATGGAGAGCTCACACAGTACTCCTGTGCCGGGGGAAGGGGCTCCTGGGGGTCTCAGTCTCCCCAGGGCAGAGCCAGGTGCTCATAAAGGGGAAGGATGTGCTTTACATAAAACCCTGAGATCTTAGGATGGCAAAGACCACGATCCAGGGGAGCCTTTTGCTGTCTTACACAGTAACCAGAGGTTTCTGGGGCACAGATAGATGTCCCTGCCCATGGCAGGGCATTAGAGAGAGACAATCTTTACAATTCCTTCCAACCCAAACCATTCCACAGTGAAAGGGTGCATCTGATAGATCTGAACAGCCTTCTAAACTCTGCAGGCTTGAAACTGCTCTGCTGCCAGTGTGGCTCTGCTGGAAAATCACCGAGGCAGCGGCTTTCCAAGCGTTTCTTCTCACACTTCCTTCAGTAGCAGCTTTACAAACTCTCTTCCTCAGCCAAATGCTTCTCCCTTGGCACCCGTGACTGCTCTGGCAGGTTTGTTGTTCACATTCTCAAACCAAACCATTCCTTTTCCCTCAGCCCCAGGTATCTGCCACTCCATACCCCCACACCCTCATTTTTAGGTTTTAATTGACAGGATAAGGGGGAAGGGATTCAAACTAAAAAAGTGTAGGGTTAGATTTTATGTTAGGAAAAAATTCTTCCCTGTGATGGTGGTGAGGCCCTGGCACAGGGTGCCCAGAGCAGCTGTGGCTGCCTCATCCCTGGCAGTGCCCAAGGCCAGGCTGGACGGGGCTTGGAGCAGCCCGGGACAGTGGAAGGTGTCGCTGCCATGGCAGGGGGGGCACTGGGTGGTCTCTGAGGTCCCTTCCAACTCAAACCATGTCAGGATCCCATGATTTACTGCAGCAGAGTGCAGGCAGCGTTGCCCTTCTCCAGGTGTGCTGTCAAACCCCAGAACCTGAGCACCCCCAGTCCTGCACCTCCTCATCCCACAAAACCCTCCCCTGGAGCACGGCAGCCCCCGAGCAGCCGGGAGGGGTTTGTTCCCAGCCAAGCTCTGCCTCCTGCCTCCCACCGACGGACATTTCCCAATCACAGCCCGGCATCCAGCACAATGCAACTCATGTCATGAAATTAAGCATTTCTCCTACACACAGCACATTTGCCCGGTGATTAAAACGAGTCCCCGAGGTAGCCAAGCACAGCAGAATTCCGGTTCATTATGCACACCCACGCAGCCAAGCTAAAAACCCAAGACACTCCCCCAGTCCTTCCTGGGAAAGCCTGAGCAGCTCGGATTTCAGCTTCGCCACTTGCACCAGCCAGGACGGGAATACTCTGTCATCTGGTGTAGGAAAAAAGGTAAGGATACAAGTTTCCCAAAGATTTCAAGGTATCCCTTAAGGTCTGAGAAAGAGGGAAGGGTGTAGGAGCAGAGGAACGTTGAGCAAATGAGCAGATCACACAACTGCGAGTGGTTACTGCCTTTTGCTCATTCCATCTTGGATTTAGAAGGAACTTTTAACACCAAAATGCCTTAATTTCCCCCATTTCTCAAAGCACCTGTTCTGTGTCACGTTGTACAAAACGACAACTACTTGATGAAAAAAAGAACAATTATTGCCTATGTGCAGTGTATGATCTGTCCTTGCTGCAGCAGCTTGAGTCCAGCCTCATTCCCAAAACGAAACGGGGCCAAATCTTTTCCGTGTTCCCACCTGGAGCTGCTCCCAACCTGCGGTGCAAGCACAGGGAGCTGCAATTTGCTCTGACCCTGCTGCCCACTGAGGCCGATGGTGAAATCAGCACGGCTGTGCCTGGGGCCGGTGCAGGAGCAGCTGCAGCTGCTGGAGTCAGAGTAAAGAGGAAGCACGTTCACACGGAGGTTTTCCTTTCCCTGCAGACACAACCTCCTGCTCTTTCTCTCAAGCCTCCAGCCACAAGATTCCCACTCCCCCTGCCCTGCTGGTGTCTCCAGCCCTCCCTAGAGTGGGTGGCTCTGCTCCTTCTCACCTCCATCTCAAGGCGGAGACGCCTTCTCCTCCTCCTCCCCACATTCCTCTGCTCTCTTCCTTCCTTCCTGCAGTGCCGACCCCCCTTCACCCACCTCCACAGGGACCTTCCCTCCCTGCAGCAGCTCATCTCCCCAGCCCAGCCCCAATCCAGCCTCCCCCCCTCCTCCCCAGGCCTAACCCGGCTCCCCTCCCCTGCCACAGGCCAGCCACGGATCCCCCTTTCACCTCGTTCTGCTCTAGCCCTGCCCTCAGCTCAGCCCGCCCAGCCCTGCTCAGCCCCTTCTCCCAGCACTGTCCGGGCTCAGCTCAGCCCCATTCCCCC
>VXBC01009152.1:151359-169441 GCA_013399945.1 Ploceus nigricollis | reverse complement strand
TGAGGGAGCTTATGGGGGCTAATTTGGGAGGAGGCTGATGGGAGAGGAGTCCGAGGGGGGCTATGGGGGAAATGGGGGGTGATCTGTGTGGAGATTTGAGGGGGGTGGTCTGTGAGACGTTTTGTGGGGTCTGGGTAAAGGGCCTCCTGCAGCATTGTTTGCGAGGGAGAGCAAGCAAGGGAGTGTTTTTAAGGGGTCTGGAGGCTCTTAGAGGAACTGAGGATAACTGGGGAGACCCTGGGAGTATTTATGAAGACTGGGGCCTTGAGGTGTCTGTCTGGGCTCCGTGAGTGAGCACTGGGACGGTGTGGATGAGGAGCTGGGAGCTTTGGGGAGGTTTTGAGGGGCTGGAGCATGGGGCTAAAGCCTAGGGGCTGTTAGGGGGATGTGCTGAAGGGCTCTTTAGGGGAGCTGTTTGTCAGGGGGACCTGGGGGCACTGAAGGCAGTTTGGAGGTGCTGGGGGTGTTTGGAGGGTGTTGGAGTGGAAGTCATGGGCTTGTTGTGGGGAGTAGAGGGGAGGTGGGAGCTGTTCCTGAGCAAAGGCCTGGGAGGATCTGGGGATGTCTGAAGCAGGTCTGATGGTATCTTGAAAGGAGTAAGGTGGGTTTTGGGGTGGGGAAGAGCGAGGTCAGGGATGAAATAGGGAACACGGGCAGGAACTGGAGTAGCCTGGGATCACTGAGGCTGGGACAGCACAGGTGAATGTAGGGGAATCTGGGGGAGCTGGGATGAGAGGAGAGCGCAGCCAGACGTACGGGAAACTGGTGAATACCTGAGGCAGGGCTGTGTGTTCCTGCCCCGTGACCCTGCTCCCGGCGTGTGAGGCACAGACGAGCCCTGGCAGTGGATCTCAGCCCTGCCTGGCTCACCCGTGACACATGGCATTCCCATCCCTTCCTCTCTCTCAGCATGACTGTACAGCAGGAAGTGTTTGCAAGTGTGTGGATGTGGTGGGAGCGGAGGGCAGCAGGAGATCTGGGGTTTGGGGAGCAGCACTGCACCTCATGGAACACCTCTGTTGTTGCAGGAGTGCCGGATTGCTCATCCCATTGTTAAATGCACTTACTGCAGGACTGAATTCCAACAGGAGAGGTAAATGCTTGCTGAACTGGGGAGGTCCAGGTTTCATGTAGAATGGTCACACCTCGGGAGCTGTAATGCTTCCACACCTTCAGTGACTGAGCCAATGACTGCAGATTGTTGCTGTGGAGGACTTGGGACACCTTTGGCCACCTCCAAAGATCTGCTGGGTGAATTGGAGTGTCTGTATTGCACTGTAGTGTCTGTAGTGCACTTGTATTACACCTTTTGCTTGGGGGTTTTTTTCACTCAGAGCTCAGATACATCTTCCCATGAGTTTTCCTCTTGCCTGATGTCTAGTATCCAACATTTATTTCCTGCTGTGTGTCCTTTAGCTGGGCTCTTGTCTTTTTGCATTTTGACAAGTTGTGTAGCTGTCAGAGGGAGGACTGGTAAAGCCAGAGCTGTGTGTGGCCGTTGTGTGAGGTGTTCCTTCCTGTGTTTGTTGCACAAATATACCTCTGCCCTCTCCTGCCATGACCTCCAGGGTGGAGCCTGCCCTCATGCTGAATCACTCATGCTGCCAGTTAGTCAGTGATCAAATCCTGTGTTTGTATGGACAAAAACTGGGTGTCATCTGGGGACGCCTTAATTAAAAGACACCTCCTAGTAATGTTTGGCCATCTCTCCTCAGCCAGATGGGGGTAGGAAAAGCATTTTGGTATCTGAGTCGCTAGAGAGGTTGAATCCAGCCTCATCACCAGAGACAGGTGATCTCCTCCCGAGGGGAGGCTGGGATCCTAAGCAGGGATCCTGGGATCTGAACCAGGCATCCCAAACGCAGAGGTCTCATTTCTGTTGGAATGTGTTAATAGAATGATCTGTCCTTCTTAACAGCAAAACCAACACGATATGCAAGAAGTGCGCTCAGAACGTGAAGCTCTATGGCACAGTAAGTGAGGGGGCTCAGCCTCCCCAGCCTCTCTTCCTTTCATCTCTCTTGTCTTTATCCTGCTGAAATCTCAGAGCAGTCTATGGACTGGCTCAGCTGTAAGAGCATGACTGATCAATAATATGGGTCACTCAAGCATAAAGCTTTGACTTTTTGTATTCTTTTAGCACAAAAAAGAGCTTTGCATCATTTGAGGCCAGGAAATGATCTGTTTGATACCTAGCAGAAACAAGACTGTGCTTACACAGACTGAGATTGCTGCAGGAAGCAGTGATAAATCTTTATTTCCTGCTTGTCTGAAATCTGAAATATAGATTTTGATTGGTTCTATTTTGTTTTTTCTAAAGATTTCACAGCACTTGATAAATGGTCTGAGTGCCATGGCTAAATACACTTAGCTGGAGACCAGGGATCCAAATGGAGTTTTGTCTCCTGGATCAGCATTATACTCTGTGTAGAATAAGGAAATAAAAGTTCGGAGTTATGGGGAGAATGGGAACGAGCAGTGTACTGTTGTAGTTGGAAGGCTGTAGCAGTTGTTCTTATTTTTTAAAGCCAAAACCCTGCCAGTACTGCAACATCATAGCAGCATTTATTGGAAACAAGTGCCAGCGTTGCACCAACTCAGAGAAGAAGTACGGCCCTCCTCACTCGTGTGAGCAGTGCAAGCAGCAGTGTGCATTTGACCGGAAGGATGACAGGAAGAAGGTCAGTATTTGTGTTAAAGAAGGCTGAAAAGGTAAAAGGGCTGATCACTGTCATCCTCTGTCCATCTTCTTTACGTCTTCTTTACATCTGCAGCATTTCTGACAGGACAAGGAGGAAAGGCTTCCCACTGCCAGATGGCAGGGAAAGATGGAATACTGGGAAAAAATTCCTCCCTGTGAGGGTGGTGAGGCTCTGGCGCAGGGTACCCAGAGAAGCTGTGGCTGCCCCATCCCTGGAAGTGTCCAAGGCCAGGCTGGACAGGGCTTGGAGCAGCCTGGGACAGTGGAAGGTGTCCCTGCCATGGCAGGGGGTGGGACTGGATGAGCTTTAAGGTCACTTTCAACCCAAACCATTCCATGATCCATTCTCTTGGTTATGAAGCATTTTCTAGAGTTGAGCTTTGATCTGGTTTAGAGCTGTTTAATCTTTGAACCCGTGTGTGCCTCTGCCAGATCTTCTAAGGAAGATCTCTTGAATTTGGCCCAAGAGCTGGCAGAGGAGCAGAGACCTCTGAATGAAGTGTGAGGTCCTGTTTGGGGAGAGAGATGGGGAATGATATTTGTTCCATAGCCTGTGGAGCTACCAGTGTCATACCTCCACCAGGAAACCCCTTCCATGGCTTCTGTACACCCTTTGCTTAAACACCCTGAGTGCTCTGTAGGAGGTGTGTCTTCCCGAGGCAAACTGTAAACATGTGTTGTTTGGAATGCTGCACCCATAATGGGTGCCCTGCTGAGCCTCCTGGAGCAGACACCCTTGCTGTTTTGGTCTCCAGTGACTGCTGGTCCATTCAGAGCATTCTTTCCCTGCTTGTTCATATGTAAGCCTAAGCTTGAAAGTGCTTCGTGTCTTTTCTGTATTTGCTTTGTGGGCAGGAAAAAAGACCAAAACGTCTTTCTGTTTCCCCTTCCAGGTGGATGGGAAGCTGCTGTGCTGGTTGTGCACGCTGTCCTATAAACGAGTCCTGCAGAAGACCAAAGAGCAGTGCAAACACCTGAGCAGTTCTTCCCGAGCCAGCCTGCAGGAGAAGGAGCAGTTCAGTAGGCTCAGCAGTGGCAGCCACTATAACAGGTAACCCTGGGGAGGACTTTGGGCAGGGTCTGAGTTCAGGACAATCTGGCTAAGTCACACTTTGCTTGTTTGCAAACCTCACAGTGCTGGTACAGCCTTGTGCTTCTCAGGGATCCGACTTACTGAACTTGTACGCTACGAAAGCGAAGTTGCATTTGTAAAATTTAATGATTAAAATGCAGATTTTAAGCAGGAATTCTTCACCTACATGCTGCTCTGACTCATTGTTTTCTGTTTATTTTTAGTCTCCAGCTACTCTTCAAGGAATGACTTTTTTGTCGTTTCAGCACTGGGAAATACTGTTTTAATAGGATTAAAGTGGGTGGGAATATTTATCTGCCTCTCTGTCTTAGACTGAAAGTCATTCAGGTTCTGACATACAATTTCCTCCTTTTTCTAGCCAGAAAACCTTATCTACGTCTTCCATTCAGAACGAAATCCCAAAGAAGAAAGCCAAGTTTGATGCCATATCTGCCAATGGTGACAGGTGAGCCTGTTACATGGGGAAATTGTGGGCGGGGGATTTGTTTGCTGAGTTTATATAAGACAGAGTTGTGTGTGAATAACAGGAAGCTCTTATGCTAGAGCAGGGGCCTTGGTCTTTGAGACCTCGAGGGGCTACCCTAGAACCTGGCAGGCCAGTGCTACCTGGAATCTAGACATAGATTTGAAGAGGAAAAGAATACTGAGCACCTGTACCTGCTGGGATGGAGCAGGATTGAGGTGATGTTGGCTGAACTCCCCAACAGTCAAGAAAGCTGCAGCCAGACCAACTTTATTGTCTCTCTTGCAGCCACAGGGAGAGAGGGGCTGGTGAGGTCTGCAGGTTTTGTGCTTTGAGATCTGTCAGACTGATCTGCAGGGAGAGCCTCAGAGGACAGGAGAAGATCCAGACCCACTTCCCATGTGCCCTCCTGCTTTTGGGGGAGAGACAAGCAATCAAACAGCTTTGCTTGAAAGGTTGTGGACTTCCCATCCTGGAAGTGTTCCAGGCCAGGTTGGATGGGTCATGGAGCAGCTTGGTCTAGTGGAAGGTGTCCCTTCCCATGGCAAGGGGATGGAACAAGATGCTCTTTAAGATTTGTTCCAGCCCAAACCATTCCATAGTTCTCTGATTCTAGGAAAGCATCGACCCCCTTCTGTTGTCACTTGGTGCTGGATCATGTTGATGCCGGCTGCCTGTGCAGCGGAATGGGAGTCACTAGCAGAAACAGGAGATTGAGATGGATTTGTGTTTTTATGGTCTTGTGCATGCATATTTTCATTCCTGCCTTTCCTCTCTGATTCTCAGCGTTCCTTCCTCTCCCGAGATGCTTTGCCCCCTTATCCAGAGGGCCCCGTCCACGTTGGCGCAGTGGGCTGCTTCCCAACAGACTCTCGGGGCCCACCATTGTCCTGTTGCTCAAGGCATTGACATCCTGAAGTGAGATCACCTACTGTTTTCTCCCCTCCCTCCCTGGGAACTGCCTCACACACGGGAACTCTCCCTCTCAACGGATCTCTTTCTAAACAGCAGGGATTTGGGAGCATGGACCAGAGCATAGTTAGTGCCAAATGGTTTATTAAAGACACTGGTAATTAATTAATCACTACCTGCTTTTAGAGATCACAGACCTCTCCTATAGATACTGTTGACACCTTGTCACTGTAAAATGCTCCCATGGGAAATGCCTGTCCCTGGAAGTGTTCATGGCCAGCTTGGATGGGGCTTAGGGCAACCTCATCTAGTGGAAGGTGACACTGCCCACGGCAGGGGGCAGAACGAGATGAGCTTTAAGGTCCCTTCTGACCCAAACCATTCTGGGATTCTATGATTCTGTGAAATAGAACTTTAATAATTTTATAGGGAAGTGGCACCCACAGAGTGGTCTGAAAGACCTTTTATCCTCTGAACAGCATTTTCAGTTAAAAGCTGGAAAAATGTAAGGACTAATTGTGACTTAGCCGTGGCTGAGTGTGGAGGGGTAAGAATTCCGTTGCCTTCAGTGCTGGTGGAGCCAGAGGAGAGAATGGAAACAGGGCCCTGGTAGAACTGGTGCAGCCCATCAGTACTGGTGCAGCTTTCCCTCCAGACAGGCGGCTGCTCTGGGCTGTGGGACAGCACCAGCCGTTTTTATCTCCTCATTAAATCCTGGGCTGAGATCTCACAACTCATTGTAACAGCCCTGCTGACTTGAAAATACCCAAAAAGCAAAATGACCTGTGCTCAGGGCTGGTCAGCCGTTTGTTTGGAAAACAGGAGCATGTATTGCAGGAATCAACAGCCTTCCTTTTGCTGTCATGTCAGATATTGTCAGTCTGGCTCCTGCCAAGGCTGTAGGCCTTGCCACAGGCTTTTTTTGATGAGTTCCAGTAACAAACCAAGTGTAAATTTAGCAACTAAAGAGCTTCAGCGACATGCAGCAGAAAAGGCAAGCTGCAGCTGCCTTAAATAGACAAATGGCTGCATGTCTTGAGAAGAATAATAATGGGGGTTCCTTAAATGTGGGTTTGGAGTCGCTGAGGGTTCTTTTATGAGGGTGAACCCCCAAATCCCTCCCCTTTATACAACTACCAGATTGTCCCTCCCAGAGTCACGTTGGTGTCTGGGGCACAGCCTGAGCATGGAGTTAAGGTCTGCTGCAGCACAAGGGTGTTTGCAGCAGCAGCAGAGTCTGGAGTAAACTGACACAACCAGCACCTCCTCCCTGCTGAGATCAGCCCCAGCATCCTGTACCTTGGCTCCAGCCAAACCTCTGGTGTAGCCCTCAACTGGGCAAAATTTGGGCTTGCTTGAGCTCAGTTGACTTTGGCAACACCTTCGGTCAGGGTCCAGCTTATCTGAAATTACTGCTTCTTCTTGGATATGGTAGAAATTCCTTTACTGTGTCGTACTGAATTCCCTCTGTTTTTGTTTACATATTTCAGGGTGGTTGTTGCTCACAATGGCTATGATATGTGGACAGGATGATTTCCAGCAGTCATTTAAGGGGTGGTGTTGAATGGTTTGCTCTGGGTGAGTTCTGGGAGGAGCAAACAGCTCTGTCACTGCTGCACTGGGGGCAGTTTTCTCTCCCAGTGACTCGCAGCACATCTTGCAGCAGACCTGGCCTTACTAATCCTTCTGTGCTGCCAGTGCCCTGTGGTCCTGTGCTGCCCAGCACACCGGCTTCACCTCCAGCCCCTGCAGCTGTGCGGGTCCTAACTGGGCCAGTCTTGGTGTCCCCATCATCGTGTGCCAATGCTGGCAGTGTTTTTATGCTGCAGACTCTGCAGATGAGCACACTGCGGTCTCTTCTCCTGTCACTGCAGACAAGGTGCTAAATTGTGCTTGTAACACCAGGCAGTGACAGCACTGCTGGCAGGGGGAGGGCAGCAGTGCCTCAGCAGTGAAGTTCATTTGTAAAAAGATTCTTATTTGCATAGGAAAGTCCTGGCAGAGTTTAAAGCTCTGTGACTTGGGCTGTACTGCACTGAGTGGAGGATGCTTTTTCATAGAATCCCAGAATGGTTTGGGTTGGAAGCGACCTTAAAGCTCATCTCATTCCACCCCCTGCCATGGGCAGGGACATCTTCCACTATCCCAGGTTGCTCCAAGGCTCCTCCAACCTGGTCTTGGATACTTGCAGGGATCCAGGGGCAGCTACAGCTGCTCTGGGCAAACTCTGCCAGGGCTCCACCACCCTCACAGGGAAGAATTCCGTCCCAAGGAATCTATCCCTCCCTTCTGGCAATAGGAAGCCATTCCACCTTGTCCTGGCACTTCAGGCCCTTGTCCCAAGTCCCTCTCCAGCTCTCCTGGAGCCCCTTTAGGCTCTGGAATGGGCTCTAAGGTTTCCCCAGAGCCTTCTCCAGGCTGAACACCTTCAGCTCTCCCGGCCTAGGTTCAGAGCAGAGGGGTTCCAGCTCTCGGAGCATCTCCATGGCCTCCTCATTCCAGCAGCTCCACTGTGTTTTGATGTTGGAGGCCCAGAGCTGGAGGCAGCTCTGCAGGTGGTTTTTGTCTAAGGTGAAATGTGGATGTGGATGCCTGGTCTGTGCCTCTTCATGCCAGCCTGACTTGAATAGCAAAATCTTTAAGCTTGGCATTTGCCTTGCCTAATTCCTGCCATTTAACAGGTGTGGAGTTTCAGGCAGTCGATTTGGTTTCTGTTCCAATCAATAGAGAGAGGCAGATGCCTTGGGAACAGCTCCATTTTTGTCCTCAGTCTCTGCTGAAAACGACAGGAGTGCATCATTTCCCTTTAATTAGCAGTGTGCCTTTTAGGCTGTTCAGACATGGAAAGCTCATGTTCCCCCGACCTATCCCAAGGGGCTGGATCTTGAGTTTATTTGTAGAGGAAATGGCTTTTTTTCTTTTGGTTGGTTGTTTTAATTCTTGATCTGTTCATTAAAGGAAAGGACTGACTTGTGTTTAGCAGTTTTCCTTCAAATTTTGGAGTCTCAGGCTGCTTCTGTAACATGGGGTTTAAGACAGAGGAACCTTTCATTACTATCTTGTCAATCTTTAAAAAAATACAAAGGAAGAGGAAAAAAATATCTGCTTCTTTATTTAGCACCTTAACACATTTGAAGGGGCATTTTGCAGCAACTGGACAGGAAAATACCTGTCTGGTATTTTATACCCCTCCAGGAGGAGATCTCAAGCCAGCTGTTCCCCGCTGGTAGATGCAGAACGCTTGGAGCCCCAGGGGTGGGTGCTCTGTGCAAGGCTGGTGGCCCTCCTGTCCCTTCCTTCTCCCCACTGGGTGGCAGGGCTGGCTCTCACCTTCCTGCCTTCGCAATGTCCTGGGCAGCAGCAGTTGCCAGGCAGGGAATTGTTCATGCTGGAGCTGCTCTGGGAAATGTGGGCATCCCCTGGCACTCTTTATCATCCCAGGGCATGGCAGGAGGGAAGCATGCCTGGGCAAAGGAATGGTGTGTCCAGGGATTGTTTTCAGCCAGAGGGAATTAGTGAGGAAGCCTTTATTTTCTCTGTGCTGTTGGTTATTGTTGTTGTTGCTTTTTAAAATTTATTTCTCTCCTCCCCAGCATATTTGCACTGAGTGGGAAAACAAAGCTGCTGTTAATAATGTGCTTGCACACGGAAAGGTGCTGGAGCACGCACCATCATCTTGCACAGCCTCCACTTGGGGAAACTATTGGGAAAGTTTTAAAATGGAGTTTTCTATGCTAGTGTGTGGGTATGAACCTCTCTGCCTAGCACAGAGCTGGATCCAGTGTGCCCAGAGGGCTGCCACATGTTAGTGTGGACTCTGCTGTCAGCATGTTTTAGCCATGCAGGGCTCCTCTGCTTGGGGCTGTCTCCTGCAGACCCTCAGTTCTGAGTTTTCGTCTGCTGGGTTTTCTCTCCCGGTGCCTCAGGGCCATCCTCTGACTCTCAGATCTGGGAAGCTGCCTCTGCTTAGCTTCCCTCTGTAGATCCCCAGCACAGTGGGGGAGCGAGCCTTTTCCCCTGCCACATCCTTACTAATGAGTGCTGTCAAAGCAGACTGCAGTGCTTTTAATTAGAAAATGGATCATTTCCAGGTGCTAGAGGAGACCCCGTGTGAAGTGAGCAGCAAATACTCTCTGCCTTAGGGTACAGGTTGGGGACTGGAAGCTCAGAGGTAGAAACATCCTTGAGAGAGGCAGAATTTTGGGTTGAGACCATGCTTTCCCCACTCTGCTGCAGCTCCCAGCTTTAAAGCTGAGTGTTGACCTACTCGGGAGGCTTTAAAAAAAAGTCAGGCTTAGGGTGACCCTGACGATTTATTTTTATTTATTTGATGACAGTCAGACTTGCAGTAATCTTCTAGGTGAAGCTTTGTTGTCTTATTGCTGTTCAGTTTTTATACAGCACTTTCAGGTGTGTGTGGCTGGGAGTGTGCTGCCCACTTAGCACGAGGAGATAAAAATCAGCTTTAGGGATGGAACTGAAGGCAGGGAAAAATCAAGTGGGCTCCCTGCTCTTGTGGCTGCAGCTTGTTGTATCTTATGATCTGGCATATTCCTGTAACACAGGGCTGCATGTGTCTGCCTGGGTCACCGGGTGTCTCGTAGGGAGGTTTGTGATTTACCAGTGCAGCAGTGACATGCACAGATAACTCTGCTGGTGGTTGCTTGGATTTAGAGTACCTGGTGGTGTACAGGTGATGTGCTCACCTATTCCTCTGTCTTCCTGGAGAGTTTTTCCTACTCTGGAATAATGCAGCTTCTCCCTAAATTGCTTTATCGTGGCAGAATCATATTACAAGGTCCAGTGTGTTTTTTACCTCTTTTCCTTGATCAGGACAATTTAGCTGTTTCCTTTTGCTCTGTTTGTTGAACTTGGAGGTTATTTGTTTCTCTTTCATGTCCCCTCCTTGCCAGAATGTTTGTCTACATTCAGTGGGAAGTTTTGCAGTGCATCCAAGGACTGCTTCTGAGCAAAGAGATTTCCAAAGGGATGCATAAAGTTTAATTATCTCTCTGATTGCTGTCTTCAACTCTCTGGTTTGAAAAAGGATCATGAATGATCCTGAAATGATTCCCGTTCTCCTCTGAGTGCATCCGTGGGAGTTTCCCTGTCTCAGTGGAGAGGAGGGTTTTGTTGAGGGCCTCTCCCTGTTCTTTGCTGCAGTTTTTCTCCGGACCTCGCCCTGGACTCCCCTGGCACCGACCACTTTGTCATCATTGCCCAGCTGAAGGAGGAAGTGGCTACTTTAAAAAAGATGCTTCACCAGAAGGATCAGATGATTTTGGAGAAGGAGAAGAAGGTACAGTCCTTGGCTTGCTTCCCCTCCAGCAGGCTGACATGTTCTCACAGATCACACTCTGACACAGCCTGGCTTTTTATCTTGGAGTTAACATGTCTGGCTGTTTCCAGGCTGCCTCCTTTCCAAAGCCAAAGAGGCTCTCTGCACCCACCCAGGGGATCTCATTTCATAAAGGGTCATTTCCTGACCACTTTCTTGGAGACCTCTGTGTGCGGGCAAGACTGGGAATAAACATGCTGCTGCTTGGAGAAATGCAGTGCTGGCCCTTGCTGTTGCTCTGTGCTCTCAGTGACAAAGTTCTGGTCTCATTGCAGTCCCTCAGCACTGCCAGCATGTCTGTGACCTCAGCCAGTCTCACTCACCTTCTGTAGAGACACTTTCCATGGCAGGGGGGTCTGTGGTGAGGGCAGTTGTTGCCTCTTCCAGCTCACTTGCTCCTTCCTGGTTTCTGCACAGATCACGGAGCTGAAAGCCGACCTGCAGTACCAGGAATCACAGATGAGGGCAAAGATGAACCAGATGGAGAAAACACACAAGGAGGTCATGGAGCAGTTACAGGTGAGAGCATTGTCAGTGTAAGTTGCTGAGCTGTGTTGTATCCAGGAGTGACTGAGGACATTCCTGAGCTGTGTCCAGGAGGGACTGAGGACACTCCTGATCAGAACACCTTGTGAGCTCCTGCACACAGAGCTCTGCTAATGTTTCTCAACCCTGTCCTACAGCCTCTGTGCTGCCAGGCAAGCCCCTCCTCAGCTCTGCATTGCATCCCAACCACCATTTACACCTACCTTGCTGCTCTCTACTCAGACTCACACTTACTGTGTTGTAAAGTGCTATGTTGTGTCCCTTATGGACTAGACAGGAGCCATTTTACTTATTGCCAAAATCAAGTTTGAACCTGTTTTTCCAGTCTGCAGAGCCTTTGTCAGCTCCCTGAACCCCTAAATCACCTCCCTGTGATTTGTGTGAGCAGTAACCAGAGAGAACAAAGGAACAATTAGCAGTTCTTTTTGCCCTGTATCTCTAGTCCAAATAAAGAAGTCCCTGAGCTGATGGAAGCAGGGAGAGCAGGATTCTTGTCATGGCTGTGGAAACACAGCAGACTATCAGCATGAATAGCTTGAGCCACTGAAGAGATCGGGTCAAAGGGGAAAAAATCAGACATAGAAATGAACTTTGCACCATTTAATTACTTTGGGTATATAAAGATCTAAAGCCCCAGCAATGAGAAGTGGGAGGGGATAAAACAAAAGGCTCTGTTGCCCCTGAGGAAACAGCACCTCCTCCATCCACACCCACTCTGGGGAAGTGTCCCAGTGCAGGTTCGAGGCCTCCAGCTGCTGTCAGAGTGCTGGTGCCTGCAAGAATCCCTTCACAGGGCATGTCCTCCTGCCTGGCTGAAGGTTGGAATGTTGGAATGTGGTGTGGAGAGGGCTGGATGAGCTGTTTCTGAAGGTAAAGGAGCATCAGATCCAGGAGCAGGTGTGCCCCAGCCACTTCCCTCTCTTGGGGCTTTCCATGTCTGTGCTCAGCTCAGGCTGGGACTGCCCTGAACTCTCTGGTGTCCAGATGTTTTATTTCTGCTGGTATTGGTTGAGCCTCTGAAAACCTTTTTCAATGACTGCAAAATCAAAGTTCAGATCCTCTCGGTGTATTGTAGGTGCTTTGAACTGTTCATGTGATTAATTTTTGAATGGTCTCGTGGGTTCTATCATTTTGTCTTTGTCTTTTCCTGTGGGGTTGGGATGGGAGAACCCTCTCTAGGAGGTTAGAGGTGAGCTCAACATCTGCCCCCCTTTCCACCTGTGTGCAGGATGTCAGCAGCTTCTGCACAGGGATCCCAAGAGCTAATGATGATCCATGCCACTAAATACCCATTTTGCCCATTTCCAGGCCAAGAACAGAGAACTCCTGAAGCAAGCAGCTGCCTTGTCAAAAGGCAAAAAGCCTGAGAAGTCAGGAGCAATAACCTCCCCTTAAAGCCAAGCCCCCAGCCTGGGAGCTTTCCCCAGCATTAGCTGAGGAGTGTGGGAGACCTGCTGGATGGCTGGAAGCCCAAACCTCTGTGTTGTGGACTCCATGGAATTCCTGGTGCGTGTTACCTTCTGACAGCATGCTTGAGTGTGGCCAGTGTCGATCCATGGGGAGAGGTCCCAGCCTTCCTAAATCCCCCCTGAAGTACTGTTTTCTGGAAGAAATCTTTCCCTAACCAGTTGCTACCACTGCCAGCCCTTTCCATGAGCAAACAGGAACCTGCTGCATTAGTGGCTCCTGGCTGGTTCCCAGCCTGCTGCTGTGAGGGAATTGCCATGGCCAGTTGTTCTGCAGATAAAATGGGAGCCGTGTGTGGTGGGAGCTGGATTTTTTTTTTCCTTGAACTGTTCCTTCTTCAAAAGAGAGCTGAGAACTCACCAGCCCAACAGGTGTTCCTGGAAGGCTGTGCCACTGCTGACAACAGTTGATCCAGCTTTTTGAAGATGCTTCCAAAATGGGGGCCATGTATTTATCTTGGAAGATTTTTGTGTTTTGTTTTTTTCTTATTTTCTCTGTCAACTTGGCAAACCAAACTGCCTGGTTTTGTGTTTCCTTGTTTTTCTGATCAGAGCTTTTGGGTTGGGAGCCAAAGTGGAATGATACAGCCCCCAACCCACCCAGAATTCCCCCCCCTCCCCCAGTGCCCTGGTTATGTGGTGACCTCTGGGATTTTGATGATTTCTGCACCTTGGTGCGATCAAGTGTCTCTCACTCCATTTCTTTACACAGAGAGTTCAAGGCTCGGATATTCCCTCTCTTCCCCCTTTCCCTGCCCCTTCCAGATGCAGGGGCCAGGTTGGCTCCAGGAAAGCACTTACTCAGGCAGCGACCTGAGCCAGGGAGTGTTTTTTGGGGCACTCCAGGGATTTTTCTCACTGCTGATTCCAAACCAGCAGGATCAAAGGGCTATGAGAGTTCCCTGTACCAGGGATGTGCTGCCCCAAAACAGCACAGCTGCCACTGACCCTTACAGCCCGACCAGCTGGGGTAGGTCCCCCCAGGCACCTGTTTTGGGGTGATGGTGGTGGATAAAAAGCACTTGGAGGGGGAGCACCACACGGCTCCGGGCTGGCAGGAGCTCCTCGACATCCCGAACACCAGTCAGGGAGTGGAGAAACATCTCAGGGCTTGGAGAGCCCCGGGCAGGGGCTGAAGGTAGGTAAGAGAACTCATGCTTTTGCTGCAGGGCGGCTGCTCCGTCAGGGCTTTGATGAAGCTTTTAACTAGAGCTTGTGATTACTTTTTTCATTCTTTTGTTTCTTATTTGTTACTAAAGTTGATTTTACTCAAAGGCACTTTTTTGGGATGATGTTGGCTTCTGGCATGGAAGGAGCGCATTTCATCGGACACTGCCATGTGTTTGTTTTTGGTTTTTCTAAGAGACTTTTGATGTGAAAACAAGCAAAACCAGAAATGGTTACACTTTGCCTGAGTGTGGCAAAAACTCACCCAGTTTTATACTTTAAGAAAATGAAGTGCATTGGTGGGAGTTTTTTTAACTGTGGGCTTTGCTTTTCTTCCTTCCCTCAACATACAGAAATAAAAAGAGGGGGAAAGGCCCTGTAAATACTGTTCAGTAGGGTTTTTAATCGTGATAAATTGCTCCTGCCGTTGCATAGCTGATTTGTAGCACCAACATCGTTTCTTTGTATGTTTGTAATGATGAGATTTTCAAGGGACGCTCTGATTTGTACAAATGACACCTGTAAAAGTGGTTTAAAAAAATAATCTCTGTGACTGATACTTTGTTTGCTTTGAAAGGGGAAAAAACCAAAACAACCAAAGTACCTCTCCCTGCCTGGAGCTGATTTATCTCCTGCTCTAGGGTTGGGAGTTCGGGGAATGAGACAATATTTTCCTGTTGTTTGCTTTGCTCCTACTTTTTTTTCTATCTTTAAATCCTCCCATCAAGCCTGTTGCTAGGATCCTGGTTACTTGGTTACATCCAGCTTCCCATCCGGCTGTATCTGAGGAGATGTATTCCTGATCTAGGCAAGGGGATACAACTGGCGCAGTCAGAGAGCCCTGCTTCTTTGGCATGCAGGTTTTCCCTTTTCCCATGAGACTTCCATGAAGAAAATTCGGCTGCCCCTCATCTTTTTCCAAGGAAGTCTCCAGAGGTCCGGGAGTCTAAAAGGGTTTTGCTTTGACCGTTGTCCTTATTCATATCCAGTCTCCTGGAGCACGTGGGGATAGCAGCTCCCTCCTGCTGCTACTCCCAGAGCAATGAGGATCACTGACCACTACAGACCACAGTTTCTAATGGTTTTTTTTTGCTGAAGCCACATCCATCTGCCTGCAATGCAGAAATCCTGATGGAGTGCTGGCAGCTCCTGTGGGCCAGGATCACCTTGGGAGTCACCTTTCTTCCACGCCTCTGAAGTGCAGCTGCAGAGGAAATGGGAGGAAACAGCCTCAAGGTGTGCCAGGGAAGGTTTAGATTGGATATTAGGGAAAATTTTTCCATGGAAAGGGCTGTCCAGGCCTGGCACAGACTGCCCAGTGAAGCTGGGCAGTCCCCATCCCTGGAGGAATTTGAAAGCCATGTGGATGGCTTTCATATGGGGACAAGAGTTAGATGGTGGCCCCCAGTGCTAGGGGAACAGTTGGACTGGATGCTCTTAAAGATCTTTTCCAACCTGAATGATCCCATGATTCTAATTCCCTTCTCCACCCCACAAATGCTCTGAGCTTCCTTCTTCCAGCCCACAAAGCCCTAATGCCACAGGTTTTCCCACTCTAGTCTGTAGTGGGGTGACCAACCACAGTGACAATCCAGCTCCTGATCTTCGAGCAGAGCATGTAAGGACAGGGGACACTGAAACAATATTCCATGTCTTACCTGCCCCAGGTGTTCCCTCAGAGTGTCCCTGTATGGTTTCTGCTGTTTCCCTTCCTCCTCAGAATCTGGGCTGCCCAAAACCACCGGCTGGTGAAAAAGGCAGGAGTTGTCCCCAGCCAACCCCCCTCTAAGGTAACACACGTTGAGCAATTGGCCTTCCCTTGCTGTTTAGCTTTCCTGGAGCACCAGACTTGTCCAGTCAGCAGGATGGTAACCACGGCACTCAATCCCAAAATAATTACCCACTGTTGCTTGTTTTTATATCCCTGGAGGGATTTAAAAGGCATGCACATGTGGCACTTGGGGACATGGGTTAGTGGTGGCCTTGGCCCTGCTGGGGTAATAGTTAAACTTGATGATCTTAGAGGGCTTTTCTGAATGGAACAATTCCATGATTCTGGAATGCTGAAGCTGTTCTGCACTGCCCAGCATGGCCTGCTCCTGGCTCCCAGCATGGGAGGGCCTGAGCTGCTGGCAGCTCGGTGGGGGTTGCTGCTCCCTGAACCAGGCTGCCGTGGCAGGGGGGAGATGCTGCTGGCAGCCCGAGCCAGCTGCTGCGGGGGGTGCTGGGGCTGCAGGTAACCTAGTGCTTGCCAGGTGCGCTGACGAGGGGTGAGGAACAGATGGGGGATCCCGTGCTGCCCAAAACCTAGAGCTCTGTGCCCACCCAGCGGTGCCTGGCCCCTCCTACCCCTGCTCGACATGCAGGAGTTGTCTGTGGGACAAATGTCCTCCTGGCACAGCCCTTCGTGTCTTCTGATGGGATATTTTTATATTAAATATTTGGCAGCATCTCCAGCCCATCTCTCCAGCTGGATCATTGCCTGATGCACACCCACAGCCCTGTCCCTCTAATATCCAGAGCTTTTTGGGGAGCAGAAAGGGGAGAACAGGGGCAGCCTCCCCCTCTCTGCCACCCCCAACTTTGCTTGCTCTGTGTTGCCTTTACTGATGCAAAGGAAGAGATGTGTTTTCCCCTCCAGGCTGACGTGTTCAGCCAGAGCAAACACAGAGCTCATGGCCTCAGGTGGAACTGTAGAGTCATCATGGTTTGGGTTAGAAGAGACCTTAAAGCTCATCTTGTTCCACCCCCTGCCATGGGCAGGGACCCCTTCCACTAGATCAGGTTGCTGCAAGCACTGTCCAGCCTGGCCTTGGACACTTGCAGCCACAGCTTCTTTGGGCAGCCCCAGGGCTGGCACCTCTGCTCGTGCCCAGCAGCTCTGTGGGCTGTGACAGTGCTGAAGGAGCAGGTGACAGAGCTGGGGTGACAGAGGCTAAACCAGCACCTCTGACCCCTGGTCAGTGAGGGGCCACGTTCCCTACGATCAGATGAAATTAAGCCCCCAGATTGTGCCTCTGAAATGACACAAATGGAAATACAGAAGTGGAAACCTTGAGGTGGCCAGAGACACCCAGACCCCACAGCCTTAGCACAGAGCCGTGTTTGCAAAACACCCTAAAAATAGCCCCAGGAAGGGACAAGGACAAGGAGCAGTGACCAGGGACATTTCAAACTGGCTGTGCCCTCCTCCGTGCAGAGGCTGGGCCTGTGGGCTGTGCTGCTGGTGCTGTTCCAGCCGTGGGCTGTGCTGGTACTGCAGTGCCAGGGAGCACTGACGTTCCCCTGTGGCAGGAGCTCAGCCCCGAGCCAGAGGAGGCTGCTGCCAGGCGAATCCTGAGTTGTTTGTGCAGTGACTCCTGTTTGCTGGGCGTGGCTGTGTTGGGTGTCCAGGCAGCACCAGAGTGGTACCAGTGCTGTGTCTGGGACAGCCCATGTTGTGAGGGTGGGCTTTTATCCCTTCTTTTCACCTTTTTTTTTTCTCCTGTCCCTTTGGAGAAACACCAAACCCAGTAAAAGAGTCAGAGAATCCCAAACCATTTTGGTTGGAAGGGATCTTAAAGCTCATCTCATTCTGCCCCCCTCCGATGGGCAGGGACACCTCCCACTGTCTCAGGCTGCTCCAAGCCCTGTCCAGCCTGGCCTTGGACACTTCCAGGGATCCAGGGGCAGCCACAGCTGCTCTGGGCACCTGTGCCAGGGCCTCCCCACCTCACAGGAAAGAATTCCTTCCCAATATCCCATCTATCCCTCCCTTCTGGCAGCAGGAAGCCATTCCCCCTTGTCCTGGCACTTCAGGCCCTTTTCCCAAGTCCCTCTCCAGCTCTCTTGGAGCCCCTTTAGGCACAGAAATGGGCTCTGAGGTTTCCCCAGAGCCTTCTCCAGGCTGAACGCCTTCAGCTCTCCCTGTCTTTCTCCAGTGCAGAGGGTCTCCAGCCCTCTTTGGAGCATTTTGGCCTCCTCTGGGCTCCCTCCAGCAGTTCCATATCCTTCTGATGCTGGTGGCCCGGAGCTGGGGCCACCTGAGCAGAGCAGAAGTGCCTTCCCTCAGGGTGGGTTTCCCTTTATCCCCAGAACACATTTCCAGCGCTCCCAGAGTGGGTTTCCCTTTATCCCCAGCGCATTTCCAGCGCTCCCGGTGTGCGAGGGTCGGCAAAGCGCGGCTGGCTCTGGGTAGACCTGATGCCTGCGTGTTGGCCACGCCCCTGTGTTGTCATTGGTCTGATTGTTGCTGGGTTGTCACGCTCCCAAGCTTCCATTGGTCGAGGCGGGCCGGGGGCGTGTCCCCGCCCCGTGCTATGTAAGCGTGGCGGGCGCGGGGTCCCGGGGCCGAGCGGGGCCGTCCCCACCGCCCCGCCCCAGCGTGATGCTGGTCACCGGCTCCCCGTGCAGCCCC
>VXBC01009152.1:76208-137884 GCA_013399945.1 Ploceus nigricollis | reverse complement strand
TGCTGCCCTGCTGTGCCTTGCCGCGAGTGTTTCCAGCTTCCCCAAAGTTCCCTCTGCGGCAGCCCCGTTGGTATTTCTTTGTTTGATCTCTCCTGCCTTAATGTTGACTGAAATCTGAAACGTCCCCGTTGTGCTTTCTGGCTTAATTGTTCTTTCCCTCTGTTTGCACGCAGATGAATTATTTACCTCTGTGCCTTGCGCTGGGTTGTGTTTGTCCAGGTGGAGGTAGGCGAGGGCTTGGTGCCCTTCTCTGGCACTGAAATACTGCAAAAAAAGTAAATTATGTGAGAAGGTGCTCAGCTGAGGCTGAAATAAACTATAGAGCTCTTTAAGCTTTGGGATGTTTAAATGCTGCTTCTGCAAGCCTAGAAAGAGAACTGGGAGTCAAGGAATCCCAGAATGACTTGAGTTGGAAGCGACCTTAAAGCTGCTCTTGTCCCCCCCCTGCCACGGCAGGGACACCTCCCACTGTCCCAGGTGCTCCCAGCCCTGTCCAGCCTGGCCTGGGACACTGCCAGGGATCCAGCGGCAGCCACAGCTTCTGTGCCAGGGCCTCCCTGCCTCACAGGGAAGAACTCCTTCCCAATATTCATCTGAGTCTTCTTGTTGAGTTAAAAACTGTTCCACTTGTCCTATCACTTTCTGCCTGTATCAAAAGTCACTCTCCTTCTTTTTATAATCTTCCTTCAGGTATTGGAAGTGTGTAGTGAGGTTTCCCAGGAGCCTTCTCCTTGTAATTGCTTCTTTATTGCTTAAAGAAAGCTGGAATTGTACAGGAGTGCGTGCTGAAGCTGAAGTTTTGTGATGTTCCTGTTTTTCAAAAGCCAGTCCAGTGCAGAATCAGGGCAGGGGGTTGATGAAGTTTCCACAGTCCACTCCTGGTGGGTAAAGGATGTTCAGCTGAGTCAGTTGGATGTGCTACAGAAGATGCAAGGGAGTGTAATTGGATTCCTCTCCCTGCTGCGATTTCCTCAGGAGTGCCTGATGCTCCTCAATCAGATCTTTTAAATGAATCCAAACTGCTTTTAACAGTAGGCAACACCTCAAATCGTCAACTTACATGGTTTTAAATTCCTTTTTGTGAAGACTGCAGAAAAGGGCAGAATAGAGCCAGAATGGGGCGGTTGTGGGGGACGGGGCTGTCACAGTTACACCAGCTGAAGCCGAGTATCCCGACAGTGATGGCAACAAAACCCCTTCTCATTCAGGGTAGGTTTGAACCTGTTCTTGCCAACAGTGCTGGGAATGACTGCGCTGGTCTGTCCCAAGTCAAGGTGGTTTCAAAGGTGTCTGTGTGTCCTTTCACAGGTGATACTCTGTTATCTGATAATGTATCAGAGTGTTTTTGCAAGGAGCATTTTCCTTGTGGATTACCAAGGAATGAGCTGTGTCTGAGGCACAGAGCACACTCAGGCCCTGGGAGAGGGAGTGGGAGTCCTGTTGGGAGCATGGGGCAGTGCCACAAACAAGGGGAATGTGATTGCATCCTTGTTTTCATGCTGCTGGATCAGTGATTATACAGCCTTCTACTTCATTCAGGCACTGGTTAATTTGATTTCCAGTTCAATTTGATAACAGTTTTGAGAGCCAAATCATTTGTATTTAAACAAATGGCTTCTATTTTGATCAAATTTCATTGTGTTTGGCATGTGTTGGAGCATTCTGTGTATTAAAAATTGCTGAGACTGTGGTTCCTGCAGGTTTATTAGCTGGTGATGAATATTTAGTTACAAACTGTAACAGAAACAGGGCTTAAAACAGAACTGGGTTTTTCTGCTGGTCTCAGTGATAACATGAGTGAAGAAAGCTGCAGATATCCTTGGGATCATTTGGATTACCTCAAAACATGTCATTTTTCAGGCAAAAACAGAACTTTGGGCTGCGGGGAAGCTGGTAGGGCTGTTGGGGGCAAAGACATCATCCTGCTCCTGCATCCATTAAGGTGGGAGTGGAGATGCTCCAGGTCATTCATAATCAGTTCCCTAATTCTCTTCAGCAGTGATTTTCTGCATACAAGTGCCATGTGGGTTTATTTTTCTGAGTGTGAGAATGCTTTTTTTTTTTGCTGGCGAGTTTGGAGCCTGTGGAAAACTGATGGATGTGCAACTGTGGCAGCGTTGGGCCTCAGCTTTGTGTGGAGGGGGAAAAAGCCCTTTCAGAGATCTATTTTTATCAGTTAATTAGTCGCTGTTGCTGACGTGTCAGTGCTGTGGTGATAACTGTTCCCAGTTCTTCCCTGCACAGTGGGGTCATGGTTAGGCAAGGAATGCAGCAGCCAGCATGGCTGCTCATCCCATGGCTGGGGTTTAACTCCTTCCAAACTCTGCCCCGATCCAAGGGCAGATTCCGTGGGAGGAGCTGGCGCACAGATGTACAGAAGTTTGTCCATCTTCAGCAGAGGTGCTTTCCCATTGGTGACTGCCCTTAATTTTCCCTCTGCCCAGAGGATTTACTGTGTCTCAGTAGGAGCTGAGGTGTGGAGGTTGCTGTGATTTGCCAAAGGCTGGGTGACAGGCCTGGAACCAGAGGGAAAAGGCTGCAGCTTTCCCAATTCTTGCTCTTATCTGCTGATTTTGAATGACTCAGGATGGTCTGTCTGAGTTGGAAGGTGACCAGGCAGAGTATCTAGTGATTACACTTTGGTATTTTGCTTCTTGTAGATGAGGAGTTGCTGTTTTCCTGATTTCAAAATGACGAAGCCCTTAATCTGAAAAGTCTTGTGTTGTTTGTTCTGTTGCTTGTGGTGTCACTTGTTTTTGATTCTCAGCCATGCTGAGATAGGGAGATGAGAGGCAGCTTTGGTCTCAGCTATACCCTGCCTGCCGCTGCCTGAATTTCTTTGTTTATTGGTGACTCTCTGCTCTTTCTGCTGAGGATGGGATGGGGGAGGGAGGACTAATTATCTCCAGAGAGAGGCTTTAAATGCTATTAGCCAAAAGAACAGGCTTCATCTCCTAACTTGAATGAGTTGAGAGAAATAACACAAAGCACTGGTGGCAAAGATATGAAAATTGAGAGCAGTCCAAATGGTTTCTCTCTGCTGAACCTTGGAAACAGATTTATTATTTCTTTTCCTTGAGCCTTTGGCTGGTAGCAGCTTTGGAGGAGTGAGGGAAGTGGTAAACAGACTGTTAACTTTATTCTTTAGTGTTTGTGCTTTTTGCATACTGATTCCAAAGCACAGTTAGGAATCGCTCACCTGCCAGCCTTGTGCAGTCGTGATGGGCAATTCATTATCAAGGACTAATTGACCACAGCTGCTGAGTGTCATGGGGCAAAACAAGGTGCATACTGATGAGGTCGATTTGTGCAAGCCTGGCACTTCGGTGCAGTCGGTGCCTTTTGAAACACTTTTAGGAAAGATCATTGGACTTGGGTAATGTTTTCGGCTCTTAGAGGTTTGAGCCTTTTGTCAGCTCCAGAAAGCTGCTGCTAAAAGCAGGAACCTCTTGGCTGCCAGGACCTAAAGGTTTTCCTTTAGTTAACCAAGCCCCAAAAGTTAACCCCTTAATTACAGCTGTGTTGCCACAGACTCAGTTGTCTAAAATACTTCAAGCTTAATCACCACCATTGATTTAAACTGTAGGCTGCCCCATATGGACTTCCTTCATCACCTCACACTTGTCTGTGCTTTTCTCTCCCTTAGCTTTTAAGGGCGCAGTCAAGAAAAATTTGGCCCTAATCGTACAGAAAAGCCTTGATTTGTAAACTTGGATCAAAGTTTGGGAGGCACTGACTTGTTTGGTGTCTGCACAGTGTTTAGTGGTGGGCCATGCTCAGACCTCTCACTGTGTAAACACTGTGTTGCAGAGGGTGACTTAGCAAAAAAAGAGATTATTGCTGCATGTGGCCTTGAGGTTGGGATCACAAGCTGTGTCTCAGGCTGTGCTCATGGAGGTGAAGCTTCCAGAGGTGTTTATGGATGGGGGATAAAGCCAAAGGTTGTTGTCTTTGGAGTATTTGAGCTTTGAACAAAGCATGTCACTATGCCAGTTTTCAGGGAACTTTGTCTGCAGTCACATGCCTTTGAAGGTTGTGTTCTCTTGACTAATCCTTCTGTCCTTCTCAAAATCAAGTCTGGGGTGTCTGTCACCAGCTGAGCTCGCTGCTGTGGGTCGGGGGATCGGCTGTTCTCACTGTGCCTGCTGGAAGGGGGCTCTGGTCAATGTTCTTTCTGTGCTGGTAAGAGCTCCCCTGCAGATGCACAAAAGTGCTGCTGTGGTGTCTTATCGATTCCTCTCCTCCCCAGAGCTGTCTAAAAGTTTTTGCTGGTTTGCTGCAGTGCCAAGATCCACAGGAAGCAGGTTTGCAGGTACAGCTAACACCCGCCAGCCTTCGGATCCCAGTGCAGGGGAGACTTCAGTGGGTTTGTGGAGGGATAGAAGCAAGGTCAGGAGGATTTGAGCTGGTCTTTGCTGGCTGCCTCAGGTTCTGTGGGAATGCATTTTTAAAGCTGCTCTGCTGCAATGCTGACAGTGGAAATCTGGATGGATCCACAGAATATCTGCTCCGTGTTCCTGGATGGATGACCTTGTGCCAATGAGGTTATCTTTATCAGCTGGGACGGAGGAGGAGGATAATTACTGAAGTAGTGATGTCAGATTTGTGCTAGTAAATTTTGGCTTTTATTTTTGGCAATATTAAGTTTAGCATCTGTTGCAAACCAGGTGAAACAGGAGAAGCAGGAGAAGAGCTGTTAAAGAATCATGGAATATGCTGAGTTGGAAGGGAACCCATCAGGGTCATGGAGTCCAACTCCTGCTAGATTTGTTCCTTTGTAAAGTGTGTTTGTGTGATGCCAGAGAAGAACAAATAATTAGAAGCAAAGTCATCTTCACTTACATTTGTTGATTAGCAGCAGGTGAGAAGTGGCATGTTCCCTGTAGGGTCACAGAAGCTTCATTTGCCTTGTGCTGAGAGTTTAATTTGTGCTTATATCCTGCCCCTGACTTGCTCTGTATCCCGTTCCTCCTGCCTGTGGATCAGGGCCAGAGGGGAGCAAGGTCATAGAATTTTTCATCTTGTATTTCCAGATCAGTTTTTAACAGACCCACAATTATGGAATGGAAGAGCTGTGATTGCAGGTGTCTGTAAATGGGATTTCTCCTGGCTCAGCTGCACCTTCTTAAAGCAGTATCTGCATCTGGGTGAAATTGTCAGATGAGTGTGTCCAGTTCTCTTGGCTCATACTGTTTTCCAGCAGTTTTGGAGTTAGTACTGGCTTTTCTTTACCTGTTCAGATCAAGGTAAAGGCAGTTAATAGAGGGCCAGCAGTGCCAGAGCAGGAAGGGAAACTTGAGGAAAACTCGTACCTGGCACCTAACATTATAGAAGGTGGGGTTTTGCTATCATTGGTCTGTTTCACTTGTCTTATAAATACAGGATTTTTTTCCCTGACTATGAGGATAAATAGTTTGCAGGGAAGAGCTTTCCTGGACTGGAAGACTTTGTTCATGCAGGGACTGCTCAGTTGCTGATACCTGAGGTCAGGCTGGATTTTTCTGTCCCTCAGCCAGCGAGGCTGTTATTTGTAATTGTTAAGTGTCCAATTTCTCTGGGGGTGTTGGTGGCCTTACACAAAATGCATCTGGAGGAAAGAAAGGGGGGAATTTCAGGTTGAATTTATTAAGCTGGCTGTGCGAGGTGTCCTGAATGTGCCGCAGTCTGGTCACCTGCAAAAGCCTCTGTGAGGGTATCAGGCTGGGGAAGGGGGATGAAGGATTGTTGTGAGGCTGCTGGATCCCCAAAATCAGTGTGACGCTAGTGATTACACTAACCAGTATTATTCCACATCTGCTTCTAGCCTCCAAATGAAGCCTTCCATCTGTATTTTAATGACTGTGTTCTCTCTGCTTATCAACTGTGAGTCCAGGGAAAATAAGGATGCTCAGGTGGACAGGAGGCCTGATCTAGCTCCCAGCTATGTTGCTGTCGTGGTGTTTGATGTCAGGCAAGTCGCTTTTTCCTTGTTTCATCCTTCTGTCTATCCTCTCCAAAATTACCTGTGGTTAGTGAGGATGTCATCCTCCTGTTTATAGCTAGAGGGACAAATTAATTCATCTCAGCCTTGAGGGCCATAATTAGCAGCCAGGTTCTACTGGTCTAGTCCCATCCTGCTCTGTTTCATATGGTGTGTAGGTGGGCCCTTTAGTAAACAGAACATGAATAACAGGAGGAAGTGTTTGGGTATGTTGGGTAAGTCCAGCGTCAGCTGTGTTCAAGGAATTGTTCCTTGATTTTCACCTTGTCCTGTATTTTGTGAATGTGTAATTTGGAGTTTTAACTCTGCAATGTTTTTATTTAAATGGTTATTCAGGTTTCACACTGGGCTTTCCTGTTTGTGGACCTTGCTTTTTGTATTAAGTTCTTTTGCAAGGGGGGATTTTTGAGTGCTTTTTCAGTGAAATAAAAAAAAAAGTTTGCCTTGATTCTGCAGTAAATTCCTGCTGCTCTTGGGAAGTGGGATTTTTAAAGCTGCTGTGCTACATTTCAGCATGGAAAGGGAGGTGGGGGAGAAACTACCGGAAATCTGTTTCTCCTTTAATATGGAATTGTATAGGTGATACTCTTGCATGGAGAGCAGCAGTCCTTGCATAAGCACTGGATACATTAACATTTCTAACTAGTAAATTTATGGATAATCTCTTCTTTTGGAGGATTTATTTAGGTTTGAGAGCATTAGCTTCTGGGAAAATTAAACCTCTTTTAAATCCACTTTGTTCAGAGACTAGACTGAGGAACTGCTGGTAAGCCCCGCCATCTTCCTCCTGCTTTTCTGTGGGCTTGATTGGAGTTGCAGTGCAGGGACACAGCTGGTCCAGAGGCATCAGGGCTTTGCTTTTAGGTGCTTTATCCAGTTGTGGCAAAATGGATTTGGAGCCTGTTTGCTGTTCCTGTAAGGGGCATGTGCAGCTTTAAGCACTGCCAAAACCAAGAGAGCCCCTAAAACAACCAGCCCCAAAGGTAAGAAAGCTTAAATGTTTGTGGGAGCTGAAATGTCTGGATAAAGCTGTTTTTCTGCATAATGTCACAGTTTTGGGGGGCCGGTGGTGACTGAAATGTCAGTGTGCTGGGTGCTGCTGTGCCTGCCGAGGCGTACCTGCGTTTCAGGTGGCTGATTCATGGCTCTGTGTGTTTAATCATAGTTTCTATAGCAGTGAAATCTTTAACAAGCAGGTGGAGTTTGCTCTTAGTCCATTGTGGGTTCGCATGAGTGTCGTGGCCGATTCATTCCCGTGTTCTTGCTGAGCAGAGTCGTTTCATAGGGGATAATATTGAAGGCTATTCTGCGTTTCTGGTGCATGTAATGAGTACTGAAACAGCTGTTTCATTTTAATAGTATTGCTATTTTAAATATTACGTTGTTGTGAGCATTGCTTTGTCCTGTCATGTGTGGCTGCACTGCTGAGTAAATGCAGAGTAGGATTCCTTATGCTGATGTGAATGTTTATCTTACTACCTTTTGATTGTCATTTAAGATAATTGAACCTGTGATTGTAGACTTCAGTCTTCCTGTGTTCTCCACAAACGCATCCCTCAGGGTTTGATATTACCTCTTGGCTCATGATACAACTGTGGTTTGGTCCTGTTGTACTGAAAGCTCAAATTCTTTAATTCTTCGGTATTTCCAAGGTGACTTTGGTGCAGGAAGCAGTTTTCATTCTTAATGCCAGCAGCAAGGGGTTTGATTTGCATCCTCAGGATGATGTGGTGGGTAGTGGTTTTGTGTGGATTTAGAGCCACGTGTCACCTTGTTCTGGTGTCCTATAAAATATGTTGTGTTCTTGAGCTTGGAGCAGAACGCTGGTCCTGCAGAAGGGCACTAGCTGTTGGGTCCCTCAGTGGGATGAGAGTTCTCTGGGATGGCTGACAGTGCTGCTGATAAGTTTGGCTTCAACAAAACCTCATTTGGAGCTGGTGTTAAGGTTGCTTTTGGGGAAGTGTGACAGTTTAACATTTGCCTGCATTGATCATACCCTCTTCATCCTTGCCCTCTTTTGAGCGTGAGCACTTTAAAAGCAAATAAAGTTTCTTCATTGAAAATTCTGTTTCTGGTGTGGCATGTCACTTGCTTGTGACAACTATTTCAGCTGAAACAGGAATCTGCTGGGAATGGATTTGTATCTCCATTAAACAGGAGGGGAATGTTCCTTTGCCGAGAGTCTGTCGGAGATGTTGGCTGAAAATTGTTGTGTGCATGGGGATGAGCAGCAGCAGGCTGACTTTTGCCCACGTGAATGTATGGGGTTAACCTGCTGTTCAGAATGCAGCACTGAAGCAATTGGGAGTGCATGGGATGCTGGTGGATGCCAGCACTGCTCAGCTCTGGGGGTGCAGTTCCTGTCTCCTCCGTCACAGTGAATAGCTCCTCTTTTATTGTGGGTGTCCCTTGGAGCTGGAAATCAGAGAGGCTTTGCCTGTTAGGCAGACTGTGTGCAGGTGAAGTGGAGGTCCTGTTTATTTGCCATTTCTGTTAGTGTTGAGGGCAGGAACACTTTGTTCCCTGCTTTTGATTGTAGCAGTTTGCAGTGCGAGATCTTCCAAGCTTGATTTTATGAAGCTTTCTCACAGTTGCAGGCTTGATCCTGGAATTTGGTGTCCCTACAAGCTCAGTCTTCAAAAGGAATTCTTTCTTGGGAGGCTGTGTTTGTGCTGGCTGATAGGAACCTAGCTCAGCCACCTGTAATCGCTGTCTAGGTTTGAAGTAGCCATTGAGGGGTGAAATGTTTGCTGCCTTTCAGCAGAGTGCTTGTCAAATAGTCTCATTTAGTGCACCCAGATTTTCAACAGATGGGACAGGTTTCTGTGAGCCTGGGCAACCACTACAATTGCTTTGCAAGGTGAGTTATTTCTGTTTTGATGGGCGGGAGAATTAATAACACTGTGTGATTCATTCCAGTGATGTGTCTGGTTTTGGATCAGATTTGGATTTTTTGTAGAGGATATTAGCATTTGTCTTCAAAGAAAGCTAAGTTGAAAGGCAAAAGATGACAGAAGCAATTCCTGAGCTGTTCTGATAGGATGAATGAATCTTGTGGATAGAGATCCTTGTACACTTGAGGGGACTGGGAGAATTGGTCTTGGGCAAGGTGATCACTGTGCTCAGAAACTCTTCCCCTTGTCCTTGGGGTGCCAAGAGGGAGAGAGCAGTGCAGTGTGGATAGAAGGGCTGTGCCAGCCCACAGCTCCTGCAGGGACGAGGAGCTGTGGGACACCAGCTGTGCCTTGGGTCTGCAGGGACAGTGATTAACCACAGCAGGAATCTCTCCTGTGGGTAGCCAGTTCCTAAGGGAAGCGTTCTGCAGATGGCCAGACTTGCTGAACAGCACAGGAACCACAAGCACAAGGAAGGAGGTGTCAGTGTCTGGTGCTTTTGGAGCTCAGTGTGCGCTGCAGGAGCAGCCTCTTGTGCTGATTTTGTCTTGGCAAAGGCAGCAGGATCTGAGTATTCAGTGGTCTCTGGTGGCCAGGCCTCCATTTGCCTAGAACAGCCCTGTTCTGCTGCAATCCCAGGCTACCCTAAATGCCACCACACTTGAGGGAAGTGTGGTGGGATTACAGGGCAGGTCCAGCAGGAGTGAGCAAGGCAGAATTCAGGCTCCATTTTAGTGTTTTATTGCCTGCTTTTGGGGTTATCAGTTCCTTTGCAGAGGGGTTATTTACTTCCTGCAGAATCGCCCTGGACAGAAGTAGGGTGCACTACTAGAAGAAGAAAGTGAAAAGTCTCTGGTGATGACTGAGCTGTTACATGTTACATTTAATCATCTGGAGACATGTGGGGCAGGTGATGCATTAGTCAGATCTCAGGGTGTGATCTGCCAGTGGAGGGATGTAGTCCCCAAAAGCCAGAGAGTGCCTGTGTGTTTTAGCAGATTGCAGTTTAAGTATGCTAGGGGTGAGTCTGAACTGTTTTTGTGGCTGGAGGATTGCTGGTTTATGTCGTGATCCCTTAACAAAACAGCTCTGATGGAGGCAGCCTCTGCCATCGGGCTTTGTGTCTCAGCAGGACAAAGGCTGTGCTGGAAGCAAAGTGGGTGTCTGTGTGCCTGGTGTGTCCATCTGTGCTGGCTGAGAGAGCTGGAATTTGGAAATGCTTTTAACTGTGTGGGGGAGCAGGTGGCTTTTCATCTCAATGAATTGTTTATTCCGGGATAGAGTGGGGCAGGGTTTTGTTGCTGCCCGTTGTTGTTCCAAGAAGGTGGGAGGAATGAGGGGTAGAAAGTGTGGAACTGGTTAAACTGGAATTCCTGGGTAGTGCCTGCCCTTGAGTTATGATCAGCGAGGTCCTGCTTATTTCAAAACCTAGGACTGACAAATCCTGGTGCTTTGGGATCAGTTGGTGCTTTAGGGTTTTGCTTCTAGGTGTACTGGAGGAGTTTAAGAATAGTTTTGTAGCAGAGAACTCAAACAGTCTTGTAAATATGAGTGAACAATCTTGGTTTGTCACAGATGCTCTGAGATTATGCAGGATAGGTACTCATGGCCTGGGATCAACCTGGCTCAAACAGCATGGAGAGATAAGGGTGGCACCTTCCCTGTGGTGTTTGCAGTGGGAGAAGGGATAGAGGAGCGGGCAGGATCTGTGATCCATGTCGGATTTTTGAAGCCTGTTTGGTGCTGGGAAGCCTGACTTGGTGTCTCCCAAGCCCAGTCCTAGCCCTTGGCTGTGTGGGGCTGCAGCTGTGTAAACTCCCAAAAGTGCTGAGCAGGTCCTGTGTACTCACTCCTTCCCTTATTCTCCAACAACTGGTTGTGGCCCATGTGACAAACAAATTGAGGAACTGAAGTGCATTGAAGCCAGCTGCTTCTGCACCAGGCTGGTTTTGGCTGGGGTCAGCTGCTCCATGAGATCTCTGGTCCTGTACAGGGAAGGGCTGGGAGCTCCTGGATGTACCTGGAGTGCTCCTAAGGCATGTCTCGTGGAGGATCCTCTGCTTGTGAACCAGGGGCTCCTCATGCTAGGTATGCAGAGCCACCTTCCTGTTAATACAGCCCATCCCACGGCATTTCCTCAGCTCCTGTGCCTCGAGAAGGTTTGAGACGTTGATGTTTTCTCTAATTTAAAGTCCTCTCTGCTCCTTGGTGTTATAATGATTCCCTTAATTTAATTTGCACAGTTGGAGAAGAGCATTTTTTCCTGGTTGCCTTCCTGGCCCAGGTCAGCTAGCCTGCCTGCAGGGCACGAGGAGAGATTTGTTGCTTCAGTTGGGTGTTTTTTCAACCTTTGTTACTGTGGAAGTCCTTTTGTGGCTGGAAAGAAGCCCTGATAGTTTTGTTGAGCTCTTAATGCAGCTAAATGTGTTGGCTGGAAAATGTCATTTCTAATGGAAAGTTAAAGTGGTGATGAGAGAAGAGAGCTGAAGCATTCCTGTTCTTGGGGGAGTTCCAGGAGATTACTGTCTTTAAGATTATCCCACTTAAGATTTAATTAAAGATTATTTGGAGGAGTATATCAGACCAAAACCTAAAAGATGAGTGACCATGTGCTGAGCAACATAGTCTAGTGGAAGATGTCTCTGCCTGTGGCAGGAAGGTTGGAATTAGGTGATCTTTAAAGACCCTTCCAACCCAAACCTTTCCACCATTGTGTCCCTGTCTGAAAGCATTTGTGAGAGCACTAGGAAAGGCACAACTTCCACATGAGATTAAAATCAACTTGCAGCCCAGTAGGTCAGATGGATGCACTAAGCACCATCCCCAGGCAATCAGTGTTGCTGCTTCATAAACTTTGTGCACAACCATGAGAGCTACAAAAGATTTTTTTTTCTTTTTAAGAAAATGTTCTCATTCAGAAGCTTTATGAGCTTATTTTCACAATGGGATGCCTTGCTGCCTACACTTATGTTATAAAGACTTTGCCAGATCAGTAGTGGGAATTAATTTCTCTGCTGTCCTAGTTAAAGCCTGGGCACCTTTTTATTAAAGCTGGAGCTTTGCAAGAAAATAATTGCCTGAGGAGGGCTTCTTCAAGGAAATTTGATATCTTAATCAGAAATAATTAGAAATTATGCTAGTGAGTCTGTGAAAGAAAAAAATAAGGCTACAACTGAATTTCAAACTACCTGAACTGCTTGGCAAAATCTGCTTCAAAAGGTGAAATGTGATGCTCCTATAGATTCAGTGATGTAATTCCAGAGTGTCAATTCAGAAAGAGCTTTAATTGCAAATAGGTGAGCTGTTCCCAGTTAAAAAGCGTTGACTCTGTAAGTTGACAACGACACCTACACAGCATAGGTTTCCTGCATCTCATATTTTTTCAAGTGGGAACGTTGCATTGCCTTTGTGGAATTTGATTAGAGATGCCTGGTTTATGTGCTGGAACGTGCAGCAGGGAAGGCATGGAGTTTAATCTGATTGCACAAACCCTGTGGGCTGTTTATCCCAGGAAGCGGTTGGGCATTCAGGGTGCTTTGGGAAAGACCCTTATGGCAGGATTGCAAATTGAGCTCTGCTGCTGCAGGATTTTGGGGAGTTCAGGTGAGCTTTCTAACAGATTCATTTTAGTGCTTTGATGGTGGTTAAGCTCATTCCTCTCACTTTTTAAAAAGAGGTAAACAGAAACACTTTTCAAACGGGCTCTGCAGTGGCTGAGACTAAAAGTGGCCTCATTCCAGGGAGGAAATGGTGGTTGCAAGTGAAATTGTCTATCGAGTCATAATTACAGGGGCATGACCACAGCACTGAACGAGTACTCAGCTGCTAAGTTTTTATTCAAAGTTTGATGAAAATGGAAACCACAAAATGAAGGCAGAGGTGGTTTGAATTTTACCCCAGAAGCCAGAGGTAAATAAGTAGCCCTGTTATTTTGTGCCTTTTGGGGGTGTGTTACAGAACAGACACAGGTTATTATAGCTCAGCTAATACGTGCAACCCACGTCCTCAGCTGCTCTCCGTAACAGTGGGTCCAGGATGGGAGGTTTGCTTGGATATATCCAAACAAGCTCATTTGGATCCTTCGTGGCAGACAGGCACAAGCAGAGGACTGAGCTCATGTTTGCTTAGCATTCATCAGGTATAAACCATAGAATCCTAGGATGGTTTGGGTTGGAAGGGACCTTAAAACTCATCCGGTTCCACCCCCTGCCATGGGCAGGAGCACCTTTCACTACCCCAGGTGGCTCCAAGCCCCATCCAGCCTGGCCTTGGACACTTCCAGGGATGGGGCAGCCACATGAATTTAAATTCCCTGTGAGGTGTGGTACAGGAATGAGCTGTTGCGTGAGCAGGCATTTGCAGACCACAAAGGAATTTTAATTTCTGACAAGCCCTATTGTCCTGAAATCAGTTGTGCAGTAAGACACAAGGGAAATGTGCCAGTTCCAGAGCTAAAACCAGTGTGGTGCTGCTGGGTCTGGGATTTCACAGGGGCTGCAAGCTGATCTCAGTTGCTTTTGGAAGGGAGACCTTCTACAGCTCTGTGTTTAACATGTTTTGGGTTTTTTTCCTCTTTAAAAAACCCTGGGATTCATTTCACTGTGGCAATACAACAAGCTGGAAAGGATGTGGATGAGAAACCCTTCTACTGGTGACCACTATTTTGGGTTGGTTAAGGCACTCAAGCTTATTTTTGGGTTTGAATATTAGATGCTAGTGAGCATCTAGTATTTAACATGTTGTGTATTGTTTTATAACCTTTACAGGAAAGAAAGGCATCTCAGGACTTCCTGTTCTTAACATTCATAGGTCTGAGAAATGGGGACCAGACTCCTGGTTGTTTTCCCTTTACACTTATATAACCTTCTCTGAAAGGTGAATTGTACTTGAGGCATTTCCCCATCTCCTCTGTGCTTTCAATTACTGCACTAATTAATTTATATAGGCCTTGTGATTGGGCTGAGGTCTGGGTTTGCAGAGGCCCAGCTGGTGTTTTTGTAACTAACTGGCGATGCCCCAGTGGCTTCAGCAGTGATAAAGCTCATCCTAATACGGATTTGCGTAGTCAAGAATTTGGTTTGTCATCTTCTGCATTTTGGAAAGAGGGAGAAATAGAAAGTACAGCTTAGATTTTGGGCAATTTAGCTCTGCACTTCAGATATTCATTGTTTTTTGCTTTGCTGAAGCAGGTGCTGGTAGAATTGGTTCCTTTTCTTTAGTCCCACTGAGCAAAAATGTCCTTGATAACTGGGATGCTCTATAGAAACTACTTCACAAAGACATCAGTTCCCTTCCTTTTGTCCTTCCTTTGCTGTGCCCAAACTTTTCTGGGTAACAGCAAGATACAGGAATTGCATTCTTCAGTAGAAGTCTCTGTTAATGCATTTTGAGCATTCATATGTATTGATAGATTAAGTGGTGTGTGTTGGTCTTGTGGGTGTCCAGAACTTCTTTAATCTCCTGGATTTCATTATATCAAGCAGTTGATCACAGAATAGCCATGCCTTGCTGCCTTCCTTTGGATCCTCCTACTCCTATGTCAGCTTCTACAGTAATAAGAGCATCTGTCCTCTGCATGAATGGGCCATTCTGCTTTAATTTAACCCTCTGCTTTTATCAAGAAGGTAATTTTGGTCCAAGACAAGCCCTTCAGCCACTTCAAGGACAGTGAAAAGGGGAGCTGGTTTGCTCTATTCATACTGCAGTTTTTTCTCTGCATGTATCTGCACCTCCAGAGTGGTGGATCAGCTGTAAGCAGGTCTGGAGGCGAATTAGAAGTGTCTCCCATACTGAGAGCTAAATAGAAATAGCATTTGTCACTGGGGGCTGGTGCAGAAGTTGTGCTGTGTTCATATGTGCTATACTTTCCTATAGGCTGCTGGCTTTTTGTTCCAGGTTTGGTGAATACCAGGTTTTTCTTCCAGGTTTGGCTCCTTCAGTGAACTGAAACACCTGGGAGAGGCTAGAGTGGCTTTTTCAGACTTTGTATGGTCTGTTTCAAATAGCAGCATGGAAGAACTTGCTCTGTTTGGTTTGTGAGATGAATAAAGTGTCCACGTACTACTGTGGAGGCCTACATAAGGTTTCTAGGAAATTGAGTGTTGCAAGTTTTAATTTGCATTTGAATTGCTTTACAGAAGAAGCTAATCCTGAAGACGGGAAACTGAGGCATGTATAAACAAAGGGCCTTGTCCAGTGTCCAATGCTCACTATCCCTGGAGGTGCTCAGGGAAAACTGGATGTGGCACTCTGCTCTGGTTGTCAAGGTGGTGATTGGGCACAGGTTGGACTCAGTGATCCTGGAGCTCTTTTCCAGCCTCAGACATTCTTTGCTAGAGCAGTAATGATGCGGGGTCTGGAGTCCCACTCCAGTGTTCTGCACAGCATGTCCCTGAGTACTTTCAAGGTTTACTTTTGCCCAAAAAGCCACTCACCTTCCCCGTGGCGCAGCCCCGGAGGATGCAGCTCCCTTCCCTTTCCAGTTCCTCTCTGGTAACCTTATATTACTGTGCCACCCACAGGCAGCTACTGAGCTGCTGGAAAACATTTGCAGTTTGCATGGGGAGCCACTTATCAAATGTTAAATCTGTGACAAAAAGCCACTGGTTTCATTGACCGTAATATGAACTGTATTGAGGTTTTCGATCCTGGTATTTCCAATTTTCTATTTAAATTGCACATAGAGTTGTTATGCTAATGTCTGATTTTCCACTTCTTCCAAAAAACCCATTCCTTGTGCTAACCAGCTGCTGTGCTCCTGCTCAAAGCCATTGCTTCCCAACAAGTGCAAAAAATGCTTGTAGTGTTGGGATCCTTGGAAAGAGAGGGAAACTGCTGGGCTGTTAATTAGTGGTGCACCCCGTTAATTGGCATGTTGCCACATTCGGCTGCAGAACAACTGGGTTTAATCTGTGCAGTTTTACTGAGGAGGAATATTCTGATTTCCCTCCAGCTGACCTCTCCACTGCTCCGTGTGTGATGAGTGCAGAACAAACTGGGTCAGCCGAGGCTGCTCAGAGGATTTTGAAACCAGCATTTGTAGTTCCAGCAATTTGCAGAAACCAGCAAATGACGTTCAAACCATATGAGCAAAGGACATGAGCAAACCAAGACTTCTAGGTGGAGCTGGTTTGGTTTTAGATGGAGTCAGAAAAATATATGAGCTTTTTGGCATCCACTGACTTGAAAAGGGGCTTGTGCATCTCTTCCCCTTTGTACCACTCTATCCAACAAGAGGTTAATTGTACCTTTACACCTTGTAATCTGCACTAGGGCATTTAGCATGGTTGATCTATTTAGGCTTTTTAAGAATTTCCCTTGTAATACTTAAACTCCAGTTGTGCACCTGTGCTGTAATCTGTCCTTTGGGAGAATACTTTGGTGCTCTTGAGATAGTCTGCTTTGTAGAACAGAATTTTAATATTGTTTACCATGCTCTTAATCTCACTGCTGGCAGATAAAATGAGTTTCTTTAGCCCTCCCCCTGAGGACCTGATGGAGCTTCATGGCCAACAGACCCATGGCATTGGGTGGAGTTATCTCAGCTTTGCAAAAATCCGCTCATCTGTCTTCCTGGAAGGAGTAATTATTGGTGAGAGAATAAAATGTTGATTTTATTTTTGAAATTGCATTTATAAAAAGGAATGGGCAGCCAGATCCACGGGCTAGTTGGGGAGGGTTCATAAGTCTGGCCTTGAGAAACATTTGCAGCTGGGAAGAGTCCTGATGGCTTGGATCAACCATTTGAATGGAGTTTGGCACATGAGGGAGGAAGACTCAGGACGTTCTCTGAGTGATGAAGCGGAGGCTGCTCTGTGCCTGGCTCCCAGCTGGCCTTATTCCTGGTATCTGCTTTTTCTTGTTATGATGGTGAGCTGTTGTGGGCAGCATCAGCCCTTTGCTGGGCTCTCATCATCTGCCCCAGTGGGAGCCTTCTGGGTGCTGCTGCAGTAATGTGGTTTTTTAAGTGGAGTAAAGCAAAGGGCTGAAGTGGCAGAATGAGCAATAATATAATATTTGTTTATTGGCTCTTACTAGCACCATATTAGGTCAATATGAATATTCATCTGGGAGTTGTCAGGTGAGCTTGTTTAATTTCATGGGTCATGGTCTGTATTAATGCAGGACCATGTTCCTCAAGCTATGGGTGTGTGTTAACCCTTCCCTTTCCCTCCAACTGGTGGATATAGTTCCAAACAGTTATAAGAGCATCCTTTCTCTCCCCCACATGCGTTTTTTTTCCAAGACATCCTTGAGTTTTGTCTCATTACAGTAAAAGCCCTGTAGTAGCTGCCCAGCTGCTGTCCTGTCCCTCTCTGGAATGGTGATTTAGAGCTGAGCCAGCATGGAAACTGTGTTTCCATGCCTAAGGCAAGCCTGTTGGCAGCCACTGTGGAGAAGTAATGTGCCACTTCTGCTTGGAAGAGTTGTCTGTTTTCTAGTTTAGTTGGGAAAAACAACCGACATCGGCTTAGGTTTTAGCTGGACTTTTGGAAGCAAGCTGTAGTCTTTTGAAGGAAGCTGTTCATATTGCTGGAGGAGATGAGCAGTGAGGACAGAGGGGTCCAGCTAACAAGCTTCATTCTGAAGGAAGCTGAATGGTTAATATTCCAGAGGTCTGGGTAAGGATTGCTGAAAATGAGTCTGTGAGGAAAGGACCTTGTAAAGGGGTAGTCAGTAAAGCTCATGGATGTGGATTGCCCAAACAGCAGCACCTTGGTGTGCAGGTTCCTGGTGGTTTGAGCTGGGGCTGTCCAGGTGCTGTCATTCCCAGCCCACTCCCCTGGACATGCTTGGTGTACATCTGGGTCAGCTTTGACTGTTCCCAGAGCAGCTGGATTGGTGCTGGTGCAAGGAATGGGTAGGAGGGCATGGGAGGAGGTCCAAAGTCTGGAATTGGGCTGGTTTGTGTTGCTGGGGGAGAATGTGAGCACATGGGCAGAGCTGGGAAAGACAAAATGCCCTGTGCAGCAGGGAGTGTGTTAGGACTGAAGAAATGGGGTACAAAACACTCCAGCATGGCTGTGAAACAGTCGTTTTCTATTGTGTGTGGATTAGCTGCCTAGCTGGAAAGAAGCCATCGCCTTACTGGGGAGTTCAGAGCCAGGTCAATGGAACAGGAATATATTCTTAGAGTGGTACAAAGAGCTGGGGAAAAAGCTGTAAAGTGTTTGAAGTCTCGAGGCAGACAAAGACCGTGGTTCTGCTGCTGTGGTGGGCAGAGTACCAGAGGGGCAGGGGAGAATCCTGAGCGCTGAAAGTTGCTGGGCTCTGGAAACAGGAATTTCACACAGCTGTCAGGCCCAGGGAATGTAGGGCACTCAGAGGACATGAATATTCAGAGGAGCTGTGGCATGTCATGCTAGAGGAAATGAAAAAGCCGCATTTTCTCAGAAGTAGGTATCTGGGAAACCTGTGACAGTAGGGGATAAAAGCAAATTTCTGTTCCGTGGAGTGGGTTATCTCAAATATTATTCCAGAATACAGCTTTCCAATTAGCCACTCATAGTTAACGCTGGCAGCAGGATCTGCACTGCTTAATCCACTTCTTTGGTGAGAAGTAGCTGTTCCTTAGTGCAGGCAAAGCTCCTGCTTTGGCAGCCTGTGGCAATGCTGCGGGAGCGCGGACTTTGCTCCTTCTTCTACCCTGGCATCACTTTTTTTCCCCAGTGTGCCTTTTATGCTTGTTCCGTTAATAACCAGGCATCGTGGATTTAGTGTTCTGCTCAGAAAGATCCTCCCAGCACAGACTGAGGTGCTTCCAGCTGTGGTCAGGTGGTGACAGATGTCTCCGGTGTGCACAGCGAGTGTGCAGCAGTGAGGGCTGCCAGGATTAGTATTCCAGGCACAAACGTGCCCCTTGTAGTGCAGAGCTCAGCACAGCCTGTGCAGCGATGCCCTTGAAAGGCAAATTAAACCCAGCTCCCTGGGAGCAGTGGGAGCACCGCTGTCATTTGTGCTGAGGTTCAAGCAGGCCTTGAGGTGGTGGTTTCAGTTTCCCTTCTGCTTTCCTTTCCCAGAAGGGCGTGCTTGGAAGGGCAGGCAGGGATGGTGGTGGCTCTTCTGCCTTCCGTGGGGGAGCATTCCCTGGGAGGAGATTGGACCAGATGAGGGTCAGGCTCAGCACCTAGGGAGTAAGGGACAGGATAAGAGAAAACAGCCTCAAGCTGTGTCTCAGGGAGTTTTAGGCTGCATATCAGGGAAAATTTCTTCACCAAAAGGGTTGTCAAGCCGTGGCACAGGCTGCTCAGAGCAGCGTTGGAGTCACCATTCCTGCAAGTGTTCAAAAACATGTGGGTGTGGCACTTGAGGACATGGGTTAGTGGTTGTCTTGGCAGTGCTGGGTTAATGGTTGGACTCAATCATCTTAGGGGGCTTCTCCAGCCTAAATGATTCTGTAGGTCATTCATTCCAGTTCTTGCAGACGGTGTCCTTGATGCAGCATGTGAATGCACCAAACCATGCATCCAAATGCGTGTGAAAGCTGTATTTTAACAGTGTTAATGGATTAGACTGTAGGGATTGAGGGCATATCCTGAGCACTTGTGGCTGTCTGCCTCTGAAATCAAAACCTTCTGATGTTCTTGATCCACTTGTTTGCTGCCCAGAAGCCTGTACAGATACTTGTTCTCTTTTCTAAGCTGTTTAAAGCTGTGATCCCCAATTATGTTTTGAGGGTTTAATGTCTCTGTTGAGGTGTTTCTCCCTTCCATTCCAGGAACATCACTGCCATGGAATTTGAGCTGCATCAGAGAGAAGTAGCCTGGAGCATGGTTGTCTGATCCAAGGAAGCATTTTCCCCTACACAGCTGAGCAAAGCAAGGCTGAAAAGCCCCAGTGGCAGAGCTCCCATGGGTGGTGTGTTGTGGTTGTCCCTGCTGACACTGCAGCCCCGGGATGCCCCAGTGCTCTTGAACGAGCTGAGCACATGCTGCACAGTCAGCAAGTTGTCACAAGATGACCAGCTGATATGATGTTAAACTAAAGCCACCAAACTATGCTTGGCTGGGGCTTCATGAGGAAAAGGTTAGGCTGAAGTGGGCTATGGATAACAGCTGGCTTTGACTCCTCAGCACTGGAACAACCTTATTTTGTAGTTCTTCCCCAGTCACCCCATGCTGTTCCTGCTGACATGTCCAGTTGTGGTTATCTAAGTTTGAACTGCAAGATTTTGAAGACAGAACCTCCCTTTTTCTGAAATACTGAGCCTGTTTTTACTGTGCTGCAGAATCTGTCAAAATCAAGACACATCATGATTTTCCCCAAACTTAGTTCCCTTGGCATCTCATTTCAGAACTTCCTCCAGAAAAAAACTGGCTTTTCTACTAAAATCTTGGTTCTTTTTTTTTTTGTGCCTTGATGCTGTGTGACATCTGAAATACTTCCTGTGCACGTGCTGTGCTGCCTTTGCTAGATAAGCAGTAGGCTGTTCCCTTTTACAGCAGGCACATCCCTTCCTGAAGAAGCAGATGTGGAATGTTTTCCCTGGGAACAAATATTGCTGCTTTGTAATTATGTCAACTTAATTTTGTTTCTCTTTTCTTTCCATCACAGCATGTGTGTGGTTAGAAGCTTCTGATGCCTTCAAAAAGGGGTGACAATGTCACACTCTTCCTAGTCTGGGGCAGGATTTCTGCTCTAGGTTCTCTCCACACTGGTTTTGTGTAGGCTGAGCAGAGCTGATAGAGAAATAAAACTAAATCTGAGCTTTGTTCACACTTGGAATTTTAATTTGTGTGTTGACTTTGTTTCCTGTTTTTGTAGGAATTTCTCTGGACACTAGTGTGCAAGAGGAATGGAAGAGAACGCCGGTGAGTACGGTCTTGGATATCTTACACAGAGTATGGACCTGACCCGTCCTCCTTGGTTAAGCATCATAAAGAACCTGATTACTTCAAACTTGGTGTCTTCATTTCAAGTGTAGAAGGTGATTAGAAAATAATGTAGTTTGGCAGATGCATCAGCTGCATTTGTACTGTGGTGTGGACAGATCTGACTGAAGCTCTGTACGTATGGAAGATCTTTTTTGGAATCTCCCATCTGTGAAACCTGGAATACTGGTCTCTTGGCTATCCCAAGTTCTTGAAAACAGGTAACATCCCCTTTCTTAATAAGGAAGAGGCCAGAAGCAATGAGCTGATTTGAACAAGGCACATGGCAAGGCATAAAGGAAGATCAGCTTCTGGTTGTTCCTGTTGTTCTGTATTTATTCCTTTAGGCTGCTCTGTGTTGCAGAAGATACAGGATTTAAAATTTTTTTTTAATTAAAATTTAAATCTCTTGCTTTAGGCAGTGTGTAGTGCTTGCCCTGAAGCAATCAAATTCATTGCTGGTAGGTTTAACTGATGCAAGGATATGGTTGTAACTAAAACTCACAAATTTTTTGCTTAGAGATTGCCTTGAAGAGCTCTTCCATCTGTTTGCCTAAAATGGCTACAAGAAAGGAGTTAAATGCCCATTTTTTCCCTGCCATTGACATGAGATTTGCATGAAGACTCTTGCCTGCACCGTGGGAAACCAGTATCCATGCAGCATACTGGCCTCACATCTTCTGGACTGTGATACTGCAGTTGGTGATTCTAACTCGTCAATAGTATTTCTGGGTTATTCTATGCAGTCAGGTATAGACTGAAAACTTTGGAATGGTTGTACTTGTCAGCAGGACAGTGTGCTTGGTGAGGCAGATGAAGGCCAGTTTTTGGCTTCATGCAGAGCTGGTGTGTTGGAGCCCAGTGGCCTGGTTAGATCATCTGCAAACTAAGAGCTCCTGCATAAAAGTGTAATGTGCTTGTAGTCCTGGTGGCAAGAACTGCTGTGCCCCCTCTTTGTCAGGCTGTAAGGTGCACATTTAATCTGTGGTGATTGCTTTCCCTTCTGATGTGCTCGTGGCAAACTGATTCCAAAAGATGACTTGTGGAGGAGGTGGAAGGTGAAGTGAGTGTGGCACTGGCAGCTGGGGCTGGAGCAGTGCCTGTGGAGGTGGCAGCTCCTAGTCAGGCCTGGGACAGAGCACAGCAGAGCAGGGCCATTTTTCAGTCTCTAGAGCTTCAGTTACTGGCATGGCGTTGAGCAACATCATGGCCAGGTTGGCTGAGGCTCTGAGCACCCTGGTCTAGTGGAAGGTGTCCCTGCCACGGCAGGGGCTGGAACAAGATATTCAAGGTCCCTCCCATCCCCAGCCATTCTGTGGTCAGTGAGCTCTCCTCATTCACCAGGACTCGGCCTGTGCTGACACTGCCACCAGCCACCTCTGTTCACATCACAAAGCTTTGTGTCCCTTTTCACGTGCAGCTGAACCCCGTTTTTTGGCTAGATCAGTGAGACACAGAGCTGGAGCCTTTTGAGGTTTCTGAGAGTGCATGTTTTGATGAGTGCTGGTGGCCTGGGATGTGAAAAGCTGTATGTTCTGTTTGCATTTTGCCAAGTTTACTTAAGTTACTTCACCTTTCCCTCTGAACAACTTGAGTGGTGCCAGTTCAGGAAGGAGGATCCGTACTGGATCTTTGCATGCACAGACACCCCCCATGGCTGGTCACAAAGCTTTACCTCCTTAGTGCTGGAAGCCAAGAGCCCTGCATTAAAGACAGACTAAATAGATGGATCTTTTATTATCATTTCCTTGAAATTCCTTTGCTTTTATGGATATTTGTTCTCCAAGTGCTAAGCTCAGGACCACTGGGTTGATCCCGGAGGTGAGGTAAGATGGAGCTGAGCTGAAGTCCAAGTCGGTGCCCTTTGTTCCCTTCAAGCCTGGTGCTTTGTATGCATTGCTGTCCTTCCCTGGTTGGATATTAACTGCACTCACAGTGCTGCATGGCTGGCGCTTGTTTGAGCTGGTGTGCTTGGAATGGCCATTGGGAATGCACAGGGAAGCGTAAATCCTTTTGAGCTGTCAGCCTTCACCAGCCATGGGGGGGTGGGGGAGCCTTCCTTGGCTGACTGCCCTGGCTAATTAAAAATGAAATTTGCTGTTGTCTTCAGATTTTAATTCATGCTCATCCCTGAGGACGAGTGGAAGCCAGGTCTCCAGGCAGCTGCAGTGAAGTTTCAGAGCTGTCCATACATGGTATTCTAGCACAGGTACGCAGCTTACAATTTGCTCACATCCCTGCCTTGAGTTCAGTATAGAGAAGAATACACAGAAACTTCTGGCAAACTCTGGGACATGGCCCTGAGTAAGTGACGGTAGGTCAAGTTGCCACATGTGGCCTTAAACTGAAGGAGGATGGGTTTGGATTGGATATTAGGAGGAAATTCTTCCCTGTGAGGGTGGTGAGGGACTGGAATGGATTTCTCAGAGAAGCTGTGGCTGCCCCATCCCTGGAAGTATTTCAGGCCAGGTTGGATGGGGCTTGGAGCAATCTGGTCTAGTGGAAGGTGTCCCTGCCCATGGCATAGGGTGGAATTGGATGAGCTTTGAGGTCCCTTCCAGCCCAAACCATTCTGGGATTCTATGATTTTACATCAGTTCTCTGCAGTAAATTTGGGGGGGGTGTTGTAGCCTCACATGTCTTTGTTTGTCACTAATGCTGGACTTAAAACTGAATTCCTTCCCTGTAGGCTGTGCCTGTGTCACTGGCATGTGCTTTTGGAATGTACAGACTGCTGAGGCATGCTGAGTGGCATGGAGAGGGCTGAGGTTCTGAGCTGGGGGAGCCTGCACTGTTCTGTGAGGAGATGAGAGGCAGTGCAGGTGCTGCAGCAGCGCCAGCCCCACAGTGCTGCCCTGGAGGAGCCAGTGGTGCCCGTGGGAGGATGGAGATTAGGGAGGGGAACAAATGAAATCTAAATATACACATGCTGCCAGGCCAAGCTTCCTCAACGTCCCACTTACACAAGTGATCTGTTGAAGGGAAATGTCTCTGGAATACCTTTCCCTTCTTCACATCCTTCCTGTGGTGCAGGTGAAGAATCACACTCTATTTTTGGAGCCTGTTTTTGCTGTTCATCTACTGCCTGTCCCTACCCAGCCTCCCTCCCAAAGACCACTCACTCACCTTACCATGATCTGAGCTAGGTTTGGAGCTTTTTCTTTGTCAAAGGATTGTGTTCTATCTAGTATTTCATCTATCTGTAAGTCTGGGAGATCTAAAAAGCAACATGTTGAAGTGGAAGCTTTGTGCTTGGCAGGAGAAATCTCACCTTACTGCTCATGGCTCCTTGAAAGCTCTGCTGCCATGTTGGATGAACCTCAGGTGGAAGCAGACCTGCTCACAGTAATGAGCAATCATTAATGAACAGGTTCATGAATGCCTTTTTGTGGAAAGTGTTTGCTGTGGGATCCTCTGATCTCCTGTACTGTGCACTCTGTTGACAGTTTCTGCCTATGCTCACACACTTCTTCTGCAGGTGTTCAGATATGAACTTCTAAGTCCCTAAAAGGTCTAAATCTCTCTGGGACAACTGTGAAATTTGAGGAAATTAGTGAAGTAGCCTTTGCACACACAGGCTGTTACCCAAAGCTGCTTTTTTAGAAAGCTCCTGAAATCCTAAGTTTATGGATGCTTTAGGAATCTTCTGCAGCTACTGCTTTATTCCATGCTGACTTTCATCCTCTTTTGACTTTCATCCTCTTTATCTCCTGCTGTGCTACTTTTTTCCCAATTTTTTCCTCCTAAAAATAGAAAATACTCTTCAAGTCCTTCACCTTTGTGCAAACAAAGAAGTAATTTGTTTTAGCATCTAAGCTGATGCCTGAGTTACATGCCTCAGAAGGAAACCAGTGTGATGTGAATCTGCTGCTTCTGGAGACTTGGACTCCAAATATAGACTGAGTAGAGGAAAGAGCTGAAAACATGAATACTTGGTTCTTATCCCACCAGCTCTGCTGCTTTTTCCCAGCAGGATGCATGGCTGGCTGCCTGATTCCCATCTTTATCCCCCAAAATCAGAGCTATAGCTTCAGATGCTCAGAGGTTCTAAACCATTATGGGAGCACCATTATGGAATCACTGAATAGTTTGGGTTGGGAGGGCCATGGGCACACACCTTCCACTCTCCCAGGTTTCTTCATGGCCTGTCCAGCCTGGCCTTGGACACTTGCAGGGATGGGGCAGCCACAGCTTCTCTGAGCACCCTGTGCCAGGGCTCTCCACCCTCACAGGGAAGAGTTGCTTCCAAACATCCCATCCATCCCTGCCCTCTGCAGTGGGAAGCCATTCCCCTTGTCCTGCCACTCCAGGCTCTTGTCCCCAGTCCCTCTCCAGCTCCCCTGGAGACCCTTTAGGCCCTGGAAGGGGCTGTAAGGTCTCAGTTTAGGCCAGACTGGTGGAGCTGGCAGTCAGTGCCAGCAGTGTGTGCTGGGTTTGATGTGCAGTCAGGGCATTGCAGGGTTGGGAGCTTTGCTGTCACCAAGCCAGGCCTGCTGGAGAAGAGCAGTCGCTGCTAAGTAGCCAATGGAAATCTCTTCATAAAGTCTGTTCCAGAACAAAAAAATGGGGTTTTCTTCCAGGAAGACACAGAAGCTGTGATTCCACTCAGATGCTGCATGTTGTGCTGCAGCAGTAACACAGCAGAACCAAAGTGGCCAAAGGGCCTGAGATCAGGTCCTTAATTACAGCTGATGTGCACTAACTTGCAAGCAGATAGAAAGGCAAATTCTTACTGTTCCTTAGGCAGGTTACCAGAGGCTGGAACTGATCTCAGTGGAAAGCATTTGCCTTTAAACAAGGTGCAGCACAGAGCATTTCCTTACCTACCTGAAAGCATTACTGGAAATAAGTCGAGTGCACTTGACAGGTTAGCAAAATACTTTGAGACATTATCCTGACAGCCTTTTGTTCTTAAATTTGTTCTAGTTCTTAGTGTAATTTATATACTGAGTGCTGTCAGGGTGCTTGGGGCACTCGTGTTGGTGCTGTTTTTCTGCCTGCTGTATTTGCAAGTGGTTCAGCTCAGCCATCCACCTAGACCGCGTGGCATTTCTGAAAATTATTTGAGTGACTTTTGAAGATGGTGTGCTAAGTGGTCTTGTAGTTTGTACCCATATCTCTGCCTGGGGGAAAGCAGAGGTTAATTCTGCTGGTTTTGTGGTTTCCTGGCTCAGCTGTGGCTGTGCTGGGATGGAGATGCTTCGGCCTCCAGGCTGGTTGGAGCAAGATAGTGGCAAAGGTTGATGTTGAGTGAGAAACGTCTTTGCTGAAGTGCTTCATGACAGAATTGAACAATCTTATTCCTTGTGTGAAGAGCTAAGACCTTGTAGGACATGCAATCAATCCTCTGGGCAATTCAGGGTGATTTGCTGTGAAACAGTGAGTGTGGAGTTCCTGTGGCTCAGTAAGTAGGGCATGGAGCAGGGCAGTAGGTTTCCAGAGTTTCTAGTTTTCTTTAACTTGTTGGACCTTAAATTCACCTTGCTCCTGGAACATTGCCTGTAAATTCTGTCCAGGGATTTTAGTAGCTGATTTTATTGGGTTTGGGAGTAGAAGAGGAGCCTGCCTGTAACCAGGGACAAGCAGGTTTAGTATAAATGTGATTTTTGTTATTACTGTTTCTTCACACAGGAGCAATGTGTCCAGGTTGAGTGGCAAACCTGGCCTTTTAAAAACAAAATACCGAATGTTCTCGTTATCTTGCTGCCTTTGTGAGCTGTTGCTGCCAGTGTTAGCTGAACAAAGCTACTCCCAGGCCCTCAGGCTGGTCCTGAGGTGCAGTCCCAGTGTGAACATTTGGATGTTGTCACTGCTGACATAACCACTTTATCTGCTTGGCTCTCCTTTGTCTTGGAAAGGAGCCCTGGCTCTGACTGCTGAAGGTGTCTTTTGTATCCTGAAACAAACAAGAAACCAGAGATAAGAGGTGGCTTTTTTACAGGTTGGACCCATCCAGCTGTGTGAAATGAGTGGATAACCATGACTTGCTTAGGGAGAACATGGCTCTTCACCCCAGCCTGAGTCTGTCTCGTTTTGTGAAGCAGAGATTTTAAGATTTCAAAAGGATTTACTGTCTGGGTTATGATAAATGTGTGTTTCCTGGCACATGAAGAATAATATTTGTAGGAATTGCTAAATTCCTTGTGCAGATCCGTTCAGCCTGCGGGTGCTCCGGCTGTGCAGGTTCTGAGCTGAGCCTTGCAGATGCAGGCTCTGCCACGGATTCTGGAGTCTTAAGGCTGTGTAAGGTAGAGCTTTGTGCACTGGTGTAACTCAGCTGTGCAGTTTCATTACCATAGAATCACAGAATCTTTCAGGTTGGAAAAGCCCCCCAAGATCCTCAAGGGCAGCCATCCCCCAGCACTGCCAAAGCCACCACTAACCCTTGTCCTCGAGTGTCACATCCACGTGGCTTTAAAGTCCCTGCAGGGATGGGGACTCCACCACTGCCCTGGGCAGCCTGTGCCAGGGACTTACAACCCTTTGACGAAGAATTTTGCCCAGTATATCCAATCTAAACCTTCTCTGGCAGAACTTGAGGCTGTTTCCTGCTGTCCTGTCCCTTGTCCCTTTGTGAGCAGAGCCTGACCCCCCATGCNAGCACCCTGGGACAGTGGACTGTGGCAGGGAGTGGAATGAGATGAGTTTGAAGGTCCCTTTCAACTCAAACCATTCTAGAATTTTGTGAATTGAATTTCTGTAGGAGATTTCCCCCCTCCTCTCCCTCCCCTTTTTGGAGGAGTGGGAAAGAGACAAACCATGATGGTGCAGCCAAGCAGTGGCTGTGCACACTGGCTTTCATAGGCAGTGCAGTGGGGTCTGATTTGGCACCATGTCAGGCTCAGTGCTAGCATAACAACACTGGCCTAATTGGTATAGCACAGCCTCCTGCTGCCCTTGAAAGGTAGAATTTAATAGTGTTCTGCACTCCATGAAGAAATCCCCTAGAAAAACACATCCTGGTTCCTGTGCTCTGCTCCCCTGTATGGTCGGAAGCAGCTCTATGTACTGTTTGCTTTGTGTGCTTTCCCCTTCCTTCCCAGCCCCACTGCAGTGAGGGACTCATTTCCAAGGCGAGGTGAGCAGCAAGTCATGGCTTGGCAATGAAAATTGCTCCTGGAGGCTCTGTGGTGATCCCAGCTGGCTGTAGCTCTGCTCTTAGAGAGCTGATCAACCCCCTCTCCCCAGGAAGGCAGAGTTAGGCAGGGATCTGGGGCTGAACCTTGATCTTTGAGAGGACTATAACCAGCCTGCACCCTCCTGTCAGGAAGTTGGGGAGAGCGGAAGGTCCCCGCGAGCCTGCTTTTCCCCAGGCTCCGTCAGCCGCTCCTGGCGCTCCCGACCGTTCCCCGGTGTTTCCCGTTCCTGGCCCGGTTCGGCCCCGCCGTGTCCGGGGGCNCTAGCATAACAACACTGGCCTAATTGGTATAGCACAGCCTCCTGCTGCCCTTGAAAGGTAGAATTTAATAGTGTTCTGCACTCCATGAAGAAATCCCCTAGAAAAACACATCCTGGTTCCTGTGCTCTGCTCCCCTGTATGGTCGGAAGCAGCTCTATGTACTGTTTGCTTTGTGTGCTTTCCCCTTCCTTCCCAGCCCCACTGCAGTGAGGGACTCATTTCCAAGGCGAGGTGAGCAGCAAGTCATGGCTTGGCAATGAAAATTGCTCCTGGAGGCTCTGTGGTGATCCCAGCTGGCTGTAGCTCTGCTCTTAGAGAGCTGATCAACCCCCTCTCCCCAGGAAGGCAGAGTTAGGCAGGGATCTGGGGCTGAACCTTGATCTTTGAGAGGACTATAACCAGCCTTTGTCATGTTTTTTGTTGAAATTCAACCAAAACGATGAAAAAACCTGCCCTTCTCCCCTCCAGCTCCTTCGTCTTAACATTAACTCTTGGAAACTGAAGTGGTGATTAGGGAAGTATAACAGGATCCCTTCCTGCAGGGAAGGCAGGAGTTTGTTCTGCCCAAACATTGTAGGTTGCAGGGGTTAAGTTACATTTTGCTTTGGGAGAGAAAAGGAAAATCTCTCCAAGTAATTAACTTAAGATGCTGACGCTAATGAAGGGGCTTTCAAGGCTGGGACTCCTGGGGGGGATGGTGGGAATCCCCTGCTGAATCAGTGACATTACAGCTGTAGGAGTGATTCCACAATTATTGGGCTGAAATTATGTTGAACATGAAGTTAATCCTGTTATCTCTCAGATACTGAGCAAACTGAGTGCTCTGGGTAACTCTAATGGGATTATGTGTGTCAGTCTGGCACCCTTGCCCTGTTCAGGGCTTTTTCTTATTTTCCTTTTCAGGATAAAGTATTGATCAGGCTTCCTAGAGTTAATGTTGGGAGGTGGTGTCTGGGGCAGCGTGTTGCAGCAGTGCTGGGTTATTATTTTTTTTAAACAAGTTTGACAATGAACACCCTGTTGCCTCCTGAAGCCATTCAGTCCTCCACAGCAAGGATCCTTTAAGCCCATCCCTAAATAAATGTTTAGGAAAAGAACTGAAGAACAAGGACGAGTTTAAAAGGAGACTTCCCTGTGTCACGTCTTCCTGGCATCAAGGATCTGCTATTGAGTGAGATGCTGTCATTCTGTGATGGAGACTACTCTGGGCCATCATATTTGCAGAGAATAATTAGTTCTGGCTTGAAAATCGCATTTTGCATCCGTGATAGCCTGTGGTGATTATTCTAAACACAAGTGGGCTGGGGTGCTTAAAAGGGATTATCTCGAGCTTGGTTTTAAGCAGTGGGATAAATTGCAAGGTAACCATTGTCAGGAAAACCCAGGAACCACAATGGTCCTGTAAGGAGGACAGAAGAGCCATAGTGCATGTTCAGTCACTGGCTGTGGCCATTACAGGTTGTTTTCCTGCTGAGCACAGACCTCCAGGCTGGACTGGCCTGACTTCCATGCAGGGTTTGAATGAGCTGGAACAGTGTTGGTGTTGTCACTGCCAGGTCAAGCTCCAACAGTGGTTGCAGCAGCACAGAACACAGTGAGTAGAGATGACCACGTACAGTGGAGAGGTGGCGCCCTACACCCCAGTGAGAACTAGAATCTGGGTTTCAAAGTCATGGAAAACGTTTTTCTCTGCTCATTTACCACTAAGCCAGGCCTCTTGGTTTCAGCATCACCAGAGTATAGAAGTGGTACTTATAACACCCACTAAATGAGCAGATGTTTTTGTGCCAAACCAGAAATCCCATAAATACAGGAAAGTTCTGTTATTAAAGTATAAGTCAGCTTTTTGTTTCCAAGCTTTGATTCTCTCTCCTTTTTTTTGTTTTTTAAGGGCTGATCTTGTTAAGAACTGCAGACTTTTTGGTGAGGTTTTATTTTTATTCTTTTCTGTTCCCTTGAGGAAGGTGAGAATTGTTTTGGAAGATCCAAGGAGCTCATTTACTGCAGAAACAGGCTTCAGGGTTGCTAATGACAAAGTGTCTGGGCTGTCTCAAAGAAGGCACCCAGAGGATGTGGGGGCTGGTATAGCCAAGGGGCCACCTGGGATTTTGGACCAGTTTAGGTGCCCAGAGGCCAGCCAGCCCTGCTGTTGATAAGGTGACATTTAAGATAAGATTTAGATGGCCTTGCACTAGCCTGTAATTCCAGGGACCTCAGGGGATAATTCTCACAGCAAAGGAGTCAGCACCTTCCACAAGCTTTTTGAGATGGGAATTCAGCACAAGAAAAAATCCCTGATTTCAAACACAAAGTGCACAGAGAAACAGTTTATTATTTTTGTTTATACACCATAATTTTTGTGTGCCACACTGCTGCTGGTGCTCTACAGACACAGGATGGAGGGAATGAGGTGAAATGAGGAATCTGGGAATGTGTGTTGTTCCTGCAAGAGAGGGGAGTAACTCAGGGAGAAATAGCTTCCTACAAGGTTAGGATTAGCTGTACCTTCAGAACTGTTGGTGTTATCTCATCTCTTGACATTTCCTTTAATTATATGAAACGACCTTGACACTGTAAACAATTCCCATGGCATTGTCCCTGCACTCATGTGAGTCAGTGTGATGCATAAACAGCGTTGGGTTTGGGGGACCCAAGGTCTGTATGGCTTGGGACACAATCATCCTGTCTGATTTTTGTGCCTTCTTCCTGCATGGCTCTTGCTGCCCGTGGCTGCCACCACCTTGTTTTCCCAAGTTCTCTTGGTAGTGGCAGAAGATAGGAGCATCTGGGACTGGGATTTCAGGACAAGGCTGAGGGGCAGGTGGAGTGCTCTCATTTTGTTCTCAGCTCCTTTGGGCCTTCATAATTATCCCCCCAGTTCCAAAGGGGAAGAAGGGGATGTGACACAGCACAACCCCAGCACTGCTTTATTCACATTAGCAGCAATGTTTTACTCATGTTTCATCTTCAGCCTGGCTGCAGCTCAGAGATGCCTTGGTGGTTGAGCAAGGGTCAATATTTGGAGTTGAGGTTCACTCCCTGTCTTGCTGATGGCTCTTGCCTGGGTGTGACCTGGGGTCTGGCTGTGCCACTGTTTAGGGTGGCCCATGGTAGATCTGTGAAACATAATTTGGGCAGATGCACTTCCTAAGCGTTATCTTGTTCCTTAAATAGAGAATAAAGCTTGTATCAACATGAATCACAGAGTTGATAAACTGGAATGGTTCCTCTTGGAGTTGTCATCTTGTATTGGGCAAATATTTATCCACATTGTTTCCAAAGGCATATTTGTGCAATAGAAGGAGGTCAGACCTGTAATTACCTGTTAGGTTTACTCTGGCAGCAATGGCTTGTAAAAACACAGTACAATTGAAAGGAAGCTTTTAAACCTTCTCTCTATGTGTGAACCTAAAGCTGTGGTTTAAAATTTCAATTTTGTGAGTTTTCAGTTGCAAGGGTACAAAAAGTATTTTCCTTGCTGAATTTAAGTGCCCCAAGTGAAACTGATCCACCCTTTCTTTTAATTCCTGAGCTGTGGCAGGGAATTTGGGTTTCTCTTCCAGCTGTATCTGCGGGCGATGATCAGAAGCCGAGGTTGTGTGCCAGACTTGCCTTGCATTTTAATCAGGAGCTCCTCGCCTAGTCAATAATTAAAGCAGAGCAGGTGCAGAAAATTGGGTGTTCCCCAAAAACTAAACCAAGGCGCTTTTGTAAGCTTCCCTGAGCAGAGCCAGGCGACTGAGGGGTGGTAGGATGCCCTGGCACTGCCTGGCTTGTGCAGTAATTTGGAAAAAATGTAACTTCAGACTGGAGAGCTGGAGGTGTTGAAGGATAATTTGGATTATTGGTGCGGCTGCTGCAAGCCCGTTGGGTTGGCAGAGCAAAGGTGTTTGCTGCCGTTTCAGCCTTGGGTATGAAGAGCAAATCCATTTACTGAGATTTTTGTGAAACGTTTAAAAGAGGAAACAACTTTTACAGAGGAATCTTGCTGCCTTTCTTTTCAGTTACTGTGTGGGCAGAGAGGCTTGCAGCTGAAGTTTGACATCTTGAAGGATTAGAGGTAGGAACAGAAATTCGGGATCATGAGTCTGTGGGCCTTGACCTAATACACTGAAGACTAACTTAGAGTTAAATATAGTCCTACCTCTTAGGGTAAATTGCAATTTAATCTGAATGTAGGGGTTTCATGTTTACTGATATTTTTGCTGTTAGCTTGCAGTGTTGTGCAAAACAGAGTTGTCCCATTGGTTTTATAAGTGGCATAGATGTACTTACTCTGCTGGAGGACTTGTTTATGTTGGATAATGTCTGCACAGAGCTGTAAAGTCTTAAGAGTTAGGTTTGTCCTGTAAGGCTGTTTGTGATGGATGTGACTGTGCAGCAGCCACTCTCTGGGAAGAGCGCTGTGTGCTGTGCTGGGCCAGCTCTAAAAACTCGTGCTGGGCAGTGCTTTGGAAGGAGGGGAATATATTTTGATTTTCTTCATCCCCATGTTTTGAAGTAGGGGGCCTCAGGTGATATCAGTTTATACATTTTTCTCTGAGTATCTTGAGTTTTTGCTGCAGGAGAGGGTTAAACAAGAGTTAAGCTAAATGCCATTCCTGTTTCTTCTCTAAACAATGCAATAATTAATGTAATTTTCTTCTCCGTGTTTTTGCTTAATGCGTTCCTAATAATGTAGCTGGAAGTGGCAGATGGGTATCCTGCCTCTCAGTGCTTCCCTGCTGGGAATACGCTGATGCTTTGCTAATGCCTGATGCTTTGCTGGAATGTATCCTATATGTGTGCTTCCTTTGGCTTCTGACCAGACTTTCTTTTAATGCTGCTTCAAGGTGCTCCAAAAGTTGTTCATCAGCTTTGGAGTTTCCCTTGCCTCGAGATGGCAAAGCCGTGAATCACCATAGTGATCAAATTAGGGTTAGTCAAGTTAGCCAAGATGTGACTGAATCTTTAATTTTGTCAAGATGACATTCCTCAGCATTCCCTCACTAGTAAACAAGAAAATACTTGGCCTGTGTTGTAATTGCAGGGAGTGGTGAGGAGGCATTGACGGTGAGGCTTTTCCAGTACTGGCTAAAACTTACTTCCAATGGAAGTTGTATTTCCCCCAGAAAACAAGGCTGGGGGGTATTTTTGCCTTAACCTCCTCTGGGCTCAAAGCCGAGTTTAATTTATCATTTTTTGAGCCCATTCCCCGTGACAATGAAGCAATTCCTTGTGTTCCAGCCAGCTGCTGTGACCACAGGGCTTTCCAGGAGCATGGCCTCACCTTCCCAAAGGTGGGGCTGGAAGTGCTGTCAGTCAGCTCCTTGGCACAGCAATCTCTTCCTCCAGCTGTGCTCCATTGTGGTCAACATCTGGACTGCTGTGGGACATGGCACGCTCACCTTCCCTGACGCCAGCACATGGGTGGTGGCACCAAGTCCCTGCCATGCTGGACCTGCTGCTCTGCGCTGTCTGAGGTGGAGCACCATGCTGACTAACTGGTGGGGACTGGAATGCTCTGGGAAATAGGAGTTTCCCTCTTGGAAATGTCACAGGAAACAAGAAGGAAGTCATGTGGTGTAGGAGCAGTTAGCTCCCATTTGTCTCATCAGAGCCATCAAAGTCTGCAGGACGCAAACAATGTGATGCCAGCTGCCTTAAAAATAACCCCTTTTCCACTTCCACACCGGCTTTTCATTCCATGTAAGGGGAGAGGAAGAGCATCACGTTGTGCTCATTTGTTCAGGGTGGCTCCAGGGGTCTGCTGCCTGCTGCCCCTGCTCTGCTGCCCTCGGTAGTGGCTGCACAGCCCAGAAGGGCTCATCTCTCTGGGCAGCCAGAGCTGTTATGTGTGCATGTAAGATTTTTTCATTTTCTTGTTCTTCCAAAGCTGAAGACAAAAACTGTGGTGAAACCAAACTGATTAGAGGGCTGAAGCACCTCTCCTGAGAGGAAGGGCTGAGGGAGCTGGGGTTGTTCAGCCGGGAGGAGAGAAGCTCTGGGGTGACCTAATTGTGGCCGTTCAGTACCTGAAGGGAGCCTGCAGGAAAGGTGGGGAGAGGCCATTTACAGGGGTCTGGAGTGACAGGACAAGGGGGGATGGCTTCAAACTGACAGAGAGCAGGCTTAGATGGGATATCGGGGAGAAATTCTTCCCTGTGAGGGTGGTGAGGGAGTGGAATGGATTTCCCAGAGAAGCTGTGGCTACCTCCCCCTGGAAGGACAGGGCTTGGAGTAACCTGGTATAGTGGAAGGTGTCCCTGCTCATGGGGTGAAATGAGATAAACTTTAAGGTCCCTTCCAACTCAAACCATTCCATGATTCAATGAAACACATCCAGAGTCGTGGTGCTGCCACTTTTTCTGCTCCCTGCCAGCCCTCCTGGTGAGGTGGTCCCTGCCTGAGGATTTTTGTGGGTGCATCTCCCGCAGTGAAAGAGCCTTAAAGGCCCTGCAGCTCCTGCTGACTCTGTGGTGATGAGCTCTGAAGGAAAACGCCCAGTATCACTGGTTTTAAATAGCTCCATCAGCAGGGATGGGATAATGCTGGAGTCCTTTTTAATGTTCCTGTGGCTGAATCATGGAACACAAATGTCTGAGTCACCGTGGGTGAATGTAGCATTTCACGTCGGTGTGAACCGAAATGAGAACAACACTGGCTTTATTAGAGGAGCTAATATTGGGCTCATGGCTTTCATTACATTTTAAAATGAAACAATCCAGAAGAGTTCCTTTTACTACATATATAAACAGATTATTAACATGGAAATGCCAGGGGTTTAATGGGATTTTGGGCTGGATGGAGAGGAAATGAAACTTCAGAAGAAGGCCATGTACCCCATCTTTGAGTGTTTACTGCCTGTTTTTTTTTATTTCAGCCATCTGCCTTTCCTTAAATCACGTAAAATTTTCATGTAACTGGCGTTTCTTCATTACTATATTTTAAAAGGAAATGCTGAAGGGACAATCAGCTGTTTCCCATTTTGCTCTCCTTTAGAAAGCTCTTTGCTATTCCAACTTTTTCATCTTAAAAAAGTCATCACCTGTCCCTGAGGAGTAAAACAGTTGCTCTGGTTTCTTCTGGTTGCTGTGCAGCAAAGTCAGATGGTCTTTCTCATTATTATGGGAATTTTTGCCTTTTAATGCTCTTCCTTGCTTGCAGTGTGGGTTTTCCTTTATCCTGGGTGTCCAGTGGGATGAGGGCAGATTGCTTTGTCCTGTATTTTCCCCCAGTGGTGAAACAAAGCCCTTTGAAATACAGATTTGTATCTCTTTGCTCCCTGAGCACCACAGCCCTGCTTTTCAGGAGGAAATATTAATGCTTCTGGTACAACCATTGCCAAATCTTGTTATTCTCTCTGTGATGGTCTTTGAGGCCTGATGAAGGATACAGATATGTAAAGGACTTTATTTCACAGCCTGGTGGGTTCCTGTGTAGCACCAGAGCCTGAGTAACTGTTGTGCATCTCTTGGGCTGCAGCCACTGTGAATTTAAATCTGTTTATTTAAATACCTTTTATTGAAATTTAAGGTAATGTTTCATGTTTTACAAATGTAGAAATAAAGGGTCAGGGATATAATTGTACTGCAGTGCTTTAACAATTTACCACATGTCATCTGTTCTGCAGCAGAGCTTTGTGCACTTTGAATTCACAGCAAATGCCTTATAAAAGGCAGTGACTTTAATTCCATAGAAGCCAGGCAGGTCTAGAGGCAGGGTTCTGTAGCATTCCCCAATGTAGGGATATTTTTTCCAGACCTCCTTCCAAGCTGGGCAGCTGATTTACAGACTTGGGGAAATCTTCCTGCCTTTATCTGTGACCTTTATGGGTCTCTGCCAGATGGCAGTGAATATAAATGGCTTTAAAAATGGCTTTTTCTTTGCTTCAAAGCAAAAAGTCTTCAATGAGGTGGAGCATTCATGGGAACTGGGATGTTCATTGCCCACAGTGAGAGCCCAAGCGCGGAGATGTCCATGGTGGGAGTGGAGAAGAGCAACACTCCCAGGAATGTCCATGTGCCCTGCACAAGGGAGGACAGTGGTGTTTGCTGTCGCCTCAGGGCTCTGCTCACCCCCTGTCTGTGGGATGAGGGTCACCTGCCTGGCACCAGCACCAAGCACAATGCACGTGGAGAAGGTGCACAAGTGTTGTTCTTCCTCCTACGTTTCTACGGCTCTGCTTTGGGTGAGGAGTGGATTTGCAAGCTGCCCAATGGCACATGTAGTATGTTAGCGGGGGAACCAGGAGCACCAAGGTGTTTGTGGTGTGTTTGTAGCTCAGGTGATGTGTTACAGAATTTCAGAACTACTCCTTGCCAAATTTTGGGGTATGTTTTTGCAGCACTGCATGCCCCCGTCCTTGGGGCTGGGAACAGCAATCCCATGGCATTTGCTCTGGGCAATGTACAGCATTTATTGTTCCCAGCTGCACCAGCCCAAACTGACAATCCTGGATCTGGTTGTTTCACAGAATAGAAGATTTTCTGATTGGGATTGCTGCCTGGGTAGTGTTCAGTCATACTGAAGTCCTCCTCTTGCTGGCCCAGCAAGGACAGGGACGCAGAGCACTGCAGCAAATCCTGTTGGTTAAAACTTCTCCTACACTGGGGAAAAACCAATCTAGATGTGTCGCATGGGGTCAGGTTCCTGATTTTAATCCCTTTTATGCTGCAGCAAATTCCTGTATATTTTTGAAAATTGCTTTTCCTTTTTTCCTGAACTAAGATTAAGCTTCTGGATGCTTAAAGATTTTCCTGCTTCTCTGTTGTAGGATGTATAGGGAAAATGAGTTGTAGGTTCACAGAAGTCCTAACCCAAATTATAATGATAAATTAAGGAATACAAATGGACATATTTAAACTTTGGAGATCTTTTATTGTGAGGCAGATGGCTGAGGGGGATGTTTGTTACCTTAACCATCAAGCTGTGACGCATGAATAGAAACTAAACTTTTACTTTCCTTGTTAAATTTAAATTTTCCATTGTTAAATTTAAATTACACGAGAAGACATGCTTCCTGGTAACTTTAGCGGAGAGGGGAATTGCATGAAATTGTATTTTTATATTTGGCTAGATGCATATCAGCTCAGGCTGTCTTTGAAATTCCCTTTGCTCGGGGGTAATGCAGCTCCCACAGCACTTAGAGAACGGCTGTCTCATCCCTGCCTGCCTTAGTTTGTGTTTAGCTGGCACAGGTAAGCTGTAAATTCCCTCATCCCATTTTGGGAGGTGAAACCCCTTGGTGTGTTGCTGTGCGCGGATTCTCCAATCCCATCCCTGAGAAGAACACTCTGCTCTCCTTCTCCTCGCTCCCAGCTTTTCTCTCTTCTTGTGAACTGGACGGGAGGAAGGAGCGAGGGGTGTTGATAATTTGGATTGTGCAGCTCAGTGGCTGGGTCGTGGCTGGCTGTCTCCTCCCCTTCCTGAGCTTCGCCCTAGCCAGCTCGGCTCTGGAATGACAGGCATTCCTGCGTGAAGGGAGCTGGCACGGACACTTATTTATGAGAATCAAGTGCCCAGCCATGGGGGACAGGGAGAGCAGGACCTGTGCTGGACCATCGGACACCAGAGCCGTGGCCTGAGAGCTGGGAGCCGCCTCACTTGCCAGACTTTCCTCATCCGAAGCGTGGATTTACCGTTTTAAAGGGCTGAAGTGTTCTCAGCGTAGACTTTTCCTCTGTTCCCCTCCCACCTCTTCCCGGAGAGCTGCTCTGAACAGAATCCCATGGGGCAACCGCACTTCTCGAGGCCGGTAACTCCAGGTGCTTTTGGTGAGTAATGCAGGGCAGGGGAGAGCAGGGAGCTCCGGGCTGCAGCAGGGCAGCACTGCAGGTGAAACGGAGGAGTTGGGAGGAGTGGAATGTGGAACTTGTGTAACCTGCGCCCAGCTGGGGAGAGAAACCAGAGAAATAACTCCATTTCCTTCCTTTCTCTTACTGATTTCACATGGAATCACTGTGCAGCATGTTCTCTGGTGTTCAGACAGGCTCCAAGCTGCTGTTCTAAGGGACAGCCTCTGGCTGGCATCAATTCAGGAATACTACTTTTGCAAAGCGCTTGGACAGTGGGAACGTTCACCTGCATGGGGCAGGAATCAGCCCCGAGAGTGAGCGGGGACCAAAGCCACCAAGAATTGCCTCCTTGTGATTGATGTCACCCATCTTTTGGGGCAGCTATAGCAGTTCCAGGGGGAGAAGGGCTTGGCAATAATCTCCCTGCTTGTTTTCCCTCTCCATTGTGAAGTATCGCAGTAACAGGCTGGAGAAAACACAACTCTGTTAAGCTCTAGGAGCAGCCCCACTTCCCGAGCACGATGTGGGGTCAGTGTTACTCCAGGTCTGTCGTGGGTGCTGTTCCCAGCACTGGGACTGGGGAGGACTGGCTATGAGGAGACTTTCCACATCCCACTGTTGCCTTTCTCTCGTTCCCACTTGCTGTTAGCCGGCTGGGCTAACCCTCATCTGTAAAGTGGAATTTTCTAATTTTCAGAGAAGAAACGGACATTGGCAGACAAAGATCACCCTCAAGATACAGACTATTATTTTCATTATTTTTCACTTCTATCACTTTGACCCTATCAAGCATTTCTAGGGCTCAGATGAAACCAGTGATTCTCTTCCCCACCACCAGTTTACTCCAGCTAGTCTGGTTCAAGAGTTGCTAAAAATAAAGTGATAGAGTGGAAGGGAAGTAAAACCTCGGTTGTCTTTGTACTGTGGAGATTAACAGCATCTTCTGCTTGAATTTATTCACTGTTAGAAGCTGACCTGGTCAGTCTTGGGCTTTCTCTCATCAGATGCCAAGAACAGTGGTAATTTCCAGGGAAGTGGGCTTGGTGTAGTGATATTGTGCTCTCTGGAGACTGGGGCCAGCAGACCTGGTGTTTCCTCAACTGCTCATTTGCTCCCTGAAGTCTTTTTTTCATGGCACAGCTCTCACAGCTCCTACTGATTAAATCTGGAACTTGAAGAGATGGTTCTTGCATTAACTGTGTCAGGATGCTGTTAAGGAGAGTCCTCTGAAGATTATGGTGATTAGAAACATACAAAACACAGGGAAGCTGAGGGCTGGGACTATTTGAGGCTGTTTTGTGACCACAGCCTTTCATTTCTTTAAGGTCAGGATTCACGTCTTCCCTGGACGATTCAGGAAAGCACACACCAAGTTCATTTTCCTTATGAACACTAAAAATCAGTAGTTTTTCTCCCAGATATATTCAGGGTAATACGAACTGTCATCATCTGAGATGCAATCCTTTGATTTCTTCACAGCCTTCAGCCTTGCTTTGTTGTGATCTCAGACTTGGATCTGAAGTGATTTTTAGCTTAAAAGAAAAATTTCTCCATAGCCAAGGTGACTTCTGAAGGATGTGTGGCCTGAGATAAAATAGTTTAAACACTCACCAGGATTAATTCTGGAATGCCCTGCACTAGATCCAGGTTGGGTTTAATCCTTTATCACTGTGCATCAGAGGTGCCTCTATTCCATGTAACTGCTGCAGGTATCTTCCACATTAGAAATGATCCTTAATGGAAGGAATATTTTTTAGTTACTCCTGTAGGTCCCTGAAGTTCCTGCTGTGCCTGTTTCCAGGCTGGCAGTGCTTGGCTCTACAAAACAGTATTTTGGGGCTTGACCCCTGAAGATGGGGATTAACTGTCCTTGCTCACGTGGTGGCTTTTCCTCCCCGGCCCATGGTGTGACCATTAAGCCATGACATCTGTGGGTGGGGTTCCTAAGGGCCAGCTGGGAGCTGCCTGCTGGCGTGTCCCGTGTGTGTGGCCAAGGTGTGACCATGTGTGGGGTTTTTAATTGACCCCATGGATCCTGGCTGTGCCAGTTTGACCCACTGAGAGCAGTGGTGGAAGTGAAAGCTTCACCCTATTTAATGGGAATGGCAGCCCCAAGCCTGACAGGAGGTTTTGCAGCAGGTGACACATCACCACAGCCACTTGCTGGGGGTGGGAGAGACCAACTGTGGGTCTCTAGCTCCTTCCACTGAAATGGTTTCTCTGTTTTGGAAAAAAAAAAGACTGGGGTCACAACACCACAAGACGCAGTGGAAAATGAGCTTTTTTCTACACGAAATTTAACTGCAAGACTTGAGCAAAAACATGTCTGCAGGGGAGGGTTGGAAGGACCAGGTGGCCAGGCAAACCAATAGGGAGTTGCATCCCAAGTTGCTTGGCACTGCTGGAGCTTCCTGCCTTCTTGTGTGTTCAGGCTGTGCCAGTTTTGTGACGTTTCCCTAGATTATTTCAGTCTAAACATTTTGGGTTAACATAAATCTGCTGTTTTAAACAGCTCAAATTCACCTGCTTGTTTGGATAGAATGAGATCAGAACAGCTTAAGTGTTTGGGAGAGCAGATCTGAAAAGGCAGGAGGCTCTGGCTGGGAAGCAGCTGGGGCATCAGGCTGTCCCTGGACCAGCTGGATTCTGAGCTCCAAGATCCCAGGCCATCTCCTCTGGGAGCATCAGGCAACGTGCTGAAGTTGCAGCACATGTTTTATTCCTGATTTTTCCTCAACCACGGCTCTGTTGGAACATGAAGCACAGCATCTAGCTGTCAGGGTGGGCTCTGTGGGGCTCTCCCAGCTCCAGGGTCACTTTTCCAAAATGTGGACTACTACTTCCAGAAGGGTTGAACAAGGTCCTCCTTTGGCGTGGGGTCACTTTAGGGACCTGCCAGCTGGGAGTCTCTTGACCTTCTCATGAGGACTCTGCTGGCTTCACCCTGGGCTGTGACCTCATTTAAGCTTTTCCATGTATTTAAAATGGGTTTTCCAGCCTGGCACCATGGTGAAGGGTGAGGCTGGTCTCTTGCACACAGCCTTGCTGCTGGGCCAGGTCGGGTGAAGGCATCAGATTCCTGATGCTTCCCACCCTTCCCTCGAAGTCTGGGTCCTCTTTTTTTGCCCTGTTTCCTTCCCCTTGCGTGGCGCTGGGGCTCCTTCCCGGTTTTCCAGTGCATGACTCGGATAAGGAAGGGTTTCCCCCTTGCATTGCAAAGCAGCTTAAGGACCCTCCTGTACCTTGTAGAGCAGAGCAGGAGGAGGCACAGCTTCAGCAAGGTGGATTCTCTGCCTTCACAGGGAAGAGATGTCTTCTCTGCACCATTTCATGGAGATTTGAGCTGGAAATGGGCTGTGAATGGAAGGGAAGGTCCATTTTGGAGGGAGTGTGAGCACTATCTAATGTGAACAATCACTGAACAATAAGGTTATTTGAATGCAGATCTGTAAGTCTCACCTCCAGCTGCTGATCCACCTGCTCATTAGTCCTCAGTGTCACAATTGCTTCACAGCAGACTGCTTTGAATGTCTATGTCCCTATGGTAATTGGGGATGGGAAAAGGAAGAGTGCTGTGGAAGGGTAGGACAGGCTCTCCTGCCATCTGCACAACAGGACAGAACGAATCCCAGTGAGGATCAGGGAAGGAATTGCTTCCCTGGCTTCAGTGTGAGCAGTGGGCTGGAATGGTCTCAGAATGTTTAGTAACATGTCAGGTTTTATTCTACACAGAGCAAAAGGGTGGTGGAAATGATTTGGACAGTTTTGTGTTCTAGTGTGCATGTCTCCCCCTCTTGCTGGCTGCTTTTGGGCATGGAACTGATTATAAACCAACAAAACCAAGTGTTTCCATGTTGGATGGCACCTGGCTCTCAACAGGAGCCTATGAGCAGTTGTAACACGGCCGAGGGAGCAGTGAGGCAGACAAGCAGGACCAGGTGATTTCCTCTTGATGTGAAGGGCTTGTGAAACCTCCTGTGTTCACCTGCGTGGTTGCAGCTCTGGCAGTGAAACTCCACCCTGGGAAGGTATTTGCTTTGACAGCCGGACCCGGGCTGCAGGAGCTGCTGGAAGAGGTTCTGGCAGGAGTAGTCACATGTGGGTTCTCCCCACCCTCTCTGCTCTTAGCTGCTCCTCCTTTGGAGGTACCGTGTGTCTCCTGCAGTTTCAGCCGGTCCTTTCTCCTCCCTGGTTGTTCGGAGGGGACTGTGGCAGGGGAATGCTTGTCGTTCTCCTTCTAACTGGAAATGGAGGCATTCCAGGGTGCTGAGGGCTCTTCATTAATCCCTGGAGCTGGTGGTTGAGTTTTCTTTTAATAACTTACTTCGCTTAGTGCAGCACTCTGACATCTTGGGTGGTAGGCAGCACATAAGTGACATTCCTCAGAGCAATTCAGGGAAGGGGTAGATATAAGGCAAGCTTGGTACTGCTACCTTCAGCACTGTTCTCCTTGGAAAGGTGAGGGAAATGCCTTTGATGACACTTGGGCTTCAAATTCCATCTACAGCCTGTGCTTGGCAAGGCTCGTGCCTGCCTGGTGAAGTTTGGGAATGCTCTGTTGAGCACAGTGAATACTGCTTATTAAAATTGCATGTACAACTCCAGGGCTAATGCTCTGGTCTCTGAAGAAAGTGCCTCTAAACATGCAGACAATTCCTCTTAGGTTTCTGGGAGCTTGAAATGCCTTTCTGCCCCCCCACTTCCATCCTCCCTCCATCCCTGCAGAAAATCACAGATCAGTGCTGCCATGGTGTATGTTATTTTCCACCCAATTTCTCTCCTGTTATGAAGTCAGGGTTGTTTGGGGTTTTTTTTATTTAAACGCATCTCAGATGCTGAGTTGATCTTGCTTTCTCAAACAAATGTTGGCTGACATCAGCTTTTGACTGGTTCAGAGTGAGAGACTTTCTGTTATGGGGCTGATTTAAACAAAAGTACAACCAACAGGTAAACAGTGGCTCAAACACTCTTCAGTTTCCCTCTGTTGTTCTTCTCTTCCCTGTGTTTGTGATCTTCATTCTGTTTGTGCTCAGACTGGCAAAGTGGGGTCTGTCCTGCAGTGACACAGTGACAGCCTGTCCCCAGCCCCGTGCCCTGAGGCTGCTCAGGAGCCTGTGGCTGTGGCTACCTTTCACACTTTCTGGGCTCTGAGCTCTCCTGCTGGGAAGTGCTACAGGGTTGCAGGTAGAGCTGCATCAAATAATGAATTTTTTTTCGTGGGTTTTTTTTCCCCCCCTGTGTCCTGAACATGTTCTTCCCTGTACTGACAGGAATCTGCATTTTCACATCGGGGCCTGTATCCTCAGTGCAGGTTTGTAGCATACAGAAGATACATTATTAGCTCTTTGTCCTATGTGTGAAGAGGCTTTCTCCTAAAATTTTTTTCCCAATCTCTTAGTCTCAGGAGATGGGATTTTTGGCTGAACTTTTTACTTATGGGGCATTGCCTGTTCTGCAGGCACATTACGCATGCTTGTCTGCAGTTGACTAAAAGGTCTGTTGTGCTCCCAAGCTCCACAATGTCTGACTGGGAGGCTCCAAAAGAAGACACCTGAGTGCAGTTTGTATCAGGACACTCCAGCCTGCTGGGCATGGTGGGGCTGTGCCATGTCTCTCTTCTCCACAGGATTTTTTCCATGGAGCTCTGCAGTGCTCCTGTCTCTAGTGCTGAAGCTGAGGGATTCTGGCTCTGGAAATCCTGCCATGGAGTGGGCACCAGCTGGCTTCACTTAGCTTGTGCACACTGATTTGTTTTTTTGCAGGCAGTGCTAGATTCTGCTCATTTTAAGTGCTTCTCTGTGTTCCATCAAATACCCCAAAACAGCAACACATCAGGCAAGGCAGGATCAACCCCCAGATTAGTGTTTATTGCTCTGGTTCTGCTTCAGAAGTGGGTTTTTTTTTTGAGTTGGGGGTGGGTTTTTTTTTGTTTGGTTTTTTCACATGTCCCTTCCCACCTCCGTGTCCTTCTTGTGCTTTTCTCCAGAGACTCCTGTGCAGTAGGTGGAGCACAGGCCTGCATTGTGTCGCTTTCCTGTGGAGTTGTTGCTCTTGGCCAACTTTGCTGCCCTTATTTATAGAAGGAAAATCAGAGAGGGGAAAATCTAGCACATCCAGCTGCTGGAGTGGGTCTGGTGATTTCGGGGTGCGGACAGTTGTGAATGTCAGCTGAGTGGGCTGGAAGGTGTTTGTGGTCATGAACTTGTGTCCAGCACCAGTTGCTTCCAAATGAAGATGAGAAAATGTAGGGAAGTGGTTTGTGTTCATGGGCAAAGCTGTGACACTGCAAAATTAAATTAATATCTGGCTGAGGGAAGTGGGGGGACTCAGCCTGAAGAAAAGGAGGCTCAGGGGGGACCTTCTCACTCTCTCCAACTCCCTGACAGGTAGGTGCAGACAGGTGGGAGTCAGGCTGTGCCCCTGGAGAACAAGGAACAGAACAGGAGGAAACAGCATCGAGTTGTGCCCGGGAAGGTTCAGGTTGGACATCAGGAGGGATTTATTCATTTAAAGAGTTGTCAGTCCCTGGCACACTGTCCAGGGCAGTGGTGGAGTCCCCATCCCTGAAGGTGTCCAAGGAACAAATGGACATGGCACTCAGTGCTCTGGGCTGGTGACAAGGTGGGGGTTGTTCACAGATTGGATTCAGCAATCTTGGTCTTTTCCAACCTTAATGATTCTGGGGTTCTGTAATCTTTGTCTCATCAGGAAGGCCCTTACCAGTTTCCCTTTGCCCTGTTTATGTTGAGAAGTCCAGTTGTGTCTCCCGGAGCCGATCTGAGGGCTCAGTGGAGCCACAGAGTCTTGTTCCCTTTTCTGCATGAACGTGTGCCACAAGTCCCAGTGTGGGGTGGGTTGGTGGGAGCTGTTACCTGCAGCACAGAAGTAATTCTTTATTCTTTTCCTTCTTTTCTGTGCAGCTGAAGAGGTGGATCACGTCCCAGGTGATGCCAGCATGGGGGTAGATGTTTTGGAATCAGGTGACACCACACCTCCTACAAAGAGGAAAAGCAAGTTCTCAAGCTTTGGCAAGATTTTCAAACCCTGGAAGTGGAGGAAAAAGAAAAGCAGTGACAAATTCAAGGAGACTTCAGAAGGTAAAGTAACAGGGGCTGGGTGGGTGTCCCTTTCTCCATCCATCTGAGAAGGGCTTGCTGTCACAAGCCTGAGTGCTAACATGTGCAAGAACCAAAATGGGACTTTGGTGATGGGCTGGCACCTGCAATCTCTCCAGAAATACCTTGCCATGGAGCTGTAGTTTCAGACAGATTAATTCCTTTCTTTCAAGGGAGCTCCCCAAGCAGCTGTGGGGAGGGAGGGTTTGCTCCACAATCAGCAGTGCAGTGTGAAATGCAGGTCTGAACATGCAGTTCCTTCTCTCTCCTCTTAATCCATGCAAAACCAGTGAAATTTGAAGCCCTTTTATTTCCTTTAGAGAACCTCTTTAAAAGAAAAAAAAAAATCTTCTTCTTGAACTTCAAGCTTGCCCTGTTTTCTGAGTGCTTTTTTCAATTTAATATCAGTTTTAGAACGAAAGATTTCTATGCGAAAGCCAAGAGAGGAGCTGGTAAAAAGAGGGGTTCTGTTGGAAGAGCCTGAGCAGGGTGAGTCTGCAAACGAACTTCTGTCTGTGTCTGTGTGGCTGATCTTCCTCTGGCCAAACCGCACCCTTGGGAGACAAATTTAAGGGCTTTCTGCTGAAGTGATTCCTGTCTGCCTTACCCTTTCCAATGCTCTCTCTTGTCTGTTTTCCCGCCTGGGAGGAAGGCAAGCCTGCTCAGGGAGGAAGATGGTGCTGCGGAAGTGCAATGCCTGTCTGGAACACCTTCCTGCAGGGAGGGAGGGCTGTGCTGTGGTCACTTCCCATCCCATCCTTCTCTCTGTTCTGCTCCATACACCTTGTGCTGTCCTGCCAGGCTCTGCTGTCACACTGTCACTCACCATCTCCTGCTGTTCCAAATGGGAGAGGTACTGCCCCGGGGCTCAGGCTGGGAGGAGAATCAGAAATGGGTGAATTCTGAGCTGCTTGGGTAGGGGCATATCTTCCAAGAGATGCTTCATGGTATGGTGTCATGGTCACCACTTGGCTTATTAAAGTTTGTGCTGCTGTCTAGGAAGTCTCATCCCCTTTTCTTTCATCTTTGATGTCTCCAAGTTGGGATCATGCTGCCAAAATAAGTTGTCAGATCACCAGCCACTCACCTGGCTGGGATTTGTGTGATGTGGAAAAGTGGTGAGGAAAGCTGGATCACACTGTTCCCGTCTCCCTTGCTGAAAACTTTGGATAACCAGAGGCAGTTGCTGCCATAAAAATCTCTGTCTCATCCCTTGAGTTTCAGCCCTGGCTGGGGAGGAAACTCCTCCTTGTTGCTGTTTGTGCCTGCTGCATTTCAGGGAAGGGCAGTGAGTGAGCGAGGCAGTGCTGTCTACCAGCTCCTCACAGGAACCCGAGGCTGTTTCTTGTGGAAAAGAAATCCTGAGAAGCTTCTGAATAACACCAGGTTAGGGAAGGGAGGTAGTACTTTGGAGGGAGAGGAAAGGTGAGGAGGGCAGTGGAATAAATTATCAAAAACCAGAACAGCAGAGTGTGCTGGGGTCTAGCACCTGGAGAGCATGGATGTCACACACTCCAACTCCTTCAGAGATGGCAGACTGAATTGAAAACTATTTTTAATCAAATGGGTGATGTATTTAAGTTTTCTTGAGTTGAGAATCAGTCCAAATGGGCAATTTCCCCTTAGAGGTGGATGCTGAGTCTTTTTTTTGAGAGTAATACTGTAAAAAATTTGTCCTGTCAGGGCAATTACTGAGAATGGTGGAGTATTTCCTCATGGGGATTAGGAGTTTCAGGACCCTCAAAAGCATGGGTTGGATTGGATGGGTTTTTTTCCAAAAAGAGGTTTTGCTTTTAACACTGGGAACCTCCATGTTAAAATTTGTAAAAGCAGAAATAGTCAAAGTGAGCTACATAAAATTCTAGAGCTGTGTCATTACATCTGATTATAACAAAGGTAAAGTGAGGAAATCTGCCTGCTGATGCTTTGGGTTGAGCAGCGATTTTTGTGCCAAATTCAGGGTAGAAACCACGAAAACAGAGGTGCTTCCACTAATCTGAAGACTGTATGAAAGTCTATTATTGCACGTGCAGTAGATGGCTCATGTTGGAATCTGCATTGCAGCAGGGAATTGGTGACTGCTCCGTGATGGAGGGTGGATACAAAAGCTGCTGGAGATTTATGGCTTCAGTTGCAATTTCCTTGTGCTGCAGCACAGCACTGGGCACACTAATCTGTAACACAAGAGCAAGGGCAGGACAGGGAGAAGAAAAACCCTTGGTAGCATACAGTGCTGTGTGATTTACTCATTGATAATGAAATCAAGGGCTCTCAGCTCACAGCTTGGGTTGCTGTGCTGTCCTGTGCAGAAGGTGGCTGAAGACCAGCTGTTTCAGAAGCCAGAAAGAAGTTGGTGTGGCATCATGGTGGTTGAGTCAGCTCAGCTACCTCTCCTCTCCCCTGCCTTCTGAGTGTTTTCTCTTTGCTTCTCTGTCCTCCCCTTGCAGATGGTGAAGAGCCAGAGAAGCTGAACCCACCTGCACTGAAGAATGGCCACACTGTCCCCATTGGGGGCCCCGGGGTCTGTAACCTGCCCAGCCAGGAGGAAGAGGCCACAAAGCCATCCAGCCTTAGGAAGCCTGTTCCAGTGGAGGAACTAAAGAGGCAGGGTAAGAAACCACATGTGTGCAAAATCAGGGCTTCACATTCTCCTGTAACCAGTTTTGATCTCATCTGATCCTTCCTACCCTCAGTAGACCCTCCGGTGCCTTAAACTGAGCTGCCTCCCTTTGCAGGCTCCTCCAGCAGCCACCCGGGGCCTGAACTGGAACCACCTCAGGAGCCACATGTTCCCAGACAACCTCTGCTTCCTCCAAAAAGACCTCCCTCCACTTCCCAGGAGGCAAACGAAGTGCAGGCAAAGGATCCAATACCTGCCAGCAGCACTGCAAGAACTGCTCCCTTCAGCACAGCCCCCACGGCAGCAAAGACAGTCAATTCCACAGCTGCCCCTTCCCCAGCCCCCAGGACTCTGCTCCCTGCTCCTGCCAGTGCCAACACTACTGCTCCCACCAGTACAACCAGCACAGCTCCTGCCAAACAGCCTCCCATCCCTCCTCCCAAACCTGTCAACAGAAATAGCAACTCACTAATAGGTAAGTGACCCCATAAACTGGTTTTTGTACCCTGAGATATTCTGGAGCCACTGCTCCAAGACTCTCCTCCCTTCATAAGGGAAGATTTTTAGTTGCGTCAGAATATCTGACCATCTTTCCTGAAACCAGTCCAGTTTGGACTCAAATCTGCCAGTGTTTAGCCAGGACACTCGTGTTCTGGGAACAGTGTAATTACTGGAGTCTTCTGCCATGAACTACCCAGTGTGCTCCCAACAGCTCCCTGCAGGAGGGAATCCCTGCCTGCCTGTTCTCTGTCAACTCTAAGAGACAGTGTCTGAATGTTGATGCTTCACTGGGGGCTGGGATTCAGCTGGGATTGGGGAATGGTGGATGGGGTTTTGTGGTTAGTGACAATTCCTTCTTTCAGCTGCTTTTGGAAAAAAAAAACCAAACCAAGAAACAAACCCAAAGAATCCACATCACACCAAACAATGTCTGGCGTGGCTGTCACTGCCAGGCCATGTGGTTTCCACTTAGGGCAGAGACCAGGAGCTGGTAGGGATAATTCAGACTTCCCTGGTTATACTCAGGCACCTCCTCTAAGGTCTGTGGCTGGGCTATTGACATATGAGTCTTGTCCCTATGTCTTGTCCCATGGATAAATCAGCTCAACTGTAATTTGAACAGAATCTTCCCATTTAGAGAATTAAATGTTTTTATCTCTCTCTTTTATCAGAAGATTTGGTGAGAGTTTAATCTCTGTTCTCTGTGGGAGTTCTAGGGATCTTAAAGATGCAATTTTGAGAGTTGGTATGACTTCCATGCAGCGATGGCCTGTTGGCATTTCAGGCAGTTCTTTCACAGACAGCTCCTAATCTTTGGACAGGGTTAGCAGAGGTTAGCACAGATCAGGAGGGAGGCTCCTGGGAAGATCAATCTGACAGGTTTGCACTGTTATCACAGAAACTGGAGGTGTTACCCAGGCGTGGTTTGAGAGGCAGTGCTGGATGTGCAAGTTACCATCTGATATAGCCTGGGCCACTGCTTTCAGTGTGGACAGATTGCTCTGCTCTGCTTGGAGCTCACCTTGCTCTGGCAGGTTTTGCAAGTGACCTTGATATGGTATTAACAGCCCTCATGTGCCAGACCAGCTTGATTAGCCTGACCATGCTTGAGCACTCCATGAAATACCTTCTTGTTTTCTGTAAGCTGCTTGCACACACTGCAGGTGGCATTTGAAATGCCCCAGCTCTAATTGGAGGAGATACTTGTGGAACAAAAAATGTGGCTGGAAACAGCAGTGTATCCAACATGTTTAGAGCCATCTTGCCTCTTCCCAACAGCATGGTCTGGGCTGGGAGCAGCTGCGGGGTGTGCAGGGGAGGAGAAAACCAGCGGTTCTCTTTTGTCCCGTGGGTATGAACGCAGATGTAGAGGAGGCTCCACAGCCCTCCAGTCTGGCACAATGGAGCTGGAGCTACGGTGTTGCTGTGTGAGCCTTGTGTTGTCACTGTTGTTGAACAGCCTGGGTTGTGAATTTGGGAAATGGCTTTGTGAGCTCTCCACGGGTCTTTGGTGCCTGCTCTGACTGCAGGGGTGTCCTTCTGTGCCACTGTTAAAGCCTGAGGCTTGGGAGGGAGTTACTGTGCAGGTCACCCCTTTGTCTGTCCCCAAGATGCTCATTCCCTGAGCAATTCTGGTGTCTCAAGCAGCCAGCTCCTTGCTCCCTTTCAAATTTTGCTCTTACCCAGAGGTGCCTCAAGCCTGGTCCTGCCAGGCTTGAAGCACTGCTCAGGAGACACTGGAGGGAGGAGCTCGGGCGGGAGCTGAGGACACTCTGTGTTTTGCACAATCTGGCCCTTAATCTACAAGGGGAAAGTCTAAAAATGCTAAACATCTCACAAATGTGCCCACCTCTCTCCAGTTATGTGGCCTTATCTTGGGAAACTCTCCCACTTGCAGCAGCCTCTCATGGTGTCTGCACCGCAGATTCCCCCAGCTCTCTTCTGGGGGCATCCATGTGTCACCGTCACCCGCTCCAGAGAAGTGTGTAACAAGTCTCAGCTGCTTTAGGCAAAGCCTCTACAAGCCCCAGAAGCCATGGATACATGGATGTTAAAAGCTGCAAACTCCTAAAGCAACAACAGTCTTTACTGCTGCAATTTCTCTAGGAACAGAGAGGAGTTTGAGGATCCTGTGATTGCCCACTGCAGGCATTTTTCATGTCTCTATTTCTTCCTCTCTTTTCCATCAAACAGCAAATATTTAAGACTAAGGGTTTTTTAGGTATTTTTCCAAGTTTTTCTAGTTACTTTGTAGTGGCAGATGAGTTTATATGAGGCTTAAGGAACAGAGTTCAGAGGGAGTAAAGCAGAAGCTCATCCTGAGGAGTTGCTGGCAGTGGGGTGTTCTTGGGCTGGGTCTCGATGAACACAAGAGGGGGGAAGCACAGTGCTGCCTGCAGCTGTGCTGATTTTTGCCTCTGAGCAAAAAATAAGACTTTAAGACTTTTTGAGTCTTCCCAAGAAGTTCTTTAATGTGCAGGGGAGCCATTAACACAACTGGAGTCTGGGGTGTCCTGGATGTCTTGAATTCCTTTTATGCTGTAAATACAGCCATAAAGTGCCCACATAACTGCATTCCTGGGCAGGCTCCTGTGCTGTCTTCCAAGGGCTGGTGCCATTTCTCTCTCTCTGAAGCAGCAGGATGCACAAACCTGTCTCAGCCTGCTTGGTTTTGGCTGCTCTCCCAAGTCTTACCTTTGCTGCTGGAAGGACAAACTAGGGCCTTGTAACCTGGCTATTTCTGGTATGATACTCCAGTAAAAAGTAGCAGAGAATGCTTAATCCAAGGCTCTGAGTGCATTGCCATGCTTTTTCCACACTGGTGAAGGTTACCTGGAAAATACCCTGTTAAACATTGTGACTTTTGTGGTTTTTATTTTCAGCTGAACTTTCCCAAGTAATGACCAGTGGTACAGCCTTGTCCAAGCCTTCCCCTCCTCTCCCTCCAAAGAGAGGCCTCCTGCCTAACAACACGTCAGAGGCTGTCACCTCTAAGCCCCCAAATGACAGGACAGTGACAGCGAGCCGCCCTGCACCGATTCCACTGCACGTGACCTCAGCTTATCCACCACCTTCGCCCTCGCCGCCGCTGCCCACCCATGTACCCCCTGAACCTCCACGCGTGGCCCTGCCCACCTCCACCCCTGTCCTAGACCCACCGTGCTCCCTCGACCTGCCCAAGGAGACTCCTCCTCCTCCTCCTCTTCCTGAAGACTTCAGGTCCGTAGAAGTGTCGAAGAGGACGGCGGAACAAGGGTTTGGTGAACCCCACGTGCTGCCTCGCCTGCCCCAAATCCCACTGCACATTCGTATCCAGCAGGCTCTGGCCAGCCCTCTGCCTGTCACCCCACCTCCTGAAGGGTCCCACAGGGCTCACTCGTTGCTCTTTGAGAACGATGGTTTTGGAGAAGACAACGGCACCCTGGGCAGGACAAGATCCCTGCCTGTCACCATTGAGATGCTCAAAGTGTGAGTACCTCCTTGTATGTGTGCCGGCTCTCCCAGCTCCTGCAGCGCTGTGATGGTGCAGATGGCTCTGGGCAAGGCTTAGGTCTCTGCTGAAACCATTTTCCCTGTTGGCCAAATCTGTGTTTCAGGCTCTTAAGAGCCAGAGCATCTTCCCCATGAAATTGCCCCTCAATTTGGGATTTTATTGCTCACAAAGGCAAATGGGTTCCAGACTAAAAACACAGGCTGATGCCAGGAATCCAGGCCTGGACTGTCTGTAACTGCACCAAGACCAAACAAGGTCCCAGATTCCATCCATCTGTGGTCTTCCTTAGCCTTTCATTTTGCTAAACATAAGTGGGAAAAGAACTGTCTTGTGTTATAGCAGAGCTGAATCTCCAAGTCACAAAGTAGTGGGGTCAGAGGGCAGTTTGGTTTTGCAGAACCTGCCTCTGTCATTTCCTCGGCCAGAGCTCCCTGTGCTTTGAAGAGAGGGGACAGTGCAGGATCCTGCAGCGGCTCTGGCACCTCTGGTTTCTGGGCTTCCCTGAGGAGAGCTGAGGACGTATTGATTCTAGGGATATTCTGCAGGCCCTGTGCCAAGTGTTCAGAGGTGTAATAGTGTGCTTCTTGTTAGTCCAGACGATGAGGAAGAGGAAGATGATGACCAGGAAGAGGAACAGAATTCAGGTCCTCGTGTGCATATTGGAGATGTGCCATCTGTCACAGTCATCCCCAAACTGGTACCCCAGGTTCTCCCAGAGGAGCAGGAAGGAGACGAAGGGATGAGCGACTCTGACTCGGAGGGGCCCATCCTGTATAAAGATGATGAGGATGAGGAAGAAGATGAAAGCCATAACAGTAAGGCTTTGACATTGCAGGTGTCATTTTTATTGCTCTGCTGAACTCGTGCCTGGCTGCACTGAGATCTGGATCAAAGCCCTGGTTCCCACAGCACCTCAAAGCAGCTGGTTCTTGGTTGCATGACGTAGCACGTCCCTTGCCTTGCTTTTTCCAAAGCTCTGCAGCCAAACCTGTGCAGTCACCTGCAGAGTGCACCCTTTCAGTTGCAGATGGCTCCTGTGACAGCCTGTGTTGTCCCAGCCCCTCAGGTAGGACAGCATTAGGTGAGCATGTGGTGTCACACAAAAAGTGCTGGCTGTTGCTGCTGTGCAGTGAGTGCAGAGCTTGGGAAGAGCAAGGAGAGAGGACGGCTCTCCCTCAGGAAGAGCTCAGCTCCCGGGCGCAGGGCTGGGATTGCTGTGGCAGGCTCGGTAGCCTTGAGCTGCATCCTGTTGCTCTCCCTCTCCGCAGGCACGCTGGCCAACAAAGTGAAGAGGAAAGATACGCTTGCTATAAAGCTGGGGAACACAACCGCACCGCAGGAGGAGAAGATCATCTTCCCTCGGAAGAGCAAGGAGGAGTGGAACGAAATCCGTCACCAGATTGGGACAACGCTGATCAGGTACAGATAATGATGATGATCAGTGTGAGCTGCTGGCACAGTGTGTGCGGAGTGGAATTGGACAAAGTTGGTGCCTTGTCCAAGCAGCTTGTGCTGGAATAGGGTGGGTGGTTGGGTGGTGCAGCTGGAGCAGGGCTGGGAGGTTGTGTTGCTGTTCCTTCTTTGTTAGAAAAGTTGGGAGTTCTTCCTGGAGTTGAACAATATCTTGCTGGCAGGCCCCTGTTTCCAGAGGTTAAATGGACTGAGGGGAAAATCTCAAGGATTACAGACATGTGAAACACAGGTGTGGATGGATGCAGGGTGGGTGCTGGTGATGGATGAAGCTAGGACTGGTGGCAGTCCAGCCTCTGCTGTCTGAGCTCCTTGCAAAGCTGCTTCTGAGCTGGAGAGCCCATAGCCCTTCCCAAAGCTGTGCCAGTGGCCGAGCAGCTGTTTGACAAGAGCATAGTGTAAAACGGCAGCAGTGATCCTCAGTGGTGAGTGAGGAGTGTGGAGGAGGCTGTCTAGTGCACTGAAACCAGGCAATTTTATCCTTCATCTGCTACTGATGAGTGACCAGATACAACATTCTGTACTTGTCACACTTCTCTCCAGGCGACTGAGTCAGAGACCAACTGCAGAAGAATTAGAACAGAGGAACATTCTTCAGCGTGAGTAGCACTTCTCTCCTGAGAAATACCATAAGTTTGCCTTTAACATCTTAATGTATCAGGTGGGGATGGTTTTAAATTGAAAGAGATTTAGATCAGATGTTAGGAACAAATTCTTCCCTGTGAGGGTGGTGAGGCCCTTGGCACAGGTTGCCCAGAGAAGCTGTGGCTGCCTCATCCCTGGAAGTGTCCAAGGCCAGGCTGGACAGGGCTTGGAGCAGCCTGGGACAGTGGAAGGTGTCCCTGCCCATGGCAGGGTGTGGAACTGGATGATCATTGAAGTCCCTTCCAACCAAACCCTGGGATCATATGATTATGGACAGAATAGCTGTCCCATGCCTGCCACCTCAGAGAAGAGTGTGTGGGCTGGTTCAGACTCTGCTGTTACACAGCAAGGACTGTGAAAGGTGTTTTTGTTTGGGCTGGACTTCTGTGTTCCAGACATTACAGCATTGCCTTGCATGATCTCTAAAGCAGCAGTGCATCACAAAGTCAGGACTGTTTCTCTTGGCCATATCTTGTTCTGCAAAAGTTTTAAATAAACATCTTGAGGAAATGGGAATGTCAGTTCAGGAAGTTTCCATTTAAAATATTTATCTGTGCTGTTATTTTCTTTTAAACTATAATAGCTTTGTGAAGGAGCAAGCTGCACAGTGGCTTGGATGTATTTTGGCGATACGGCCATTAATCGTTGAGGTGAATGACTCATTGGTGCTGTGTAAGGGGCATATTTGCCCCTGCCAGTTCAGGAGGTGACACAGGGTATTGAGTTGTACTGCGCTCTCTGCCTGTCCTAAGCCTTTAGATCTGTAGATAATCTGGTCCAGCTCAATACTGTCCTTTGTTCAAGCCTAGAAAGCACTTTTCAAAGCCTGATGCTTACATGAAAAATGTTTTTTTTTTCCCCCTTGGCAGCGAAAAATGAAGCTGACCGTCAAGCTGAGAAGCGCGAGATCAAGCGCCGGCTCACCAGAAAGGTACTGCTGGCCCCCGTGGTGACGGCCACCTGGCAGGGCTGCTGGGCATGGTGGCAGTGAGCACACTGTAGGTACCGTGCTGTGGGCGAAGTCACAGGGCTCTTGTGTAAGTGTCCCCAGTGCCCTCGGACTGCAGGGACTTTGGAATGTGGACTGTCACCCACGGTGAGCCATTGGCACCAGGGCCGTGTTTTTGTCAGTGACAGATCTGAGCTGGCAGCGAGTGTAACAAGCAAGATGAGAACTAAATTTGGCACCTGATACTTTAAAGGGTTGCTGGCCTGGCTGCTTTAACACAGTGCTTCAGCAGCCACCACTTCACACCAGGCTCCCTGAAATCCATTTCTAAAGTAACAGCAGTGTGGGAGCTGAGCAGAGTAACAGCTGCTTTTAGCTGTTACATCCAAGTTACTTGTGCTGTTGCTCATGGCTGGGAAAAGCTTCCCCGAGGCCTGTAGGTGTGAAGTGTGAGCGCTGGCTGCCATTGCTGCAGCTGTGTTTAGGGGTGTCATCCAGGGCTCACCCTTGTAGCAGCTGTTCCCACACCCCTCAGTGTCCTTCTCCATGACAGCGTGGCCCAGGTTCTGCCCTAGCCCGGCTTTGTGATCCCAGTGGGAGTATCCAGTCTGTAAGAGGTTTACCTATTCCCTTGCAGGCTGCAAGCAGGATCTGGTAGTGTCTGTGCTTAAGGCACAGTGAGGGAACTAGTTTTAGTTTTGCTTGGGGTGCTTAGTCCTGGATCTGCTTTGTGGAGAAAGCTCAGAGTAACCTCCTTTGTTTTTCCTGGTGTTCAGCTTAGCCAAAGGCCTACAGTGGCAGAGCTGCAGGCCAGGAAGATCCTGAGGTTTAATGAATATGTGGAAGTAACAGATGCTCAAGACTATGACCGGCGAGCAGATAAGCCATGGACAAAGCTGACACCAGCTGACAAGGTAACTGAGAGTGTCCTGTCCCTAGATGGGAAGAGGAGCCAGACCAGGGTGGCCCACACAAACGGGTGTGAGCCAAGGAGATTTGCTCTGTTCCTCTGGCTTCACCTCTTCATCTGTCCCACTGCCACCCCACCTGTGTGCCTTCACTTGCGTGTGCTGTCCCAGCTGTGCTTCCTGCTGCCTCATGGCAAGGTGGAGCCCAGGTGGGCACAGTCTGAAAGCCTGCATGGCTTCTGCCTCAGCTTCTGACTGATGTAAGAATCATAAAATCATGGAATCGTTAAGATTGGAAAAGCCCTTGAAGATGATGGAGTCCAGCTGTTTACCCAGCACCACCACGTTCACCAGTAAACCATGCCCCCAGGTGCCCCATCTGCACATTTTTGAACAGTTCCTGGGATGGTGATTCTACTACAGCCCTTTCTGTGAAGACATTTTTCCTTGTATCTCATCTAAACTTCCTCTGGCTCAACCTGAGGCAGTTTCCCCTTGTTCTGTCACTTGTTACCTGGGAGAAGCGACCAACCCCCAGCTGTCTTGACCCTCTTGCCAGGGAGTTGTAGAGAGTGAGAAGATCCCCTCTGAGCCTTCCTTTCTCCCCACCTCTCCCAGCTGCTCTTGGTGCTCCAGACCCTTCCCCAGCCCCATTCTCTTTTCTCGACATAGCAAGATACTGGGTATTGGTCATAGCAGTGCAGTTCCCTGCAGGCTCAAGAAACTGGCAGGGAACCATCTGTCCTTCTCCTTCCAGGCCACCTCTGGGCACCGCCCAGCCCTCATCGGGGAGGGGCAGGTTAAATTCAGCGTGGTGTTAATTGACTGTGGAAACTGGGGTGGCTGCTACAATCTGAGCCCTTTCGTTTCCAAAAAATCTCCCTCTCTGTGCAGGCAGCCATCAGGAAGGAGCTGAATGAGTTTAAGAGCTGTGAAATGGAAGTGCATGAGGAGAGCAAGCAGTTCACGAGGTGAGAATGTGTTAACATAAAGAGTTTTGGTCTTGTTAACAAAGAGTTTTGCTCAGTGGCAAAACACTAAAACCTTAGAAAAATTATTTCTGCGGCAGTTGGAGATTGAATGTCCCTTTCTGTCTCCGTTCTGGGGGGTGACTGGAGCAGCAGCAGACACAACGTGGGTTGTTTTTCCTTAAACTGGGGCTTCCATCCTGGAGGCTCAGTGACCAGTGTCTAGTTTGCGGTGTATCTGAAACTAGTGTGAAGCTGCAGCTGGAGTGAGCTTTTCTGGGGCTGGAGATGTGCAGCCACAGCCACAAAACAACTTGATAATGAGTTACCTTGGATGTAATCTGTGTAGTCAGGTCTGGATCATGGCCCAAGTGATTCCTTTCCTTCCAGCTCTATGTGGCAAAGTTGAGTGCCGAGCACAGGAGGTGAAATTATTTGATGTTCACAGCTTCCCTGAGGGCTGAGAGTTCTGAGATAATTCAATTTACTCTCTTTGGCCATCTATAGTGCCCAAGTAACCATTTAACCTGAGTTCCAAGGATAACACTAAGACTTTTTACTTGCTTTCAGATACCATCGACCATAATATTCCAAGGAGGGAGCAAGAAACTCGGGAGGGCTGGAAGTTCTCTGCATCCCTCTTCTAGGCAATACAGTGAGGGTGGAACCTCAGCTCTTCCAAGATTTGCCTTCCAAACATATCCAGAAAAGGGCTTTCGGCCAGGGAAGGGGAATCCTGTCTGAATGTAGCATTTCACTGGAACAAACACATCTCTCATGCCATCAGGCTGGAACTGACACTATACCTCGTATGGCTCAGCAACATGACTCTGCCAGGAGACCGTGCCCAGGGGAACGACCCCTTCCTTCCCAAGCTGTACAGACTTGTCTTGGGAAGTGCAATTCCTCATTTCCTCCTCCTTTCCGTGAGGAAGGGAGATTAAAAACAAAGGCAGCTCTAATGTTGGGAAGCTGAGGAGAGCATGTGCTCAGAAGCGTATGTGTGTATATTAGCTGTGTACAGAGAACCCTGGCAGACAACTGACATGGCACTCGTTACTTTTTGTGAGTTTTGCTTTTTTGTCATGTTGTTAATGCCCTGAATCACTACTGACCAACGGTTTGTTGTCCTGGAAGGGAATTGTATAGATATTAACATATGCTGCATCTTTTTGTAAAAAAAAAAAAAAAAAGGAAAAAAAACCCCAACATATGTATAAATGCTGTGCACTCTCTCACACTTGCTGTGATCTTAATAACAGATCTTGAGATATGTAGGCTTGTTTAACAAATTACAGAACCAGGAAAAATGACTGTTGCCTTTTTAAAACTTTTTAATTTGGGGAAACTGTGTGAGAGTAGTCAGTCCTTTTTATTGGGCTTTCTCTCAAATGTTTTTTACTCTCCCAAATCAGGGTTGAAGCTTGCCTTTTTCTCATTTTTACAGCTAAACCTACTGGAAACTTGATCGTTTCACTGTGTGGGTCAAAAGGAGGGGAAGAATAGGTTTAAAAAGTGACCTTAAAAAGATGATATTTCTCTTCTGAGAGAAAAAGTCTTCCTCAATGCGGGTTAGGAAAAAAAAATCTGGTAGGGCCACTGCTGTATTATGCACAAAACTAAACTGTCTGTGAGATGCCACTTGTACGGGCGTTGGGAGTAGGGGAGGCGGGAGGGAGAGAAGAACTTTGTCTTGTTCACAGACCAGTGTGGCAACACGCCGGCCATGGCCCAGCATCCGCTGGAGGCTCTTCCCTCACAGCATCCCCTGTACAGCCGCCATTACATTGTATATCAGTCTCTGCAACAACAGATTTTAATTATTAAATAAAAGTATTTTAGAATTTTTTTTCTTAAACCCTGCTTCTGTGGTCGTGTCTTTTCAACTGATCTCAGTAGGAGCCTGACCGGCAGTTCCTGAGGGGGTGGAGGGCGGGTCAGCCATGGCGGCGCCTCCCCTGAGGCCGCGGCTTTTCGCGCCCTTCCGACTGCGCATGTGCCAACCGCCCTTCCAGCTATTGCGCAGGCGCGGCTGTCCCGGCCCTTTCCGCCGGGTGTTGGCCCCGGCGCCTATGCCCATATACGGTTTATTCCCGCCCCTCGCGCGGGACGCGCGCGCGCGCATTTCAGCCCCGCCCCCGCGCCCTATAAAAATCGCCGCGCGGAGTCACTCGGCCTCTTTCACCGTGGGGAGCGGCGCAGTTGGCAGGTAAGGTTCACTTCGCTTTTATCGTTTTTACTGGTTTTAGCCTCTAACCCCTTTGTCTTGTTGTGGCGTGAGGTCCTGCTGGCCGCGCAGCGCCACGCGGTCAGCGGATCCCCGCTGCATCCCCGTTTTTACGCTAAAAGATGCCGTGAGTTACACGTGGCTGTGGGTGCTGCGGGGTCACCCCGCGCCCCCTCAGCCGCCCCTCAGAGCCATTTTCTTTTCCTGCAGGTTCTACCAAAGCCTCTTAAAGCTTGGTTTGCCCAGCTCGCTTCAGCGTGAGTATTTTTCATATGGCCACGCCGCGTCATCGGCGGAGCTGGGACGCGCGGGGGCCCGGGAGGGTCAAGGTGGTTATAAATGCTAAAAGCGAAGGTCCGACGTGGATATCCGGAGAAGTCGCTCTCTCTCGGCTCTGTCCGTGTGGCGCATGGGAGCGCAGGCCCTCGGGCCCGTGACGTACAGTCCCTTTCCACGACGTTGGAGAGCAAGCCGGGCCCCGAGCCTGCAGCCTGCATATTCCTACTGCTTCTCTGAGCCCTTGGGCCGTGACAGAGGAGACAAACCATGCAGGAAACACTGACACGCGGGGTGGGACGGGCAGCACGTGCGGAGCTGGGAGGGAGAAACAGAAAAACACCAGCTCCTGAGCAAATCCTTAAAGTACCTTTTTCTTTATTTCCAGTACCGAAATTGGAAAAGCTGAAGTGAAACACGATATTTGAAGGTAATTACTGCCTTTAAAATGTAATATAGTGTGTAGTTTCAAAGATGTTTCTAAAATAATTGGACAGTGATAAAATTCCAATCCGGACGATGTAGGCGGTAGTAATGTGTAAGTTCAGAGCGCTAGCTTTGATGATTGTATTCGATTTTGAATAGATGGGGAAAAGAAATTCCTGAGTCTTGAAGGGGAAAAAAACCAGTCATGAATCTTAGCGGACCAAAAAAAAAAATCGCTGGAGATAAATTTGTGCAGTGAACTTAAAGCTCTATTGATGTATTGTGGGACACGAGAAAAAAGCAGGAAAAAAAATACCTTTATTTTTCCTAAAACATTGCAGGAACTGCTAAGGCGAAGTGACAAAGAAAAATCCGCCTTTATTAGGAGAGGGTGAGTATATTAAAGAGTCTGCCCAAGTTAGGTGGTTGCACAAGTCCTCTTAGTGCACTATGTGTAACTAAAACGTAGCCACAGAAATCAAAGCGCGATGGAAGCAGGGATGTGTGAATTTAGTGGTCTTATAAAGCATGTGCTGGGAGCATGAAAAATAACAACGTGTGGCCCTGGTCCGGTGGTGGGACGTGCACTTCCTGGATTTTGCGGAGTAGTGGAGCAGGGCGTGGAGTTACACACGTTCTGGGTAAGCTGCAGGGGAAGGAAGGAATCCACGGCATGAGGGGTTGGCTGAAGGGCAGCTGGAAGGTCAAGGGCAGGCGTGGGGTAGGCTGGTCTGTCAAAGAGCTGCTTTTGGGATGCTTAAAACTGGGGAAGGGGGCTGGGGGGAGCATAAGGGGTAAGTAGATAAGGAGTGTGCTCTCCTGCGGACTACACTTGACATTTCCATCGATTCGACCTTGTGGGGCCAGGATACTACAGGAAAGGTGATACTGAAAGTGGGTGGATTACATACAGGATCTGGGTGGAAGCAGCAGTTTGTGTGTTAAGGCCCTGAAATACAGCTCTTGCTCTCATGTTGATGTGTAAATCTGTACCTGTCTACAATAGACAACTCAATAAACTGAATTTGGCTTTGGCTTGGTGTGTGTTTTTGATGAGTGATCTGAATATTAAGGAAAACTTCATCCTCGGGATGGTGCCTTTCTCTTGTATAGAAGTGTAATTCTTGTTTGCTGCTGACCCGTCTCGAAAAGTAAAATGTAGAAATGCTCTGTGGTGCTCTTTTGGGGCTGGATTGGGAGCAGATGGTACCTTCAGTCCAGGTTTGGATTATCTCGGGGCACAAAACCCTTCATTAACGGCTAAGTCAAGAAGGGTTGATGGAGTCTGTTGCCCCGGGGTGTGGGTTGGAAGGGGAAAGCAGGGAGGGGGATCACACGTTTTTCCCTTACCCTTTAAAATGGGAGTGCTGCTGATGGCTTTAAAGTGCTGGTGTGGGTTGGGTGAACTGGGCATCAGCAGTTTGCCAAGGGTGTCCGTGGCCATAAAGTCCCCCGGGAAAGGATCAGGGAGTGGCTGTGCATCTGCTCATCAATCAAGGCCGAACGTGAGCCTGGGATAGTCAATGGTGATGCGTCTTCTCGGAGGTTTTCCAATCACATGGGGTGTGGGTGACCCCTGGGGATCACGGTCTGTAGATAAGCAGATGAGTACCAGCCAAGATGTTAATTAGGAACATGATTTTATTAGTAAAAAGCTGTTATGGCCAAGTGCAGGCCTCTGGCCTGGAACAGCAGAATTAATCAGTGGAATAAGGGTAATCGGATTGGATGAAGGGGAAACTTGGAAGTTTGCTGTCTTCCTGTTAACCTGAGAAGTTTGGTCTATTTCCTCTTTCAAGAGTAAAAGTGTATTTTCCACTTTAGGCAGCAATAGGTTGCTGGAAAAGATGCTAGCTCAGACTTGCTGGATTTCAACAGCCTGTTCGTTACTGTACGTTTAATTACCGTTTTTTGCAGCAGCTCTGTTCCGTCACGGCTGGCTGCAGCCTTGGAGGCTGGAGGCATCTCTGCAGGTTAGAAGCAGGAAGAGTTACTGACACGGATTTATTGTCCGGGGGCCAACGTATTGCCAGCCGCGAGCCCTGCCTTGTGCCGCCTGTCCTGTGTCTGTCTGTCCGCTTGTCCTGCACTACCTGTCCTCACTACATCCTCCTGTCCCGCCTGTCCCGCCCGCCCTGCGGGGGCAGTGATCTCTGGCC
>VXBC01009152.1:53722-76091 GCA_013399945.1 Ploceus nigricollis | reverse complement strand
CGCAGATACGGCTCGTATTCTTCCCTTTTTCCCCTTTCCCATTTTCTTTCTCCTTTCTTTTTCCCTTTCTTCTGTCCTGGCCTGCCTGGACCTGAAATCTGGTGAGGTTCACATCTGCATGAAGTAGGGAGTATGGATAAAACACACAAGGGAAAAACTTTCTGTTTTCCCAGCGTAGGAGAAGGGATCAGTGTTCAAATCCCAACTCAGTCACCAGTCCCTCACGTGGTTTTTTGGGGTGTGAGGGGATACCCCAAACAGTGAACAGCCCAGTTCACCAGGTGGGTGCCTCCTAACAGGCTCTTTTTGGCATTAGATTCCAGGATGCCAGGAAAACGCGGAGTGAAGATCCTGGTGCCAGAAGGAGAGTCTGCTGAGACGAAAAAGGTTAAAGGTAAGAAAAATCCCTTGGAATTTTCCTTCCATTTCCCAGAGGTGATTTTCACCAGGAAACTTGTACCCCCACATGTGCTTTCTCCCCCTCCCACCCTGCAGTCAGCCACTCCTCACACCACTCACAGCATGGGCTGGTGCTGACACTGGGCCAGGGTAACCTCAGCTCTTTTTGGCGTTTAGATTCCAAGATGCCAGGAAAACGCAGAATGAAGATCCTGATGCCAGAAGAAGAGTCTACTGGGACAAAAAAGGTTAAAGGTAAGCAAAATCCCTTGGAATTTTCCTTCCACTTTCCCAGGGGTGATTTTTACCAGGAAACTTGAACCCCCACATATCCTTTCTCCCCCTCAGTCAGCCACCCATCACATCGCTCACAGCCTGGGCTGGTGCTGACGCTGGGCCAGGGTAACGTCGGCCAGCTGGGTCTGGGTGAGGACATCATAGAGAGGAAGAAGCCAGCTCTGGTCACGCTGCCGGAGATGGTGGTGCAGGTGGAAGCTGGAGGGATGCACACAGTGTGCCTCAGCCAGACTGGAAAGGTAAGTGCAGTGAGTTCTGGCATGTGTTCTGTAGCAGGGGGTAGGAATCAGCCACTGCTCTGCCCACGTCTTGTTCCAGCTCTAGGGCTGAGCACAATCTCACATGGGCCACAAAATTTTAGGGGATGAAAAGGAGGACCTGAAAGGAGCTTGAGAGAGAATTGGAGAGGGATTTAGGACAAAAGCATGGAGTGATAGGTCAAGGGGGAATGGTTTCATACTGACAGAGTAGATGTGTGATACTGCCATTTTAGATGCGGTATTGGGAAGTTCTTTCCTTTGAAGGTGGTGGGGCTCTGGTACAGAGAAGCTGTGGTTGCCTCATCCCTGGAAGGGTTCCAGGCCAGGTTGGACAGGGTTTAAAGCAACCTGATCTAGTGGAAGATGTTCCTGCCCATGGTAGGGGGTGGACTGAAATGAGCTTTAATGTCCCAACCCAAACCATTCCATGATTCTGTAATTATTCAGCCTCGTGAGTCTCTGTCCCCTGACTTCATACTCAGCCTGTTACCCCTCTGGGCTCCATCCTGACCACTTACACCCAATCTGTAGATCTACACCTTTGGCTGCAACGATGAAGGTGCCCTGGGACGTGACACCTCGGCTGAAGGGTCTGAGACCTCTCCAGGGCTGGTGGAGCTGCAAGAGAAGGTGGTGCAGGTGTCGGCGGGGGACAGCCACACGGCCGCGCTGACTGAGGACGGCAGGGTCTTTGTCTGGGGCTCCTTCCGGGTACGCTAATTCCTCAGATGCTGGAAGCTCCGCTGGTGGCTGCTGCTCCTGTGGCTCATCCCTGTGTCTCTCTCTTCCCTCAGGATAACAATGGAGTGATCGGCTTGCTGGAGCCCATGAAGACGAGCTCTGTTCCTTTGCTGCTGCAGCTCGACGCGCCTGTCGTGAAAATAGTTTCAGGTGAGCAGGTGTCGTTGTTGAGATGGTCCTAACAGAAGAACACCATTTGTTTAAGAAGGCTTCTCTCTTTTATTTTAGCAGCATGCTGTCTTTTTATACCCTCTCACAAAGTTTATACCTATTTATTGGCCACAATAAATCAACATAATGTTCATTGGTGCAAGACGGTCAACACCACTGTTTTCTGTCAAGATCTAACTGCAGGCCCCCTTGTTTATCTTCTCCTCTGTTTCCATGCTGACGGTTTTGGTAGAACTCCTTTCGGGGGCAAAGGCAACTTTTTATTGTCTTTTCTTCTTCAACTAACTCTTCTTGACTCATAGATCAGCTGTAAGTCCCTTCCACAAGCAGGGCCCTGGGGTGTGCTGGGTCGGGCAGGTACACGAGCTTGTCACAACCCTTGAGGAACGTCCATGACCTTTTCCTCCCTCTGTTCCAAACCTGATACAAGGGTGTGCTTGCTGATCTCTTGACTCTCCAGAGAACAGACCTTTTAGCCCAAACAGATATTTTAGCCCCAACAGATTCACATATTGAGTTAATATTTGACCAGTCTGATGTAGAATGCCTTCCAAGGGTGGCCTGAACTGTGTGACCCTGTGGGGCCAGAGCACTTGCTCTGTAATGAGACCTGGGGAAGCTGAGCACCGCAGCCAGGGAGCTTGTCCAGGGCCCAGGGGAAGTTGAGGCACACCTGTGTCCTTACCACCTTCCCAGAAAAACTGCTTTGAATTCCTGGGATCAGGAAGAGGGACATCCTGGAGTTTTAGGTTGTGGCACAATTGGTGTTGAGGTATCAAGTGCAGTAAACCCCATAAGCAGGGACAACTGGGATTTATCTGTGGGATCTCAGCCCCCATGACTTGCTGAAGACTTCTCCATAACTTCTCTTTCCTTCCTGTCCCAGGAAATGACCACTTGGTGATGCTGACAGTGGATGGCGACCTGTTCACATGTGGCTGCGGTGAGCAGGGCCAGCTGGGCAGAGTGCCGGCACTCTTTGCCACCCGAGGAGGACGGAGAGGACTGCGTGAGTGGATTTAGTTCTCAGAGGTGCATCCTTTGTCTTTGGCTCTGCCCTTTGCAGAGGAACAAAGGGACCCAGTTCCTGATGCTCAATGGCTTATGTGTAATCAGTGACATAAATGCAGTGAGCCAGACCCTTAGATGCGGGGAGGGTGTAAATCCTTAGTCCTTGTATAACACCTTGTCTCCTGCCCCAGAGCGGATGCTGGTCCCCCAGCTTGTCCCTGTCAGAGGCAAAGGGAGAAGAAGCAAAATGTGCTTCCAGGACGCTTTCTGCGGGGCGTATTTCACCTTCGCCGTCACGCGTGAGGGACACATCTATGGATTTGGCCTCTCCAACTACCACCAGCTGGGTGAGCTTCACCTGTGTCCCTCCAGATCTCCTTCCAGTCCACTGCTGCCGTGACCTGGTGGGGGGAGCTGCTAGGTGCCCCAGAATCTAAACACTGGATGCACCAGAGCTGGAAATGGGGGTGGGGCCTACCCTGCACAGCTCTGTGTTTAAGTCCCAGCCCATGTGCCCACTGGGTTTGAGCAGAAATTAGATTTTGGGGCTGGGTAGCTGTATTGGTCTCCAGTAGGGTGAGCCCCAGGGTGGATGGCTCAGTGCCGGAGCTGTCCATGTCCATGTACCTGATCCGCCCGGGTTTGTGCATCCCACCCTGCAGGGACCCAGGACACCGAGCCCTGCTTCTCCCCGCAGAATCTCACGTGCTTCAAGAACTCCACCAAGTCTTGGGTTGGGTTCTCTGGCGGGCAGCACCACACGGTCTGCGTTGACTCTGAGGGTGAGTGACACTGACAGGTGGGCTGGGAGTCACACAGCAGGGTGGGGGGATCCCATGGCCCTCAACTTGGCCAAGGAGCTGTTGGGATGAGTGTGATGTGCTGGAGCTCTCCAAGCTCTCAGTGTTCAAGGAAACAAGGTTGGTGTGAGATTGCAGCAAAGGGAAGCTGACAACAGGAACCTGGACTCAATTGTGAACTCTACTCTTGCACCTATTCACCTTACTGATTTTGGGGAGCTGAAGGGTCTCTATCCCACCCTGCCCCTTCTGGATGGGTCTCGGTGTGGTATGGAGGAGTGATGCTCCTTCAGGAGTCAGACCTGAGAAGAGGTCCTGGTCTGCTTTGGCCCTGCTGCAGCTTCTGCCCCCCTCAAGTCTCCTTTCTTGTGTATCTGCTGTGCTCCAGGTAAAGCCTACAGCCTGGGCAGGGCAGAGTATGGCCGGCTGGGCCTTGGCACAGGGGCAGAGGAGAAGAGTACACCTACAGTCATCCCAGAGCTCCCCAGTATCATCTCGGTGGCTTGCGGAGCGTCAGTGGGTTATGCCGTCAGCAGTGATGGTGAGTGCCAGGGTTTGGGACCCTTGCCTTCTGTACTTTCTTCATCCCTCCATCCAGCCCTGCACACCATCACCACACACTGCCAGCTGGGCTGGGACTGGAGCCAAGTCCTGGAGCCCATCACCAGGAGGCAGCTGGGCAGTGGCTGCTCAGATGTGTTTGTGGGCCTATGGCAACTGGGTTGGTCGTGTGGTGTTGACCCAGGAGGAGGTTGTTGGCCTGACAATCTCTTCTCTGACTCTGCTGATGCCAGACCTTTGTGCTCTGGTGCTGCATCTGCCTGTGTGCAGTGTCTGCAGGAAGGAAGGTTTGGAGTGGGCTGTGGGTTTAGTTTGCTCCCCCAAAGGGATAAAAGTTCCTTGGCTCTGTGATGGTACACCTGTTTGAATTGCAAGTGCTCCTCCTCTTCCTCCTGCTTGTGTTTTGGACTCAGAAACACACTGTCTGGGTGCGAGGTCCCCTTCCCATTGTGCAACCACTTGGAGCTCAAAGCTTACTTCACCTCTTGTTGCAGGACGAGCGTTTGCCTGGGGAATGGGCACTAACTACCAGCTTGGCACTGGGGAGGAGGATGACGTCTGGAGCCCCGTGGAGATGACAGGGAAGCAGCTGGAGAACCGGCGGGTGCTGGCCGTGTCCAGTGGTGGGCAGCACACTGTGCTGCTGGTCAGTGACAAGGAGCAGAGCTGATGAAGTGACACCACAGCTGGGCCCAGCGGGATCACAGCACCCCCAGACCCCCCACAACTTCTGCCTGGGTTGGGGAGCCGATTACTTGGGGAGGGCAGGAGGCTCATGGAGCTCGGCCCAGCAGCACCTGCATGGCTGGAACAGGGTGCCCATGGGTTCTCCCTGCAAGCGTTTGTCTGTTTTCCTGTGGTGCTCAGTGCTCTGTCAGCTCCCCGGGTCATCTTGGTCCTAAACTGATCCCAGTTCTGTGCCTGGATGGATTTCCACTTCTTCTCGTCTGTTTTTTTTACATTTCCTGGCCCAGCAAAGCCAAGGGTCTTGTTCTTCACTCTGCAATCAGGTTTGGGTATCAGTCTCCCTGAGGTCCCTATGTTCCCCGCATATGGATGCTCCTCCACTCCCTTCACCTAAATATACCTCTCTGGCCTGGATTTGTCTGCTGCCACCCCCCAGACCCCTCTGAGCCTGTTCCAGGTGGATCTGAGTCCAGCAGGAATGTGCCCAGGAAGCTCTATCCTCTAATCAGAGCTTGTGGCTACTGTGGGGATATTCTGCCTGGTGAGGGAGAATGCTGCTGGATGATGCCTAGCACACTGTGACTGCTCGAGGCTCCTGCCTCCCATCCCTCAAGCTGAACCCTCCCCAGGCAGTGAGGCCAGGAGCAGGTTCCCCACGCCCCATGGCCTGGAGCAGCCACCTCACCACTGCTTTTTGCAGTCCTGGCCACTCCCTCTTTGCCGTTGCCTTTGGAAACCCAACCAAATCCATCCCACGGGTGGAAACACTGTTACTTTAATTTTTTCTCTTTCACTTGCTGAGGAAGGAGCTTCATTTGCTGTTAGGACCTTGCTGAGCAGACACCCAGACACCACCTATGCATAGAGTTGCTGGAAACAACAGGACTCCTCTTCCCCCATTGCCTCCCTGATCCAGCTGGTCTTGTTTCCTGTGCCCAGCCTGCTCCATCCTCTCCTTGTAGGAGGTGCCTTCCAGGTACCTGGAGTGAGGAGGGGTCTGCAAAGAGCTAAATTATAGCAATAGGAGTGGGGGTTGTGGCTGGGGAGGGGGGGTCTGGGATTATACAATGGTTCCGAAGGGGTTGGATTTTATAAAAAAGAAAATATATTTTGGTTGATTAATCAAGGCAGAAAGGACAAAAAAATCTTTTAACATTTGGAATAAACTGAGTTTTGATAAACCCAGGCTTTTCCTGTGCTTTGGAGGGCTAGGCAGTTCTCCCGTGGGGACAGTCCGGACGGGCGGCTGCTTTTTGGGGCGCTGTCCTGGTCCCAGCTGTGTCCGAGTGTCTGTGGCCGCCAGATGGCAGCAGGAGAACGCGCTGTTGGGCCACGGGACTGGGAGAACTGGGACGGAGAGAGGGGATGGTCCCTGTCATCTCTGTCACCCTCTCCAGCTCCCTGCCTGTCTGAGAGGTCACCCCTGGTATCTTTAGGTCTCCAGGAACACAACCAAGCTCGTGGCACAGCTGGAAGGATTCTGCCATGTCTGTGCTGGGTGCTCCCAGCTGGAGCTGAGCCAGATGTGTGTGGAGACTGGAAGCCATGGGGCAAATTCCCACATCTGGTGTCACTGGAGCCCCAGGTCGCTGTTTACACTTAATTCTTTTGGGCAGGAGCAGGTTCCTTTATGAGCCTGGGCACTGAGAGCACCTCAGGTTGTTGGCAGCTCTGCTGCTCCCATGTGGGATGAGCATGGATTTATGATCAAGGATGGCCTCAGTGGGTCCAGCTCTGTCTGGGGGCCTGGGAGCACCCACCTCCCATCAGATGGGATTGTTCAGGTGGTTGCAGTCCTGGGTTTGCAAAGGACTTTATTTTTCCCTCTAAGCATAAGGTTGGGATGTGGGCCCACAGGAGTTGTTGTATTGTGAGGGATCAAGCCCATATTTTGCCATCACTGCAGGGTGAGCGATGGGCAAGTGATCTCTAATCCCGTGGCTAATTCTGCTCCCTGGGGACCATCACCATTTGATACTCTTCAATGAAATGTGACCTGCTGGATACCTGCTCTTTAACTTGGGCTTGATTCCCAGCAACAACATTTATCCGAAAACAGCCTCAGCTACTGGGGAGATCCCACATCCCAGTGCTCCCAGTTCCTCCCTACCCCAACACTGGCAGGTTTTTGCATCTATCTCCCACGTTTGGGCAATTCCTTGAAGCAGGAACAGGATCAGGTGCCACCACAGCGTTGGATCCTGCCAGGAGCCAATGCAATTCCCTACTCCAGCTCCTGAAGGTACAGAGAAAACCCAGATCATTCCCAAATAAGATGGGATTGTACCCATCCCTGAGGGGCTGTTCCTGTTTCTGGAAAGGGGAAAACATGTCTTTGTGAATGGGAAGCTTGTTGGTATATCCAAGAAACAGAGGAAAAGGGCTGGGGAAGAACAATAAGATTTAAAATATTCAGAACTGATGAATAAGCAATTGTCTTGGGAACCAGTGACACTTCAGTGGGAAGCTGCTGGAAACTGGGGGAAGGATGAGCCCCCACACAGGGGGGAGAAGGTGGGCAAAGGAAAACAGCTTAATTGAGGAAAGGGAAATGTCTCATTAACAAGGTTTTGTGCTCACAGAGTGAATTGGGGGCATTTTGAGGATTAGGAGGAGGAATTTGGGTCCTCTGGAGCGGACCCCTGGCTGTGTCAGGATCCAGTCTTAGTCGATGGGGGAGGTTTTCCAGCAGTGGCACCTCCAGACTCCCTCATCACCAGTTAGCAGCTCCAATCCCACACTCTGGTCCCCATCTGTTGCTATTGGAAGTGCATAAAAGGCTTTTGATTTACAGACAAAAGCTGGGAAAGTGGAATTTGAGGGCTTTAGCATCCATGGAGGATGAGGCCAGGCGGTGTGAAGATCTTTTGGGCCCAGAATAAAAGCACTTTGAATGTTGTTTGTGGGGTTTGTGAGTGATTTTTTTCATGTTTTTTTAACATGTTGCTGTTTTAGATAGAAAATTTCTGCTTATGCAGTGGTGCTGTAGGATCTGCAGGGAGAGAATTGCATCTTCAGGAGGGTTTGGAGGATACTGAGATTGTTTTCTTGTTATTCCTTTCCTGCCTTGGAGAGGAAACAAGCTTTAATTATGGCCAAGCTGCCTGTGATGGGGTTTAATGATGGCTCTGCAACTGACAGTTTGGTCATTGTACTGGGCTGTCTCTCCCTCAATCCAATCATTAAGGCTGTTGCCTGACCAGTATATCCCAGGATAACTGGCATGTGCGGTGCTCTGGTGTGGCTCCTGGTAGAAGAGTGTCTTGCGTCTCTTTAGGACGAGAATTGGGCAGAAATAGTGATGTGGGGGTGTCTCCACCCCCTCCCCAAACTGCTGATGTCCTGGTTCCTTTCTCATTACAACAGGCCAAAAATAAGGAGTCTCATATGGCTCACACAACTCTTGGGAGCTGGGGACAGGGATCCTGGCTCTGTCCTTGCCTGGAGGAGCCCCAGTGCTCACACAGTATGCCAGACATTCCCCCATCCCCTCCCTGCATTTTCCTCCTGGTCCCATTTGCTCAGGGAATAAAACAGTACAATTTAAGCAGAATTTGTAGCTCTGAAAGGAGAAAAAAAATCCTCTAGGAATTATTCATAGTGATTTTCTTTTCCTATTAAATGATGAATTGCAAGACAAGCATCTCTGTCAAGCTGAGAGCCTGGGCCCACCCCAGGCTGCTCTGGGATCAGGAAGGTGGGAGCTCTTGCTCCTGTCCTCCCCAGGAAAGCCAGATCCATTCATTTCCATCTGCATATTAATGCAATTCCAAAGTCAGCCTAAACCTGCAGACAAAGAAACCGGCATCATCATAATTAATCACAAACTCAGTACATCAGGGTTCATTATTTGGTGAATTAATTAAAGAAAAAAAATTGGGGAAAGGATGTTTCCTGCAATAGCACCTGTTTTTGGACTGCAAATGTCCCTGGAAATAGCTGGTTGGTGTGTGCCAGCGCAGGTTGCTGCACAATTAATCTGGGCTGGCTGCTAGTTTAACAGGGCTGTGAAATCTCCGGAATTGGTGCCTGGCTCAGCTTTCCCAGGGTGCTGGGTAATGGATGGGGGTCCTCAAGTGGTTTTCACATCCACTGTGCACTCTTTATGGTTTCTCCTTCTTTGGGAACTAAGAAACCTATACAGCAGAAGTGATCAATACCTTAAAATCCAAAGTCTCATTAAGCCAGAGCAAAGTTACAGGCTCCAACACCCGTTTCTGTTGCTTTTCCGCTACATCCTCATTTCTATTTAAATTACAAATGTAATTTAGGCCAGAATTTGGGCTGCTAGTCTTTTAAAATAAAATTATATCTTGATGACTGTTGGCAGAAGAGGTTTTTGGTGACTAGGGCTTGCAAACAATCTCAGCTAAAAGGGCTTTGGTGGTTCACAAAGGTGAGTTTTTCCAAGTCCAGGTGAGTATTTAGAACTTGAATTCAGAATCATGGAATAGCCTGAGTTGGAAGGGACCTTAAAGCCCATCCAGTTTCATGCCCTGCCATGGCAGGAACACCTTCTGCTGGCCCAGGGTGCTCCAAACCCCATCCAACCTGGCCTTGGACACTGCCAGGGATCCAGGGGCATCCACAGCTTCCCTGGGCACCCTGTGCCAGGTTATCCCCACCCTCACAGGAAAGAGTAAATTTAGAGGTAGTTTCATCCCTCCCCAGACCACTCCCCTGAGCCAGACCTTACTCATTTTTGATGCCTGGGAGTCACAAGAGAGCTGGAAACTGCTTCCTATCTCTGATTTTATTTTACTTTAATTTTTAGAAAGCAGGGTTCCTGTACAGAAATGCCACTGTAAGGCAAATATCCCAAGGGCTGGAGCTGGAAATAGTGTCTGAAGCAGCTGCTGTAGTGGGAGGTGTGATGGGAGGCCTTGGGGTCACTTTAATTTCATACAGCTATAGACAGACATACATATATTTATAAAAGTACACAAAGAGTTCCCTCTGAACATCCTGGCTACAGTATGGCCCACTCTGGGCAGGATCTCCCAGTGCTGTTTGCCTGCACTAGGATTTGTCCCCAGTTTCCCAGCCCAGACGAAGGACTGGAGGAGCTGGTTCAGCCCCCAAATCCCTGCTGGCATGCTGCTGGAATGGGGGTCGGCTTCAGACATGCCCTGCTTCATCCCCTGGCCATACCCATATTCCCAGCATCACATCCATGTCCAGGGCAGCCTTAGCTGCAGTCAGAGGTCTCTAAATAACACTAACATAACAATGACATTAACAGTAGAAAGCTTTCTCTGGGAGCAATCCCAGTTTGAGGAACTCCAGGAGAATTTTTACAATGGATCTGGAGCTTTTTGAAAACTGTGTCTCTGAAGTGGCATAAGTTTTTCTTCCTATCTCCAGCTGTCTTTTGGACACAGCTCAGAGGGGGATGGAATGAGGTCCCATGATGTGGCAGAGAAAATGGCCTCAAGTCATTCCAGAGGAGGATTAGACTGGATATTAGGGAACATTTCTTCCTTGAAAGGGTTGTCCAGCCCTGGCACAGCTGCCCAAGGCAGTGGTGGAGTAACCATCACTGAAGAGATGTAACCATCACTGTGTGGATTTGGCACGTGGGGACATGGGCTATTGGTGGCCTTTGTAGTGGTAGAAGAACAGTTGAACTTGATGATCTTGGAGAGCTTTTCCAACCTGAATGATTCTGTGATGCTATGATCATCTCCTGGCACAGTTCCTTTCTGCCATGTGAGTGTTTCCCCTCTTGCCGTGGGCTGTGGTGTCATCCTGGCCTGTGCAGGAGGATAAGCACGTGGACATTGCAGTTCTGGTGCCCTGGGCTCTGCCAAGAGCCACCTGTTGGAGGGTGACAGCCCCTGCTGGGTATTGTTGGTTGAGGTGCTGGCAGCAGTGGAGCGTATTTGCCCAACTCGCCTCTTGTTCTTGTCCTCTCCCTACATCATTTGGTGAGTCCCAATTCTCCCATTTTTCTTTCTCAGGATGTAAAAGGTTTTTGCAGTCAGTTTGCATGCAAACCCAGCAGTGTTACCCAGCAGCGCCCAGCCCACCACTCCGCTACAACTCTGTGGTGGTGACCTGGGTGACTTCTGAGCGCAGCTCATCTCCTCCGTGTCCCCGGCAGCCCCGCTGGGGGCTGCCCACGTCTAGTCATGCCGGTTTGTTGCGGGCTTCAGAAGGGGTGCAGGTGGAGACGTGCTCCCGCGTGGTGTTCCTGGCGCGGGAGAAGCTGTTCTGGTCCACACGGGCTCGGAAAGGCAGGCAGAACTCTCGGAAGCACCTCTTGAAGTTTTCATCCAGGAAAGCGTAAAGGACAGGGTTGAGGCTGCTGTTGGTATAGCCCAGAGCGATGCAGAAGTGCAGGCTGGCCACCACATAGGGGTTCTTCTTGTCTATGTCCACCAGCGTCCAGACGATGACGAAGATGTGGATGGGTGTCCAGCAGATGATGAAGGCTGCCACCACCACCAGCACCATGCGTGTGATGCGCCGCAAGTTGCGATCCTTCTCCTTAGAGCCTGAGAGGAGCCGGACGCTCTTCAAGCGAAGGATCATAAGCCCGTAGCAGATGGTGATGACCAAAATGGGGACCAGGAAGGCAAAGATGAAGACACAGATCTTGGTCACGGTGTCCCAGTAGATGGGAGGGTCAGGAAACTGGAGAGTACACAGGACCATACCGTCTGTAGGACAGGGGAGGGTCAAAGAGGAAGCTCAGTGTCTGCTGAGAATATTCTGTCTTCTGCTCAGTCATGGCTTGTTAAAACCCCAGGGAGATGCATTCCTACCTGCCTGCTCTTGGCAGAGGTTCCCCAGGAGCTCTGCGCCATCAGACCCCTGTCCACAAGACACTGAGGGGAGGCAGTGGATGCAGTGACCCTGGAACCTTTTCCCTGCAGAGCCTCCTGGGCCATTCAAGGCCAATCCTGCCTTCTCCCAACCCCCATCATGGACATCCCCATATCATCCTCCACTGAAATCTGTCCACTTCCTCAAGATGCCCAGAGCTTTCCTAGCAGCTAAGGACCAGTGTCCCCACACAGGAGCTGCAGATCTTAGTGTGGGCCACTTGGGGACTTTGCAGCATCACTGGGGGTGTTTTTAGGCCCCTGCTTTGCATCCCAGGAGGTGGGGAGAGGCACTGGTTGGACTGGAGATGGGGAAAGGTGTGGGATCCCTACCCTTAAGGGGAAGGGAGGACAATTTTTGGGGCAGTTTCTAAGATGGGAAATAACACCACGATGCTTTTTCCAAGACAGGGCACATTTATGGTGTCAGGGATAGGTGCCCACCACTGACCACTGATCTGCTACAGGACCTAAGGTCAAGTTTGCCAGGTCACCCTTGGGATGGACTGATGGGACAGGACGGGACGTGTCCCACGAGACACTTGCCTTTTGACTTGGTGACCGCCATGACCATGATGGGCACCCCAATGAGAGAGGAGAGCACCCAGATGCAGACATTGATGATCTTGGCTTTGGCCGGCGTGCGGAAGTCCAGGGCCTTGACTGGGTGGCACACGGCGATGTAGCGGTCCACGCTCATCATGGTGAGGGTGAAGATGCTGGTGAACATGTTGTAGTAGTCAATAGAGAGCACGACCTTGCAGAGCAACTCCCCAAAGGGCCAGGTCTCCATGAGGTACTTGGCACTCTGGAAGGGCAGTGTGCTGGTGGCCAGTGCATCAGCCAGTGCCAGGTTGAAGATGTAGATGTTGGTGGCTGTCTTCATCTTGGTGTACCTGGGGGTGGCAGAGAAAGGACATGTTACAGGTGGTCAGGGCACTTGATGTGATGAGGAGGGGGCACAAACTCTGCTCATGAGGTGACACCAGCCTTGGCGGGCAAAGGTGTTGTGATGTGCCTTTCTGCAGCACCAATGTGCTCAGCAACTTTCCAGGTGCACCAGGGAGTACATTGAGGAAGGACATGGAGCTGTTGGAGCGAGTCCAGGGGAGGCCACCAAGATGACTAGAGGGATGAAACACCTCTGCTCTGAGGAAAGCCTGAGAGAATTGGGATTGCTCAGCCTGGGGAAGGGAAGCTTTGGGGTGTCTAATTGTGGCCTTCCAATCCCTGAAGGAGCCCACAAGAAACAGGGGGAGATATTCTTCACGAGGGCCTAGAGTGACAGGATATTAGATGGGATACTGGGAAGAAATCCTTCCCTGGGAGGGTGGTGAGACCCTGGCACAAGTTGCCCAGAGCAGCTGTGGCTGCTCCATCCCTGGAAGCGTCCAAGGCCAGGTTGGACGGGGCTTGGAACAACCTGGTCTAGTGGAAGGTGTCCCTGCCCATGGCTCGGGGTGGAACTGGAGGAGTTTTAAGGTCCCTTTTAACCCAAGCCATTCTATGATTCTATACTTGTCTTCTTGTGTGTTGAAGTCATAAAATCACAGAATCCCAAAACAGTTCGGGTGGGGAGGGACCTTAAAGCTCATCTCATTCCACTCCTCAGCCATGGGTAGGGAGCCACACACCACATCCTGGTACCTGAGCAGGGGATGACATTCACATGCCCTGAGCTGGGACCTGCAGAGCATGGCTTGGCCCCTGCCACGGTGGTTTTCCTGCAGCTGACCAGGGAGGTGACACTCATTCCATGCCTGCTTTTATTTGAAGGAATAAAGAACTTTCCAGAGAACTCAATTCTCAAATGAGATTTATTTGCTCCATTTCCCTGAACCAGTTGTGCAATGTCCTTTATTCCCTCAACCCTCCTTCATCTGATTTTCCACCTAGTAAATTGTGATTATCCAGCCTGCTTCCCTGTCAAGTTTGCTTGCAGAAATTGGATCGATTACCCCCGGAAACAGGCCATCTGGAAGCAGCCCAATTAGCCATCCTGGAGCTCCAGAGCCTTTGGGGAAGCCTGGCTGTATCCCCCAGGGCATTTGGGAAGGGCTGGCTCTGCTTCTGGTTCTTGTCACACCATGGCAAGAGAAATGCATGGTCCCTCACGTCCAAACCTTTCCTGAAGGGATGAGGCAGAGTTATGGCAGATGCCAGAGAAGCAGGGATGTGTGTGTGTGTGTCCCAGGAGCATCCAGTCCTGCAAGTGTTGGTCAAAGGGATGCTTTGAATGGTGTGGTGGCTTGGAAATAGATACTGAGGGATCTGCTGGGCACCCCCAAAGGGCAACACATGTGGGGTGGGCGTGGCTCTGTGGAAGACCCTGTTCTTTGCAGGGCTACACCAGCAGCTCCAACTCCTCCTGTGCTCCCTTCCAGCAAATCCCCATTGTTCAGAGAGTATCCTCCCCAGCCTCAAGCTTTTTTACATGTACCCTAATTAATTAACATCAGGGTCAGTTTTCCCAAAACCATCTCTGTGCATGGCTAAACCTGCCTGTAGCAGCACTGGGGTAAGGCACAGAGCGGGGAAATGACCCCTTTGTTGCCGAGATGAAAAGACTGTTTTCCTTGGTGTACTTATAAAATAGATAGAAAGTGACTTTTCACATGTGTGATAGGGGTAAGACACTTTTAAACTGACAGAGGGCAGGTTTGAATCAGATATGAGGGTGGTGATAAGCTGGCACAGGTTGCCCAGAGAATCTGTGGCTGCCCCATCCCTGGACGTGTTCCAGGCCAGGTTGGACAGGGCTTGGAGCAACCTGGGATAGTGGAAGGTGTCCCTGCCATGGCAGGGGGGGGAATGAGATGGGCTTTAAGGTCACTTCCAATCTAAAGCAGCCTAGGATTCTGTGATAACAGCTCATCACATGTTGGGGCTACATGAAATAAATTGAGGTGGCTCCCATCTCAGGTGGTCCTACCCTGGCTGGAGCCCAGGACAGCAGGTTGGTGTGGGAAAGAGGCTCCTGGGATTGATGGTGGTACCCAATCCCTTCCCCTTATCCTTTCCCCATCTCACCAGGGTCAGGAGAGTGTATTCGTGGGGACAGAGACACACCAGGTTCCATTGTCAATAGAACTGCGAACTGGAGATGAAAAACTTATTTCTCTCTGGGAGAAAATAGAAAACAGCAGCTTAACCCAGCTCCCAGAGCATTCCCGTCTCCTTCACCATGGCTGCAAAGGCAGCCCGTTGCCCAAGGGTGGAAATACTCAAGCTGAGCTTTTTTTTAAAATTTAAATATGGCATTAAAAATGTCTTGTCCTTGAAAAGTCCTTTTCCATTCTCTTTAGTGTTATTTTCCAAGCGCTTTTGCAGAAAGGTTTCCTCCCAGGTTAAACAAAAAGCTGAGAATTTGTGGTACTGTCAGGTTTTGCCTCTCCTATGTGAACAGTCAGCTCAGGTAGATTCACACATCTTTGGTCTCTGTTTTTTGAGTAAAATGGTAAAAAAATCTGTTATTCATTCCATGGTCTGCCAGATGTGCTTAGCTGTGCTGGGTAAGCACTTCCCAACCCCCTGCCAGACGTGCCAGGGGTGGGGGACTGGAGGGCCAGAGCTGTCACCCATCTCCAGGCAGGATGGGGCTGGTGAGGGTAAGGCAGTGACAGGGGTGACTGGGATAATGGAGGTGCTTGGGATGATGATGGAGATGACTGGGATGATAATGGGAATGTCTGGGATGATGGGTTGACTCTGCCGATGCATTTGACTGGAATGACAGGGATAACTGGGATGAGGATGGGGATAACTGGGATGATGAAGGACATAACTGGGATGATAGGGTTGATGGGAATAACTTGGGATGGTGATAGGGATGACTGGGATTATAAGGATGGCAATTTAGCCTCCAGCACTGGGGTTTTGGGGCAAGATTCAGCCCCCTCCAGGTTTGGGCTGAGGTTTCAACCCCCTGCACAGGGTGGGGCGTCCATCCCGGTGATCCTCCTGAGCTGCAAATGAAACTGCTGCTCCAGGAAAGAGGTTTATTGCCCACATTAGAGCAAATCATCCACTGCTGCTGATGGACCTCCTCAGGCTGCCAAACCCATTGCAATTAAGTGAGTGCCTTGATTGGGAAGTTATGCACTTGAATGGAACAATCTGGGAAGTGTTGATGGAGAGAAGAGATGGGAGGGGATGGGGCAAGCACAGGGCAGCTCCGCGTTCCAGCCTCGACTCCCAAGTAGGGATGCCCTCTCCAAACCTCTTGGAAAATAAATAAGTGAAAGAAAAGTGAATAATAAGTGAAAGAAAAACTCCTGGAGCTGCTAAAAGCCGCTGCCTGAAAGAGCCTGGCTTGACAAAGCCTGCACCCAGCTGTCCCTGCAGCCTGTGTGGGAGCTGGTGGGGGGCTGATGGGCTTAGTGGGGATGAAGGCACTTGCAGCCCTGAGCTCACAGCTGCAAATTGCTTCCAGGAATATTTTTAAAAGCATCTGACAATGCAGTGGGCATGGCAGTGCTGGTCAGAGCTGTGGTGGGGAGGGTGCTGGGCTCCCTCCAGGTGTGTGGATGGGTTTGGCTGCTCTGGAGAGGGATTTATTTGGAGTTCGGCTGTGCTTGGCTCACGGTGTGTCCATTCGCAGAGCTATATACCAGGGTCCTGGGTCTGCATCTGCCAGCTCCTGGCACTCATGGAATTTGTGGCAAACTCAGTGTGGTCCCAGAGGTCCTTGACCCCCAGGATGTGCTCCAGCCATGCTTCCAGACTACTTGGACACCCTGCCTGGACCCCAAGGGCACTGAGAGGTGGCACTAGAAGAGCACAAAGCAAACACCCAGAATCTCCCTGGCAGTGAGGTCCAAATCTGAGCTGATCCAACCTCATACCCCTTTCCTCCACGGACACAGGTCTCCCCTAGTCCTGGCCCAAACGCTGTCAACATGGAGCAACTCTGACAAGGACCCCTGGGAAACTCCAGATGGCTTTGGCCATGGAAGGGGTGAAGGCACATGTCCCTGCAGCCCCTCTTGTCCCAGGGGCTTGGAGGATGGTATTTGCTCATTTCATGGGAGATATTCCCCATCCCTGGAAGTGTTCAAGGCCAGCTTGGACAGGGCTTGGAGCCACCTGGTCTAGTGGCCTATGGCAGGGTAGTGAAACAAGATGGTCTAGAAGGTCATTTCCACCCCAAACCACTCTGTGATTCTGTGTTTAATTCCATCATCAGTTGGAAAATATGGGGCTAGAAGGTGTGGTGATAGGATCTGTGGCTGTCAGGCTTGCTAAAGCCTGGGTAACATGGAGTTACTCAGTGAGTAAAGTAGGGAGGATGTTGTTTGCATATGAAATCACTCTTTTTAAAATGCCTTCCCTCTCCTCTCAAGCAGAACCAGCTGGAGGGGGGTCTAATAACACTCATCCCTCACCTTGACATCGTTCATGGTATCTGTCTCTGCTGCAATTACCTCAATTTGCTTTTTCAGACCAGGGCTCATTTTTGATGCCACTTTGAGTGGATGAAAAATCCCATTAGGGGTCAGGTCAGGTCAGCGAGTTACTCCCCCATGCCACTCCCCATGGCCCACCCTCTTGGATGGTTAAAAACACAGAGCAGAGCCACACAGAGAGTGGGGAGCAGGGACAGCAGAGCCTGATACCAGGGCAATGGGCACTCCAGGGTGGCTCATGGACACATTTCAGGATGGTTTCCTTCCCTCTGGTGAGTCACCACATTTATTTGTGCGCATGCAGTGCCAGGCTGTGCTGACCTCCTGTAACAATAGCTATGGACTGAAAGGGATGGGGAAATGAGGGTGGAAATGGTTAAAAAATGTGAATTTGGAGGGTTTGTTTAAATCCAGACACCAGCTCTGGTTTGGCTCTAGGGTTTTGGCCAGGCTGGGGTTACAGCATCATCTGAGGCAATGGAAATTGGAATTACCCCACAGATTCTGGACCTACAGGACCAAGCCCCCTCCAGTGCAGAGGGGGTGGCTGTGAAGCCCAAGCACCCAGTGAGACCCTTCTGCTCCCTCCTGCCAGGCTGGAGGTGTTGGGGTCTGCACCCTCACAGAGTGTGACTGTGAGTACAGCCCATCCTTTGCTGCTGGCAGAAGTGGAGGAGCTCTGTCAGCTCTTGCTGCTGGCACTGGTCCTGTGGTCTGTAAGACTTGGCTTTATGGTTCCATTTTCCATGTCAACCCATCTTAACCAGGCAGGACCACCCAGTGTCTCAGACAAAGGGACTTATGAGATTTTGTACCTTAGCACAAGTGCCTGGCTGGATACAGCAGCATCTTGCCATGCCCCATCTTTAAAATGGGGGGCAGTTGGGTCAAGTTGCTTGTCCTGGGGTGCAGAGACCCCACAGACCCTGTCTCTGCCCAGGGAAAGCCTCACCACAGGTGCTGAGGTCTTGGATGCCGCCAAAGTAGGTCTTTCGGCTACTGGAGATGGTAGCCCACCTTGAGGGGGCCAGAGGACAGCTCAGCTGCTGTGGGAGATGGGGCTGGGCCATGCAGTTTCTGCTCTTTGTTAGAGAAAAACAGAAGTCAGGCAGCTGCAGGACGTGCTGGCACAAGAAGGAAGTGGGAATGGGCTGGGTGGGTAATTCCCACTGATGGAGTGAGGTGGCAGCAGTGGGAACCCACCGGCCCCTGGCTGGAGCGGGGGAAGCGGGGGGGGCGTCTGGACCCACCCTGCAAACAGGGCAGCTCCCAGCCCGCAGCGTCACCAGCCCTGCGGCTTCTCTTCCTCACAAAGGACAAGAGGCACCCACTTGGGGTCGGGCTGGGTCGCCCATGCTCCCCCCATCCCCAAACACAGCTCCCTTGCACTCCCCGAGCTGCTCCAGGCACGCATGGCCTCTGCTTTCACCCCTCGCACAGCACCTGCACCCCCACACTTGCACAGCTTGCACAGCGCTCCTCACACGCACATCGCACCCGCAGCCGCCGGGAGCAGCCGTCTCGGTGCTGCCTGCGCACAAGCAGCTGCTTCATACCCAGCCCTCCTCCTGCTGCTGCTCACACTCGGCGCACACTCACACGTGAGGCAAACTCACACCCGGTGCACACTCATTCCTGGTGCACACTCACTCTTGGTTCACACTTACTTCTGCTGCCGTTTGACACACAGCACGCACTCACCCTGTGCACACTTAGTGCAAACTCCCCCCCGGTCCTGTCTCAGCCCTGGTGCACACCCACTCCTGGTGCACACTCACTCAGTGTTAGCAGCTCACACCTTCCATGTGCTGCACACTGACCCCTGGCACAACCTGGCTCCATCGGTGTGCCCGAAGTGCCCCCTTGCCCCCTGCACATCCCCCCCCCCCGCCGTGGGCAGCGCGGGGTGCCCAGCTCTCACCTGACGATGCCGTACATGACCAGGACGTTGCCCAGCAGCCCCACCACGCACACCACAGAGTAGAGCGCAGTGATGACGATGGCGATGAGGATGGATGTAGCGTTCTTGGCCCGCTGCAGGCTCGTGTCGTTGACCCCGTGTCCGGGCAGGGGGGCCCAGGCGGTGCCGTTGTCCCAGGGGGTGGTAGTGGCCGTGGGCAGCACCGAGGGCAGCTCCACGGGCACATCCACGGTCACATCCATGGGCAGCTCCATGGCCCGCGGGCGGCCGTGGCCCCGCTGGAGCCGCCGGGCGCATCCGAACCCTGCGGGTTCGAGACCCGCTCCCGGCCGGTGCCGCCGCCTCCTCCCGCACTCGCGCGGGCCCGGAATGCTTTATAAACCCGCGTGTCCCCCAAGCCACGTGGGGCCGGGGGCGGCCCTGCTCGCTCGCCCGCCCCCTCGTCTGTCTGTACCCCTCCCGCTCCCTGCCTGCTCCCCAGATCCCTGCCTCTTTTCCCACCACCCAGTTCCTTACCTGCACCCCCTCTGCCTCATTCCTGCCTCTACCTCCCTCCCTGCTTGCCTTCCTAATCCCTGTCTCTCGCCCCAGCTCCTCCCGGTCCCTGCCTCCCCCCCGCACCAATCCCTGCCTGTCGCCCATTCCCGGAGCCCGCAGGGGTCCCCGACTGGAGGGGGAGCGCGATGGATCCAGGCGCTATGACTGTTTTGGGTTTTCTTTGTCTGTAAGAAAGCAGGGGGACAAACAGCCCTCTTGTCCACAAAGCAAAGCTGGGCCGTCTCCAGTTCCCCCTTGGCTTCTGCTTTTTCTTCCTCTCCTTCACTCTCCCCCTCACGTGTTGTGGGGCAGGGGGTGCTGGATGAGTTTGGGGGTGCTGAGAAGGTCTGGGAAGATATTGCAGGGGGATTCAAGAGGGATATTGTGGGGTGAGAGAAGGAACTGGAGGGGTGCTGGGGGAAAATGATGCAGGAATGCTGAAGAGGGATTTGGGGAACAATACTGGGGGGATTTAGGGGGAATGCTTGGAAGGCAATAAGGAATGCTGGGGGTCCTAAAAAAGGTTTCTAGGGGGCTTAGGAGGGATGCTGCTGCAGGATAAGGGACTTAGGGAGATGCTGCAGAGTGAAGGTGCAAATACAGACCCAGCAGCAGCACCTGCTTAGCAGAGCTGGGCTTTGTGGGATGTTGAGGGTCACCCTCCCCTTTCCAAGGATCCTTTCCAGCCTTGGGGCAGGACCGCTTTCTTCTGGCAGGGGTCCCCCCTTTCAGGGTCTGCAAAGCTGAGAGGCAGGAGCCTTATTTTTCCTGGAGCCCAAATGGAGGTGGAGGCTGTGGTAAACACACTGGGGGTGTCCCCATCTCCTATTTGCTTTGGGGATAGATTAATTCATTGCCCTGCGCCCTGGGACAGCACTGGCTCAGACAGAGAGCAATTTTGGGAACATTTGGCTCCAGAGAGACTGAGCAGGAGACACAGGACATGGGGGAGAGGCCAGCAGCTTGTTCAACCCTGGAGACGGGGTTTTCAGTCTGCGCAGAGCTCTGCCAGTATCAAACTCCTGCAGTGCTGAAGCATTTCACCAAGAGCCTCATAAAAACACCCAGGAGGGAATTAATGGCTTTTCAATCATCTCATGGTTCAGATGGTAACCAGGGGATGAGAGCTCCAGGGCCTCTGAGCAGGGAGGCAGGAACAATGTGCTGTGTGTTCCTGTCCTCACGGTGTGAGGTGGCTGTGGTCCTGGCTGTGTCCCACAGGGCTGGTGAGATGGGTAAATGCAGGAATTGGGAGCACAGGGATGGATTTAACATGTATATCTTGGTTCCTGCACTTTGGATGCATCAGCCTCCTTACCTGGAAGGTGTTCCCCTTCCTGCAGTGCTTTTACAAGCCCAGGAAGGACAGAGGGGGATGTTCTGCACCTGTGTATGGTCCAGAATATGGGATTTAAAGACCTTCCCGGGTGAAAAGAGCCTCCCAGACCCAGAGAGAGGTGTTGAGTACCGGCTGTGCCCAGCTCTCATGCAGGCTGCTTGCTGATCTCTCCCAGTGAGAAGGAAACATCAGGTTGGGGAGTGTAAAATAGCTTTTAGCATGGCTGAGGAGCTCTCTGGAAAAGAACTCATCCCTTCGCTTGGCTGCCAGCATGGCCAGAGCCCCCACACTGACCCTTTCCAATGGGTTATCTGCAAAGGACTAATCATCCTGGCAGGTTCCAGCAAACATGTCCTCTTGGCTCAGCTCCAGCAATTTCTTTAGAAATTTTTTTCAGCTGGAATGTTAAAAATAAACCCAGTGGACACACAAAACAAATGGAAAATCTTTAAAGGGCTTTGGTGCTCATCTGCCTGCTCTCAGCTGTTGCTGCTCCTGCTGCCAAGCCTGGCTGCCGCCGTGAATGGAGTTCCAAAATTGGGGAAACTGAGGTATGTTGGAGGGGAGACCATCACCCTAATGCAGTGCATGCAGCTTGGTAGGTCTGGCAGGTCCTGACCCCCAGCATTGGTCCTGGGACTTCTGTCTGCATCCCGAGTTTGATCATCGCCACTTTGGCCACCTCGGGAGGGTGGTGAGGCCCTGGCACAGGGTGCCCAGAGCAGCTGTGGCTGCCCCATCCCTAGAAGTGTCCAAGGCTAGGTTGGAAAAGTCTTGGAGCAGCCTGGGATAGTAAAAGGTGTCCCTGCCATGGCAGGGGTGACACTGGAGGGGTTTTAAGGTCGCTTCCAGCCTGAACCATTCTGTAATTCTGTGATCTTGGATCAAGTCCTGCTCTCCTGCAGGGATTGCTTCTCTTTGGAAGTTCTGTGGGGCAATGCCTATTTTCTCTATTTTCTCACCCACACCCTGAAAAATAAATAATATATCAAATTGAGATGGTGAGAGCAGTGCTGAGGCCGTTGAGGAGCACAATTCATGTAGCTCCTTTGCCTTGTGAGCTAAGGTCCATCCAAGGGGATTTACAGCTGGAGCCACTAATGGCAGTGTTTTGATTTACTCAGAGACTGCAAACTTGACAAAGTGTATTTCATGGTGAGAAGACCCTCTCCCCTGGAATTTNAAAATATAAATATATAAAAAATATCTAGATATTTTTATATAATTTCCATTTTGACAGCCAGCTTGAGTCTTGTCTGTACATTTCAGAGCTGTGATGCAGAGAGGGGAAACTCCATTTTTTATTCCCCCTTCATAGTGCCTGTCTTCATAGAATCATGGAATGATTTGGGAGGAAGGGACCTTAAAGCCCATCTAATTTCACTTCCTGCCACTGGCAGGGACACCTTCCAC
>VXBC01009152.1:18249-53567 GCA_013399945.1 Ploceus nigricollis | reverse complement strand
ATGTAGCTCCTTTGCCTTGTGAGCTAAGGTCCATCCAAGGGGATTTACAGCTGGAGCCACTAATGGCAGTGTTTTGATTTACTCAGAGACTGCAAACTTGACAAAGTGTATTTCATGGTGAGAAGACCCTCTCCCCTGGAATTTATTGCTTTTAATCAAAATGGACATAAATATAACATGCAAGGAGCCATTAATCTGCTCTGGCCGGACTCGAGTCAAAATCTATGGCAACCTCTGGAGGTTAATGAAGGAGGAAACAGGGGGGATGAATTTTCCATGAGAATTTTTGGGAATTCAGAAGGACACTGAGACTCCCTAACAGTACCATGGCTCTCACCTTGCCATGATGCTGTTAGAGAGTGCCTTGCACTGGATCTCTGGTGACATTGGGATGGCTCTNTCTTTCCCTCCTTCCCTCCTTCCTTCCCCTTACAGAAGTGATGCACCAACCCTTGCAGAGGGATTTAGCAGCCTCCTCTCCTCCTCCTGAGCTCCTGTCCCCATTCTCCAGTGTCTGATCCCACCCATCCCAACTCAGAAAACCAAGTAGTCAGCACAATGGGGGCACCAGGATGGAGCTCAGCTTGTGGTGAACCACTTTGGGGGGCTCCATTGGCATCTAGCTTCCCGCATTTATAAGGATGAGCCAAGACATGCACAGAATCACACCCTGGGGAATTGCAGCAGAAAATGTCACTTTGTTTTCTGTAGATCTGAGGTGTTTTGGGGCTTGGGAGGGAATGGACCAGATGCTCAATGAGCATCAGCCCAATTGCACTGGTAACCACCGAGCTGCGAGTCCAGGCTGCTCCTCCATCTCCCCAGGGCTCATCATTTCCCCTCCCTCCACTGACAGCTCCAGATAAATCAGCCTTGAAGAGGAAAATGGGCTGATTTGTGTGTTTTGTTTCCCCATGTCAACATATCTGAGTGTTTTCATACCTTGCGGGGCAGCTGCTGCAAAGAACAAAGCCCATCCATCAGGGGAGTTAAAATTAGATGAGATTCTTCTCTGCCTCACCATTCTGCATGGCTGCATGTGAGGTGGGGGGTTTGCAGCATAATTTCCTCGGCATTGTGTGTGGAGAGGCTGTCTCTCAGGGCAGGGTGTCTGCACACTGAGATGGCCAGAGTCGGAGTTGAGTCCAGAGGCTGGATGGAAAATCTCTGCTCACCACCTTGCAGGCAACAATCTGTCCCAGAGGTTGGTGATATCTCAAGGGTGATGCCACCAGTATCCCTGAGATGTTCTCGGGACGTGAGAGGGGCTGTCCCCTGCCAAGCTCAAGATGGTGACAGTGCCAGCCTGCCCCAAGCCCGCTGCTCCCACCCAAGGCTGGGGGCAGCAGGACTCCTTACAAACACAGGATGAGTGCATCTGCTAGTTCATCCTTTTCCGTGAAAAATGCCTCCAAAGTGATGATTATTTCATTGGAGGGGTTAATGAGCCCTTTTCCTTCACCCAGGCTCATGCCTGGCCTCGTGGCAGTGACAGGGACAGGGACAGCAATAGCGAATGGCTCGTGGGCACCAAGCTCTGCTGGCAGTGAAGGAAGGAGTCATCACACCCCATCCCTGGGGAACTCAATCCCCACAGGAGCCTTTTTCCCTGATTGTTGCTTATTTAGGTATTTTCACCACCCCACTGCCCCCTCTGTGCTGCCTTTGTCTGACAATGGAGCTTTGACTGGGAACAGGCAGCTTCTCCCTGGATTTTGGGGAGCTGGGAGCCTGAGCTGTGCCCCCCTCAGCTGGTGCTCAGAGGTGGCAGCGCTGCTTCCATCGTCGGGAGCGTTAACAGCCTGTGAGTCATCTCAGAAATGAGCCATCACGGGGAGGGGGGAAACACGGCAGCATGCTGCTCGCAGACAGAGCTGGGCTGGAAAAATAAAGCTTTTTGCTGCTGGTGGAAGGAATTGGTGTCAGTGTGACCCTTGGGCTCCCTGAGGGGCTTTCAGGGTTTTCCTGGACAGCGAGCAGGTCCTTTGAGACTCAGACATGGGGACTCTGTGTCCTTTTGCTTGGGGCTGGCTGTAACATGGGAACCAGGTGTCCTGGTGCCTGGGGCTGGTCGTGACATGATGGAGGGCCAAGGACCCTGTGCACATGGGCAGACACACATGTAGCTACCAAGGGACAGGGAGGAGTGCTAGGTCTGGGTTTCCCAAGGGATAAGGTCTGTTTGTCTGTCTCCTGTGAGTCTGACAGGAGATTTGCCAGTGTCTGTTACTGTACCAAGAGCATGGGGGTTAGACCCACGCCAGATGTGGATTAAACCCCCCGGGCCACTTTGACCACCCTGATCATGGAGGAGGCAGGCTTCTTTCTCAGCATATAAATGTTACATTTTGTGCAGCTTTTTAGCCCTGAGCCACAGTGCAGGGGAGATGTTCCTGCCATCACCCGCAGTCCTGGATGCCAGTACTGGATGAGATGGACATGTGGCTGTTCAGATCATTGATTCACCTCCTTGGAGGGCTCTGGAGATGCTGGGGAAGAAGTGGGAGTTGTCTTTGATGTTGGGAATCCAGGTCAGCTGCAATCCTGCTGCTCTCTAACTGTGCCAAATCACAGAGCGCAGCTTCAGAGCCTCTTGCTCTGGACTCAGACCCTGGGTGTTCCCTTTTTCATGCTCCTGAAGAAGTCCATGGGATGATTTGGTTTGGGGTTGGGAGAGGACAGGAAACTTCCTTTCAGTGGAAACCTGGTGGAAAAGCACAGCAAGGTCTGGATCTGGTTTGGTTTAGGGCTAAAGGATTGAAATTTAGGTGATTTGGACCTGGAGGCATCAGGAGCTGCAGAAAGAGCATCAGCTCCCACCAGCTCTTAGCTTTTGTGCCAGTCATTCCCTGCCAGGAGCCAAGAGGTAGAGGTCAGGGAAGCAATGGCATGGGAGCAGTTGTGGTTACAGGTGTTTTAAACGTGTGAATAAGGCTCTTTTCCTGGTTGCCTTGGAGCTCTCCATATCCTGTGCTTGATTTGGGTGGGGCAGCTGCCTGGGTGTGGGACAGCACAGGGACCAGTGTCCCCTCACAGTGTGGGCTCACAGGCAGCAGGTCCTGAAATGATGGTCAGGTCTATGACAGGATCCTGGGAGGCTTTGAAGATGCTCAGCAGGTCCTGAAAGCAGGAGTTGTTCACGGAATCTGACTGCAGCATCCCTCAATACATGGCTTTGGTCCTGAATGTCAGGAGGGGTGATGGATGGCTCAACACTGGGGCAGGACTCATCCCAAAAAGCTCAGCAAACCTCAGGATTTTTCCTTGACTCTTTGATCAAGCTCTGAAGGGCTCAGGAGCTGGGATCAGCCAGAACCAGGCTCTGTGGCCAGAGACCAAGCAAAGCTCTTTGGTCAGCAGCTGCCAGCTTTTCACCTGGCTCATCCCTGACTTGTCTGAGCTGGATCTCCAGCAGAAAAGCCAACAGCATCACTTGTTGGTGATGAACATTTGTGGTGATGCCACCCCTGATGTCGCTGCCTCTAGGGATTCCTTCTCCAGCCCTTTGTCAGAGCTGGGGATCTTGCTTTGCTTCAGTTCCCTGATACCACCAGGTGCCTGCTCCCACCAGGTGCCTGCTCCCATCTGTCCTGGCTGGTCCTAGTGACCCTGGGAGAGCACCCCGGGAGGGCAGCACACCCTCCATCCACAGGGTGGATGCCCTGTGCTGTATTTTTCCAAGACAGTCACCTGCTTCCCTCCCTGCTGCCAGGGGCAATGCCAAGCCATGGGGCAGAGCCTCTGCCAACATTCCCAGTCTCTCAGCCAGCACTGGGAGCCTCTGGAGAGCAGGTGGGATGACACGGCTCTTCCATGGCCATGGAGTTACCCAGGGAAAAGCAAGAGACACCAGGGAAAGGAATTGAAACCCATCAGTGCTGGGTCTCAGAGGAAATCTCTGGCTCTGTTTGTACCCTGCCATGAAAGCACCACTGACATCCCAATGTTGGGTGTTTTGGCCATCCTGAGGGTGGGCTCCCAATCCAGGATGAGGAGAGGAACAGGAAAGAGCCAGAGGAAGAGGAGCAGTGACAGCAAAGGCTGCTGTGCTCAGCCTCTCCCAGCTTCAAAGGCAGCTCCCCCTCCTCCAGCCTCTCTAGCCTGCAGAACCTCAGACAGCTGATCAGAGAAGGTGATTTCTCTCCCTCTTTCTTTCTTCTTCTGAAAGGCACAAAACCCACCCTTTCACTGCCTGCATTTTGCAAATGTGCCGGGATCTTTCTCCCACCTGCTCTCTCACTGTTCCTCTCTGAAAATATCCCAGCCTAGCAGGAAGCCATATCACACTCCAGCCACATCATTGTCCCCTTCCTGAATGCCTCTGCCTTGGGAAGACATTTTCAGGGAAGATATTCTCTCTGATTATCAGATTGGGGTAGTTTTTTTTTTCTTAAGACCCCTTTTAGAGCTGCACACCTGCTGGGCTCAGCTGGGCTGTCCCCGGGGAGCACTTGGCCAGCCTGGCCTGTGGTTAAACAAAGACTAGTAATAAGGAAAAATTGAAAGCGGTGATTTAATGATTGGAACAGCTCTTCTTCCACAGCTATCTGTCTGCCTATCTAAATACAGATATATGTTTTCTAAGCACAAAGTGCCAACATCCCTGCTCTGCGATGGGTGAAGCAGCTGCGAGCCAAACATAAGGATTTAAAAGAGCAATATTAAACAACTGGTGTCCAATGAAAGCCTTAGGCAGAAGGAAATACTCTGCCAATAGATACTTATTTACATGGAGAAGAAAACAGCTGGAAACAGATTTTTCCTCTCTCCCAAGGTTTCAGCTTCAGCAGGTTGAGGGAGAGGATATTTGATGTGTAAATCCCTTCCCACTGCCGGGTTTGGTGGAGGCAGAGCCACGTCAGGAGCAGCCCTGGCTCAGGGAGGTGTTGGCTTAGATAAAATGTTGTTGATTTAAAGGATTTTTTAAAATTTGGGTTTTTAACTTGCCCTTCTTGGCTTGCCCTCCCATGGTACAGTAGGGAGCAAAACTTGGTCAGGGATGGCCACAGCTCCCAGGAGCTGTCCCCCAGTCCCCATGAAGGAGCAACACACAAATATCCATATGGATGTGGCAGAGTGACTGGGAGAATCAGAGCAGCAATGTTGCCAGGAATGAAGGGAGGCAGTGTTTGCCCATAACCACCTTCAAGGTGATGCTCCAACCTAATTCCCAATCCCAGAATGGATTTTTCCTATCAGCCTGATGGAAAGACCCATCCTCTTCCCTTCCACTAATAACTGCACTCCATTAACATCTTGAATGTTCTAGTTCTAGGCTAAGTGTTCCCATTTCTCCCAAAATGCGGCCCTTCCTGCCCACTCAACAGCACAACACCCCCTCCTCCCCATGGCTGTGGGACCAGAGCTGAGGGTGGGTGCCAAGGGGACAGTTTTTAGTCCTTGCTGTAACCAAGATATCTTCTGAGCAAAGCAATTTTTCGTTTTGCCTTGTGCTTCTACCTTCCCATATCCTAGCACAGCCAGGATCCTCTGAGGGCCTGGATGACTCACCACAGCAGAGATGTAAGGGCATTAGCACGATTCCTCCCTGGGCTCTGCATCTCCCACCATCAGGAGTTTTTATATTCCAAGCATCTTTCCTGCCCCGAGGAAATGTCACGTTTACCTGCAAAACGGCTGGGCAGAGGGAGCACGTCGAGGAGAGAGCAGGGATGGGGGCTGGCCCAGGGAGGGTGGTGTAGGGATCAGAGGGATGGGAACACACACACAGTGTGTGTCACAGCCTCGCTGATGGCAGCGTGGCACACGTGTCTCCAGCGCAATTAGTGTCCTCATCCTGAGTTACCGCCTCGCTGCAGCGGGTCCCTCCTCCGTGGCTGCTCCGTCTCCTTTTTCCCCACAGCCCCAGCACTGTGGCGGGTGCAGTTGGCTCACTAATTACATGCCATGCCCAGACCGGCTGCTTTGCACAGTGCTATTAATTAGCATTTGTTTCCCTGATGGTTGCTGACCCTGCCAGAGTTGGGAATAAATTGGCTGCTGTGGGTGACGGGTTTGCTGCGCGTGGCCGGCGCTGGTGGCACAGCTCCTGGGTGGTGGCGTCGTTACAGGACGCACTATTTGTATCCTCACTGTGGAAAGACAAGGCGGTTTGTTGGAAGAACGTGGCCCTCAGTGCCAGCTGCTCTCGACTTTCAGGCTTCCAGAGACCTTGGAGAAAAGGCAAAGAGCTGAGACAGTTGGGATTACTCAGCCTGGAAAAGAGACTTTGAGGTCAGCTAATTGTGACCTTCCAGCACCTGAAGGAGCTGTCAAAAAAGACAGACAGAGGCTATTTACAAGGGTCTGGAGTGGCAGGACAAGGGGGAATGGCTTTCCACTGCCAGATAGCAGGATTAGATGGGATATTGGGAAAGAATTCTTCCCTGTGAGGGTGGAGAGGCCCTGGCACAGGGTGCCCAGAGCAGCTGTGGTGCCCCATCCCTGGAAGTGTCCAAGGCCAGTCTGGACAGGGCTTGGAGTAACCTGGGATAGTGGCAGGGGGGGGGACTAGATGGGCTTTAAGGTCACCTCACACTCCAAGAACTCCGTGGTTCCATGACTATGAAAGGGGGTACAGATATGGCTGGGGGAAGAGCTTGGGACTCATCCAACGTGCCCTCCTGGGGTATTTTTCCTCAATAAATAATTGACATGAGGCTGGGAGACTCTGGGATGGTGTAAAGGAGGCGGAAAGATACTCTGGGGACATTACAAGCAAATCAGGGTTAGAAAATGTGCAAAGATAATTTTTCCTCTGCAACACAAGCCCTGCCCGGCCCACACATTTTGATGCAGAGGATCACAGAGTAGGGATAAGCCTGAATATTGAGCATTGCATTGAGCATATTGCATTGAGCCCTCCAGGCCCCACCTCCTCTTTCCCATCACCTTGGGTGCTCTACGTGCACTAAACCTGTCCTAAACCATGTTAATCTGTGGAGCAACTGTCCCCCCCCCCACTTCCCATCCCCCCCTTGTTCACCAGCTCTGTCCTCCAGCCACCTGGCACTTCATTATATCACTCAAGATTAATCCACAGCTCCTAATTGCTGAGTGCCCAAGAGCTCCTGGCAGGGAGGAAAAAAGTGTCAGGCAAAAAATCCAATGTCTTTTTTTTTTTTTTCTCTGCAATATTTAGGTCGATGTGGGAAGCACAGAGATGGGAATTTGTGCAGTTTGAGGGAATTGGGGGGGTTTTATAGCATTTATTGGGTTTTTTTGGTGTCATTTCCTCCATCCTGGCTGTTAGAGGGAAATGCGTGCATGATTCCAGCTGAAAGTGAGGAAAAAATGTATTTTGTGGAGGGATTTTTGCTTTTAATGGGGGATCTTTTCTCAGTTCTCTGTGAATTCAGCTAATGGAGGAAAAAAAAAAAAGATCTGTGCCAAGCACTGTGATTTTAGGAAGGCTTAGATCAAAGTGCTCTGCAGACTCAGCAAACCTCTCTGGCTGGGAAAAAAAAGGGCACATGGTTTTTCTTTAGGAAAGGTATATTCTGTAATTTTCCATGCAACACATTTCACTTTAGAAATAAAGGTCTGGGTCCAGTTTGGGCTCTTTTGACGCTTTTAATCATCACAAAGCCCGGTGTGCAGAATTGCAGCCATACACCTCAACGAATCATTTCCTTCCAATGGACTGCAAACACTGCAGATGAAAACTGATTTTCCTCCTCTTTTTTTATTTTTTTTTTTTTACCCCCCCAGGAAAAACACCCCAAAGCAAATACCCAGTCAGCTCAAATCCATGGCTTTGTTCCAAGTATTTTGGCTTGGCTGAAGATCCAGGCTGGATCACGTGGCTGTCCTGGGCAATCACTAATTTTTTCAGAGCTGCTCCAAAGCAATTGAATCACTCACATCAAGACAAAACAATGAAAGAGAAAGGAAATTCCATTTGTATCCCAACCTGGGGCTGAAACCAGAAGGAGGCTCAGCAATTTTTTCCTCCTATTACAGTGCTATTTATGTGTCATTCAATGCTGGGAGTGTCCTGCCAGATACCTCTGCCTGGTTCCTCCAGGTGTTTAGGGACCACCATACCACTGCATCCTTTGACAACCACCCCTATGGAATCCAGACCCAAAGCCCTGCATTCCCCATCTTCTCCTGCCCTTGTAGCAGAGGCAGCACCTTGTGTTTAGGAAAACCAGTGCTTAGGGGTTTATTAAAACAAAAAGCCGCATAAAAAGCCCAGAGTTTGGAAGGCTTTGGCTGAGCCATAGCTCAAAGTGCAGCAGCTGAGGTTTCCCTAAAAAATTTAGGGTCTCTACAGCTCTAGCTTTCATTTGCATCAAGTACCAGCCTGGTGCAGCGTCTGCTCAGCTTTTGAGATACTGACCAGCCTCCTGGGATTTGGGGAAGAGTTGTTGGAGTTCAAGTATTGGGGGCATATTGGGCACATTTCCCAGGTCACCAAGGCACAGGGAGTTTTCTGGATTCCCCCAACCCGCACAGCACCCTCTGCATCATTCCTGCCCTCCCTAAACCACCCCAGGGCTGTGTTTTCCTGCTTTTTAAAGGAAGTCAGCCCAATTCCTGAGCAGGGCTGTCCCCTTGCCCTGTGCTGAGTGTGACCCCGGTGTCATCACCTGTGGGAGAGGCCATGATGGAGGTGGCAGTGATGGGCGCTTTTCCCAGGAGATCTGAATCTTCTCTACTGATGACAGCAAAGTGAATCATGCCAAGAGCCTGTGGCTGTCACCAGATAAATATTGCATGTGGGTTTGAGGTCTGGAGAGGCAGTGAGCACCTGTGCCTAAGGGATCACCACCTATTGATTGGAAGTAAGCATGGGAATGGGCAGGGGAATCTGCTCAGTTTGTCGTAGAGGCTGCCAGTCATGGAATCATGGAATGGTTTGGGTTGGAAGGGATGTTAAAGCTATTCTCATTCCACCCCCTGCCATGGGCAGGGACACCTTCCAGTAGACTGGGTTGCTCCAAGCCCTCTCCAGCGTGGCCTTGGACCCTTCCAGGGATGGGGCAGCCGCAGCCTCTCTGGGTACCCTGTGCACAGCAGGAACACTAGGACCCACACAGAGAGGTAAAGACTGGCTCCAAAACTGCTTTAATTCAGTTCAGTTCAGAGACACGCACCACCACCAGCTCCTCCATTCCTTTCCAATAAGCCCAGGTGCTTGGGAAGCCCTGGCTGAGGGTCCATCCAGGATCAGCTGTCCTGGTGGTGGACAGGACACATCATCTCCTGATCCATCCCTGTGCACAGGGACCTGCCACTGTGCTTTGGGGGTCACTGACTGGGGCCAGGGGAGTTATAGATGCATAAAGTGAGAGGATGGGGAAATGGGGTTGCCAAGGAAACCACAGAACAGCAAAGTTCTGATTGTTTTCTCAAGGCTGGAAAAATGCGGGGGAGAAGGGCAGCGGCAAAGCCTGATGCTGCGGGAGAGCTGGAGGGGCTGGAGTACAGGGGGTGGTGACCCGTGGGCAAGCCAGATTTGCAAAGTAAAACTGGCCATGTGCCAGATTCTGTGGAACAGGGTGTCCCTGAGGCGGCTGAGGGCAGTCCTTGGGGAAGGGATGTGGTCTGGCTGGAGCAGTGGCTGTCTCCTCATGGGGAAGCCTGGCTGGGGTTGGACACTGTGTGGGGTTGTTTAAAGTGTTGCAGGTTGGAGGTTGAATATAAAAACTCCATCAGATAGAAGATTCGGCATCTCCTTGGAGTCACCTGGAGGGATTTAAAAGATGTGTTGATGTGGCACTGGGGACATGTGGTGGGCTTGGCAGTGCTGGGAGAGCAGTTGCGCTCAATTATCTTGGAGGCCTTTTCCAACTGAAATGATTCTGTGATTCATGCAGAGATTGGCAGGGAGAGGCAGGAAGAGGCAGCAGCATCTGCTGAAGCTTTGGAGCATCCAAACCTGGAGCCTCAGGGTGGGTAAATCAACCCCTGGCAGGGACCGTAAGGGCCTCTCCATCATTGCATGGTCACGACCAGCCCCACATCTTAGGAAACAGTCTGTGTTGCAGAGATAGTTCACACCTTTATTACTCTGGCTGGAAGGGTTCTTCCTCACTCCTCTCCCTGCCATCCTTCCTTCTTTCCTGGGACACGGTGCCTTCAAGCCAGGATGGATGGTCCATTTGTCACAGAGCAGAGGGGCACAGTGGCATCCCAACAACATCGGGATGTGCTGCACCCACCCTGTCCCCTCCATGTCTCTCCCCTCCCTCTGTGTGCACTTAGGTGAGGAAGAGGGTGTTTGGGTTAAAACCTGGCCCTCTGCCACCCTCAGCTCCCAGGCACAGCCCCATGTCCATGGAGCAATGTCTCTCCTGCCCCCAAATCATCCAAGTCCAGATTTCTCTCAGGGAAGGACATGCTGCCCAGGTTGTACCAGTCTCCCTTTCCCCCTTTGAGTCTGTTCCCACTGGGATCCCAGCACACCCCAGTCAAAGGGCAGGTATTTGCAGGGAAGAACCATTGAATTCACAGGGACCTTCTTGAGTGAACTTGACATTGCCGGAAGCCAGGTCCTCAGGACGTTTGAGGGAGCCCAGTGCAAGGGAACAAGGAGCTGGGGTTTAGGGACTGGTGCCACCCTGACCCCTCCTCCCCAACCCAGCTGCCCAACGTGGTGTCACAGCATCTTGTCTTGCACCATGTTCCCTCCAGCCCAATCGCCAGCAGCGTCAGCAGAACTGCAGGAGAAGCAGAGCCCAGGGCAGGTGGTAAGCCCTCACCCAGCACCCACAGCACCACTTCAGGGGGCTCTGCTACCCCTGAAGGCTAGGAAAGGGATGGGTTGCCCAGAGCCTCTCCCCAGATGGGTACAGACCTTCCAGCGGTTCCCACACTCGTTGCACAGCACGAATGTTGTCATGGGCTCGTCGGCGCTGCGCGTCTGTACCTGGGGTGGAGCAGCACCGGGTCAGTGGAGACCCTGATAGCATCCCCCAGGCCAAGGTCCCCTGCAGACCAGGCCTGACCTGGTTGTACGTGCAGTTCTTCTTCTTGCATTTGCCACACTGGAAGAGGTCAGTGACAGTGCCACCTGTCTTGGCCATCTGGTGCTCCCGGATGGCCTCCTGGGTCATGGCATTCCGCAGCTTCTTCAGCTCATCACTGGCCATCTCCTGCCACCAGCATTGGCCCAGATAGGTGAGTGTGGCCATGGCTCTGCTCACATCCAAGTACCACAGTCCAACACCTTCCCCATCCTCTCCCAAAACAGGATTAATCCTGCTGTCTGTGCTTGGTGGAGAAAGTCACCCCATCTTCAAACTAAAACTGCTGTCTGCAGGGATTTGTCTCCTCACAGGGGAAACTGGGCTTCCGAGGAGCCTGATTTGTGGACCCTGGTTGAGGAGGACAAATGGGGATACTCCAGCCTGATTCCTGCCAGTGTGACATCCCACAGCCAGATCTGTGATGGGCTGGGGGTCTGCAGGGCTTTAAGGGGACCTACCAGTGCTGCCAGCTTTCTCCTAATACTCCCTGTGTCTCATTCAGCACTGGGGTGGGACAGGGAGGTGCTGGGACAGCCCCATTGTGGACAGCACCAAGCCAAGCCCCAGCCCTTGGGCACCACAGAGGCAGCATGGAAGAGATCCACGGGCAGCAGTGCCATGCACCCCACTGCCCACCTCAGCAGTCATGCGGGCGATGAGGCTGGGCTCGATGGCCCCACACAGCACATTCCTCCGCAGACCAGGGTTCTTGGGGTCCTTCAGGTTGCTGATCCTGCTCCGCACCCGGTTGCGATACTTCATGTCCGTGCTCTTCAGCTCCTGGAAGATATGTGGGGTCTGTCAAGGAATCAAGGCAGGGGGATGCCAGCTTGGGTGCTGCTGTCACCAGGGCCAGTGGTCACGTGGAGGTGGCTGATCTCAGTGGGGCTTTCCTCCCTGTGGGAAGTGTCCCCATCCTTGGCTTTAAGAGGATGAAGCACAGCTTGAGATGTGGGAAAGAAAATGACTTTGCATTGCCTTGGAATGTCTAACATCCAGGCAAGGCTCTGGGGCTCAGGAACTGTCACTAAGCCCTGTGTTGGGACAAAAGTTCATGGTGCAGAGGACTCTGTCTACTCCCTCCTCCCAAAGAACATGGGTGTGGACAGGTTCATGTAGTAGCTTTGGGCACTGAGTCTGGGAGGCACCAAAATGGGCACCCAGGAGGTGAACCGCCCTGGGGTTGGTCCTGGTCTCAGGGGGCTGCCAGGAGAACCCCAAGCCTTGAGGTGGGGGTGGGCAGGGGTGGCTCCATCCCTTCCAGCATGGCACAGCCTGGACATTGTGACAGACTGGTTCTGGCAGGAGACACAGGCACCTACAGCAGGCTCATGGAAAAAGCTTTGGCTGGGTTTGGATTTATTTCCCCAGGGGTGAAGGCAGGTCCCTGACCAGAGGGGACTGGGGGGGACACACAGACCCCTGCACGAAGGCGGGTGCTCAGGAGGTGCTTTGCTCAGCATTAGCTTCAGCCTCAGCCTCAGTATCCTCTCACTGAGGTCTGGGCTCCCTCTGCAGGCAACAAGCACAGCAGAGTCTGTCACTCTCTGTCCTTATCCCTGTCACCCCCTGTCCTGTCCCCAGCAGCACTCTTGAGACCACGTACGCCCCCCAGCAGATGAAGCCTGGGGACCCCTAGGCCCCCAAAGGATATGGTCTTCAATCTCCGATGCCATCTTCTCGCAGTTGACACTGAACTCCTTGTAGTCATCTAAAGGGTAGAGAGGTTAAGGGGTGACTTTCAGGTGTGATACCAGCCACAGGTCTCACTGTACCTCCTCCAGAAAATCTCACCTCTCCCCCTGTACTTGCCCCAGACACTCCATCTCTAAAATACCTAGTTTTACCCATCTTGAACCTTACAAAGATGCATCCTCACATCCAACCCCCTTATCAGAGACCCTCCCAAGCTCCTTTTCTTTCCTTTTGGGGCTGAATGCTCCTATCAGGACTGTCCCATAGGAGAAATAGCCCAGTCAGGGGTCCAGCACCCTCAGAGCTGCTCACCATCCATGCGCAGTGCAGCCGTCAGCATCTCAATGCACTTGTCCCGCACCGAGTCCCCTGTGAGATAGCAGGGGGCCAGAAAGCAGGGGCTGGCAGAGAAGGAGGGGCTGGTGGGCGTTCGTGGCACCTCAGGTTTGACCTTGCTGCTGTTGGCTCTGCAGGGGCACATGGAGGGGCACGGGCAGGTGGCAGGGTCCTGGCACAGCCGCAGGGACCTGCCGGGGTCCCTTGGAAGTGGAGTGGGTCTCTCCTACCTTTCCTCCTCTCTCCTACCTTTCCTCCTTGCTGTCACTGGAGTTTCTCTGGGAGCTGGTGGGAGCTGGAGAGAGGCTGGTGCCCACAGAGGCTCTCCTGGGAGTGGCACGAAACAGGACAGTGGGGATGACACCAGAGACAGGGCAGGCAGGACAGGGGGCAGGGTCTGGTGGCAGGACCTCAGGCATCAGCACACGATGAGAGTGCTCTCGGAAGCCAACAGGAATCTCCCCAGGGGAGGATTTGCTCCTCCCAGGGAATATCCCAGTGCTGTGGCAGGATCAGGGCTCCCAGCTACTTGCCATCCCCTCCATGGTCGGGGTATCCCCAAGGGGGACCCTAAAAGCATCCCCAGGCTGCCCAGGGACACCCCCTCCTTACCTCTCCCCTGACAGTTTCTTCTGTGTGGAGGAAGAGGAGGAGATGGTTGAGGACCTGGAGTCAGCAGAGGCTCTCCTGGCAGGACAAACCCCACATCAGAGGGCAGCGTCTAAGACAAGTGGTGGGTCCACACCCCCAGCCACAACCCAGTGCGGGGCTAGGGTCTCTCCCCTCCCATCTTCACTCAGCCCAGCACCCACCTCTCTTTCTTGCTGTCCAGAGGTGATTTCTTGGAGGACGTAGTGGGGCTCCGGCCATCACTGGACTCTCTTCACCACAGAGGCCCAAAGGAAGGAAGAGAAGCTCTCAGCAAACCCAGCATGCTCCGGCTGCCTGTGAGCTGGATCTTGTCCATCTGCATCCCCCATCCCTGAGCCCCACCCCAGGCTGCCAGCAAAGCCTCCCCTGGGCTGGCAGTGCCTGGCAGAGCCTGCCGTGAGGGTCAGGGCATCCTTCAGCAGGTACCTCTCTGGGCTGGAATCAGCAGAGTGGCCCTGGGTGGCAGTGGCATGAGAGTCACACTTGCTGGGCTTCCTAGGGATAGAGAGAGCAGGGGTCAGATGAGCAGTGTCCAAAATGACCTCATCCAAGGAATAATTAGTTTTAGAGAAGGGAAAATAAAAAACGGCCACTTCTCCTTCCTCCAAAAACTGCCCTGGTGCTGTCCCAGAGGCAGCTTGGTCTCCAGAGGTGCTGCCGGGATCCTTGGGTGGGCAGAGATGGATAAACTCTTAAAGACCAAGCAGAGGGTGGTCTCATATTGGCCCTAGTATCCCCCAACAGCAGGCAGGAGCCCTCACCTCTCCTTGTGCTTCTCCCTGTGCTTCTCAGCTGTATTCTTGCTGTGCTTCACCCCTTCACTGGGGCAGCTGGAAACATCCAGCCCCTTCTTCTCCTTGTCTCCATCTGTGTCCTTCTCTTTCTTCCTGTCTGCATCCTTCTCTTTTTTTGTGGTGGTGGACTCTGGGGGAAGGATTTGGGTGTCACAGTCAGAGCCCAAACCAGCACAGGGCATCTGCAGAGCTGCATCCTGGGGTGGGGAATGATTGTGGAAATGCTCAGCCCTTGGTGGGGCACACATTGACTTACACCACTCTATCCCAGAGTGAAAACAAGCCCTTGGAAAATCTGGGTTACAGGTTATAGGAGCCTGCATGTCCTAGCTCTGGACTGATTCCACTCCATCCCCCCAGAAAGCATTGGGGCTTGAGGTGCAGGGATGGCCCGGGGAGGACTGAGGCTTTGGGAGGTTCTTGTCTCCCTCCAGCATCACTCACCCAGAAGCCGCTTCCAGTTTTTGATGAGGATTTTGGCTGAGGCCACCACCTCTTCATCTGAGCAGTGTTTCCGCACTGAGTTCACAGCCACTCCAATCCGTGTGGTCTGGGGACACACACCAGGGACGCATCCTTAGGGATGTGCTGGCTGGCACAGGGCACAGGACAAGCTACCCCATGGGACGTCCCCCCACCTAAACCCACTCACCTGGAGCAGCTGGATGGTCATGGTGTAGCCGGTAAGGGATTTGAGCAGATCCAGTGCCCCTTCCTACAGCAGGGAGAAGCCACAGGAGCCCTTGAGAAGGCATCAGGCAGCACCAGGAAGGGCATGACAGGAGAACCCAAAGCAGCCCTGGGTTGCTCCCTGGGATTGCCTGACCCTTTCACACCAATCGAAAAGTCCCACACCCAAATCCTGCTGGACCATCCCAGTGCCAGGTCACATCTCCTGCTGGATAGCACAAGCTTTTCTTAAAACTTGGGAAAACCTCCATCTGCAAGAAAAATCTGGGCTGGTGGGAGCTAGGGACAGCTGGGGGGTTTCCCAGTGTCCCCCACCCAGGAGTGTGAAGGTCCATGAGACACAAGCCCCAGGATTTCATCCTGATACCCTGCAGTGGCAGCTGGGATAAAGACACTCCAGCACAGAGCCTTCCTTCTCCTCCCTCTCTTTCTCCTCCTCCTCCTACAAATCATTGGTATTTTTAGAGCCCCAGCAGCAGACACCAGCTCCCAGGTATCCCCCCCCAGGACACTGTTCAATGGACTCCCACCACGAGGGGCTGGATCAGACCCCCCCGGTTTGATGGGTGCAGGGACATTCCTGTGCTGTAGGTGGACCCTGGCTCTGTCCCATCCCAAAGTGCAGCAAGAGAGGTGTGGAACATCCCTGTCCCTTGACCCCTGGGTAATTCCTGGCAGCAAGCAGAGCCATGGGATCTGGTTTGATACCAAGCATTGGCATCCCAAAAAGCCACCAGATCCACGGAGACGGCAGTGCTGCCCCCCTAGCCAGGAACCTGCACCTGGTCAGGGCAAAGGCCAGTGGAAACAGTCAAATATTAACTCTGAGAGCTGGGCTTGGCACATGTAACTGGCTCACCAGGATCCCCAGATCCTCACTTGGCACAAGGGGGGCAGGGCTGGATCCCGGCTTCCCCAGAACACAACCACCAAAACCACCCAGGAAACAGTGACTGACCCCATCCCCTCCCTTTGCACACTTGTGCAATAGGCAGGGCTGTGCCTCAGGGTGCATTGAGGGTGTTATATCCCCCAGCCCAGAGCTTTTCCTTGCCTGTACACGAGCCTCTGGCCCTGGCACTGATCGGGTGTTGGGGCACAGGCTGGGGGCCAAACACCTGTCGCCCACAATCCGGCACTGCCAAGCAGTGTCAGGAGCTGCCACCCGTGGGACGAACGCCCCCTTACCCCCAAATCCCAGGGTCTGGGAGCAGTGGGGTACAGGAGAGCCCCAAATTAGAGGCAAAATTAAATCCCCTGGGTGCTGACTATGATGTCCTGTGGCTAGGATTGGGTGACACAGGCAGCACCCCTTAAACCCACTCAGTGCCTCCAGGGACAACATAAGGGGTGTGAAAAGCAACCCCCTCCCCCCCCCTTCCCCAAGCCACCCAACATTCAAACATGCATGTAAACAAGCACGTGTGTAAATAAGCATGTGTGTTAATATGCACACATGCAAATACGTATGTGTTTAAATATGCGCACACGCCCCGAGGAGCTCGGCCACCTTACCGTGCTCTTTCTGGCCACCATCTTATCCAATTTCTTGGCAATCCGGACCAGCTCCTCAGCGGGCCCCATGGCGGGGGCTCCAGCGGACCAGGACGCTGGCTGCGGGCACAGCTGGGCACTGCTGACATGGGGGTCCTGGGCAGCCGGGTGGGAGGGCGCAGAGAGGAGGGGAAAAGGGGGAAAGGGTCGGGAAGGGAAGAGAAGGGAAGGGAGAGAAAGCAGAAAGGAGGTGGGGCTGTCCCGGCCAGTTATAAACTCCTGCCAGGAAAGCAAAATAGCACGGGGGAGGGCTAAATATAGCCGAGAGCCACGGTTGCAAGAGCGGGGGAGGTGCGCACCGGGGCGCTCCGGGACGCGCGGCTGTGGCGGCCACGGGGAGCCCGGGGTGCCGAGGGACAGAGCCCGGGATGGGGCTTTGCCATCGGGATGGCTGAGGTCGGGAATCCTCAGGGGCACGGGTACAGTGCAGTGTGCCACAAGCTCTGTTTTTCCCAAGGTTGATCCAGCAGCAAGATCCCTGGAGGAATAATCTTTATACTCCACACATTGGAACGTTCCAATATACGTGGAATTCCAGTATACAGGAATAGTTCTTATACTGGAGTACTCCACATATTGGCGTATTTTGGTACTGAGAATACCCCATCCCTGGAAATGTCCAAGGTCAGGGTGGACAGGCTTGGAGCAACCTGGTCTAGTGGAAGGTGTCCCCCCTACGTCAGGGAATGGACGGAACGATCTTTACGGCTCCTTCCAGCATTCTGTGATTGTGTGATGACAAATGACACGCTGCAGTCTCTGAAGCGCAGCAGAGATGGTGTGCCAGCCTGGGGTAGGAGCAGGAGCCCCTCGGGGCTGCTGGACAGGCAGCAATACGGGGCACAGGCCATTCGGATATGTAGGTGACAACAACCTTGCCATCCCTGCTTGTCCCTGCTCCAGCACTCACCTGGTGGCTGTAGGATGAGCATCCTGCTCTGGATCCATGTCCCAGCCCAGCCCTACATGGCTGCCCCCAAGGGTGATCACAGATGCCAGTGACTGGGAGCCTTGGGGACATAGCAGCAGCATCACCATGGGGATGGCCAGGGCAGGGGCTGTACCCCCCAACACACTCCCAGGTGCTTTAAAAATGATGGTTTATTAGAAATCAGACAGAAAACATTTTAAAAAATACTTTTTTGAGATGAAGCATTTGACACAGAAATGAGAAGGGTAAAGTGAGGGGCTATGGAGGCAGGTGGCTCCCAAGGGACACTGGTACAGAGGTATGCTGGTCCTAGAAAAAGCTGCAAAACCCCCTCTGAGAGCCCCCCTCCCAGGGAAGGGGCAGTGATCCAGCACCCACCCCACATGAGGGACATGGGGCAGGGGCTCTGTGGTACCACCTGAAACATCCCACGCCTTCCAAATCAAGGAATGGCATTTCGCTACCAGTTTTGGAGAGGCTTTGGAGCATCCTTGAACTCCACCAGTCCAGGCAGCTCCCAGAACCTGGGGTGGGGGATGGACACAAAAAAACCCCTGTCCTATTTCTTGCCCATCCCAAAGGCTTCACAGTTGGGGTACAGAAGGAGGCTGGTGGTCCATGGCTGCCCCCAGGATGAGGAGGAGGCTTCATGACTATCTGGCAGAGGGTGGGGGATACCAAATACAGCTCTCCCATCCCCAATTCCTTGCAGAGAAGGAAGAAGAAAACCCAAGGGATGGGCAGAGCCCACGAGAAGGACAGAAGAGCAGCGGGAGCAGGGGCTGGCACAGAAACCTCAGCCCACCAGTGCAGTAAGCATGTCCCTTCTCTGCTCCTCAGCTCCCCACTGCTGCCATCCATGGACGGTTTTCCCAATGCAGGGGATCTCTGGGTCCCCTTGGAGGGCAATGGTCTCATGCCAGGGTCCTGGGCACATGTCCCTTGTGGCCTGGCTCTACCAAGCCCCCAGCAGGGAGCTGGCTCTACTCCCAGTCAATGGGACAGTGACAAATGGGCCACCCCCACATGGTCAGTCTTGCAAGAGGTGGACAAAGCTGGCAGGGAAGACTCCGGTGCGGGAGCCATCGCCCTCGATGAAGCCGACCTGAGGGTGAAGAAAGAGGGTTCAGGGGAGTGCAAGTCTTGTCTTGAGGTATCAGCCCCAGAACTTCTTCCCTGCTCAATTCCAACAGGGATTTAGAGAGGCAAAGCTGTGGTGACACATCAGCGGAGCCCTCCCAGCCCTCCTCCATGCATACATGGGGCAGAAGTCCCCCATCCATGCCCCCCCCAAAAAGACCCAGCCTCCTTCAGAAGAGAACTGGAGGAGGAAGAGGACCAAGATTTGGATGCCAGCACCTGTCCGTGCCATGGTGACTCACCCACATCTGCTCATCCTCCTCCCGTGTCACCACGATGACCTCCCCCTTGGAGAAGGTCAGCTCTCGCGCCTTGTCTCCCTTGCAGTCAGCCACTGCCTTTACCCGCTTCTGCTTCCCCTTGGCCTGAAATGGGATGAAAAGGGGGTGACAGACCCTCCCGAGGCCATCCAAAAGGTGGCAACAGGGATACAACCCCCTGATCACTCCATCTGCCCCCCCAGGATAAGAGGAGCTGGGATGCTTGGGGATGCAGAGAGGAGGATTTGCACCTACCGGAGCAAATCTTCTGGGCATGGGCACAGGGGGCACCTTGGTGAGACCAGGGTCCTCGGGGCCACCAGGGCTCTGGGGGGACCCAGCCGACCCCATTTTGCCCACCATGCCACCAATGCGCCGGTACGAGCGGGTGCTCTCTGAGCTGTGGGTGACAGCGGGAACAGTGTCACCACCCCTCTGCTGTTGCCTTCCCTCACCCTGTTCTCCATCCTGCAAGGTCTCAGGGAGGTCAGGGCTTCCCCCATGGGACCTGGATGTCATCCACAGCCCCCTGGATGTTGATGAAAAGGGTCCCCAGCACCCAAACGCCCTCAAATGAGCCCATCCCACCACATTTTCCCAAAGGAGAGAAAAAATACATGATAACTTGCAGAGGATCTTGGTGTCCTCCCAAATAATCTGCATCATTGTCTCCAAGGATAACCCAGCATCCCCACAGCTGCCCTTGTCTCCTCCTGCATCCCAGGGTCAGCAGCAGTTTCTTTGGAGATCCCAGAGGGTGGGGACCCCTTTGATTCACAGCAATTCTCCATGCCCGTGGGGGTGGCAGAGGTTAAAGCTCACCCACCAGCACCATGTAATGACCCTCCAACACGAAGTGCAACTCCAGTCTGGAGCAGGGTCCCTACCCAAACTTGACAGGGGGGATGTCAGGGACCGTGCTGCCTGGCAGGGGCTGTGCAGGTGGGGGACTCAGCTCTGGCCCCCGCCGACTGCTGCTCGTGTCCGTCTCGGAGCGGGTTTCCCAGTACGCTGCCCGGGGGCTCTCGCTGGTGCTGGGGGTGCCATCCAGGGCGCCCGTGCTGCTGGCACAAGGCAAGCTGCGTGGTGCCAGTGCCTCCGCTGGCCCAGAGAAGTGGGGCTCCGATGCCTGCCGGGGCAGTTCAGGGCGCTCTGGGGGAACACACGCAATGGGGACAATAAACTTGGTCTCTGGGGGAAGGCACAGACCCACCATGATGACCCCCCACTCCGACTCACCGGCGGGGCTGTGGCTGGGTTTGGGGCGAGAGCTGCCCCGCGTAGGGTTTTTGAGGGGCAGCGGCGTGGGGATCTCCTCACTGTGAGCCCGGCGGGGTGCAGTGTGCGAGGGCACCAGGATGCTCTCGTAGGTCTTGTTGGTGATGTCCATCCCCATGCAGCTCCAGCGGGTCTGGGGGCAGGCAGGCAGCGGGATGGTGGCCAGTGGTGATGTGCCCTTGAAGGAACGCTGGAGGGGGCTCACCTGGGGGTACCCACAAAGCTCCAGGGATGTCCCACTGCCACCAGCTCCCCAAAAGGGTCTGCACTCCCCCAGCTGCCTCACTGGGGATGTGGAGGCCCCACCATCCCATAGTACCTACCACCATCCCACAGTACCTTCTCCTCCAGCTCATCCTCACTGTCATAGGAGAACTCTGATGGGGGTTCCCAGTCATAGTCCACATGGATTTGCAGGGAGAGCTTTCCTGCCTGCGCCTGCTCCAGCTGCCAGAGAGATGGGGCAGGTCAGGGGGATCTCAGGATGGGGCAGCCCACAGGGGTCTCGGCACTGGAGGAACATGTCCCAGAAGCCCCCCACCTTCATGCCAGCCCTCCTCAGGCACTTGGTCCCCTCTCCCCACTCTGAGCTTCTCCCACATTCCTCCATCCCACCTACCAGCTCCTCACACTCGCTGTACTTCAGCCTCCTCGCCACATCCAGAGCTGTCTCACCTGCCGCGTTCACTGCCCGAGGGACAAAAGGGGGACAAATCCAAGTTGCAGCCTTACCACTCCCACCAAAAGGAGTGGTGGGAAACTCCCAAAACCCCCATCCCAAGCTCATACCTGTGGTGAAGGTGGCTTTCCCTTTCAGGAGCAGCTTGAGGCAGTTGGGCTGGTTATAGAGCACACCATAGTGCAAGGCCGTGTTCCCATTCTGCGTCACCCGGTCCAGTGCTCCCCTGTGCAGGGCCAACAGCAGGAAAGTCAAGGCTTTGACACAAGCATCCTGTACATTCCTCCCACGAGGGAGAGGAGCAGGGAACACTGGAAGCCCTTGGGGACGCACCCATTCTGGATGATGAAGTCCACCAAGGGAAGGGATGATCTGTCAGCGTGGCGCACGGCCATGTGCAGCGGCAGCTCGCCTGCATCCTGCCAAGAGATGGGAGGGAGAGATGACCCTGAGAATGCTCATCTTTCCTCAGGATAAAGGGAAAAGAAGTACTGGATCCAAGAATGCTCATATTCCCCCCTGAATGAAGGGAAAAGGAGTGGTGGACACATGTATGCTCATCTCCCAAGATATGGAACGAAGAGGAGAGCTGGCCTCAATGATGCTTCATCTCCTATGTGTAGGAGAGAAGAAAGCTGGACCTGAGGATGCTCATCTTCCAACCAGCATATCCCTTCCCGAAGCCCAAGACAACCCAGAGCACAGCCACCCAGAGAGGGAAAATCCATTCCCTGTCAGGTGCAGGCCTCACCTGACCCTCAGGGCTAGTGAGGGGCTTGGTCAGGTCATGTCCATCGGCAAAGGCCTTGAGCAGGGCCAGGAGGTCACGGGCTTGAATGGCTTCCCAGAGGCCATGGGGGTTGTCCTGGCTGCTTTTCTGCACATAGCGTCGCTCCATGTACTTGGCCATGATGTATTCCTTGCGCGCAGCCCTGCCGGAAGGGGGGCTTGGATGGGCATGGAGACAGGGTGTGGAGCCCTGTGCTCCTGCCTCCTCCTGAAGCCTCAGGATCAAGGGTAAGCCTCCAAAGAGGTGCAGATCCCCACCACAATGCAGCAATGACACCAGGATGCCTCATCCCAGGGCTGTCTTAGATGGGCAGTGGCAGCATGGGGACAAGAACAGGGCACACACCATGCACTCCTTTCCCCTCTCCTCCTCTTCTTCCCAGCACACCCAGGTCCCTGACTCACATATCACTGCTGGCTGAAGGCTTGGGACAGTCCTGTGTGGGTAGCGCGGCCTCCATGATCTCATTGAAACGAGTGTTCCCAATGCTAACAGCCAGCTAGGGAGAGAGGAGAACAGAGGGACATGAGCCCTCCTAGTCACACTCACTCTGTTCCAGCCAGACCCCATCCCAGAAGGAAGGAATCCACCAGATCCACCCAGGGCTTTCCCAGAGCAGCATCTTCACCGGGATGATGCTCTCTTATGGCAATGGAAATCTGCTTTAGGAGGGAGAAAATCCTGGGGAGCTGCCAGCAGCCCCCTGCTTAGCAAACAGCTTTGCAGAGCCCCCCTTGCCCACACCACTGCGCTGGGGAAACGGAGGCAAGTTTGCAAGCCCTGGAGCAAACTGGAGACAGATGGGATGGAGGAGAAGCAATGAACCCTGAATCACAGGAGGTTTGGGAGACACAGAGGGTGGTTCCCAGGGGCCAGGAGATCTCTGGGCTGAGAGAGCAGCTTACCAGCAGCTCGGAGGTGCTGAGAACATCCAGAGTGAGGGACTGGATGCGGGAATAATGCACACCCAGCTCCCGATGGATACCAGAGCACTCGATGCATGTCAGGATGCCAAGGTTGGTGGAGAGCCATGTGGGATCTGCAGTGGGAGCAGTGCGGGGCTCAGCACCATGGCCAGGCCCCAAAGATGCTGTGACCCCCATGACAGCTGACTCACACCCAGGGCAGGGGGACACCCCAGGCCCTGACATACCTGGGGCACCGCAGTCACAACACTGCTTGTTTCCTGGCATGTTCTTCACCTCACTGATAACCAGCCTGGTGAGCTCCTGCGTGCCGCCGTCCACCCCGGTGCCTGCCGCCACCCCGCCACTGCCCCCATCCCCCTTGAAGGCATTGCTCAGGGCTTCATCCTTGCTGTTCTGCAGCACTGAGACCCACCTGGGCAGGACGGAGGAGGAAGAGGAGGATGGGGAAGGCAGAGCAGGATCTGACATGTCAAGGAGGAGGGATGGGCTGTGGCACTTACACAACACACTCTTGCTCATCCTCTGCTTGGAAGTGATATGTCCTGTTGTCTGCAGGGACGGGGAGAGAGGAGAGAAGGTGAAAGGAGAGAAGCTGTGTCTGCCACATCCCTTGAATTGTTTAAGCTTAGACAGGGCTTGGAGCAATCTGGTCTAGTGGAAGATATCGCTGTCCATGGTGTGGGGGTGGGAAGAAGACAGTCTTTAAGGTTGCTTCCAACCTAAACCATTCTAGGATTCTATGGTCTAAGGATGCTCAGTACAGCAGGAATCAGCTGAAATCTCTTCAAAGGGGCTGCTTAATTACAAATTAAATCACTGCACATCACTCTCCCATCACCTGAGCCCTGTCACAACCTCTTTTTGTCTCAGCTTTCTAGCAATCATTGGAGAGACTAGTCCTTCATCTGTAAAAACAGCCAGGAAGACACCCAGAGCCAGATTAAAATCATTTAAAGAGGGTGCCACTGTGTTTCAGAGGGAAAACCCACTCCAAAAAGGGAGAGGTCCCACCATAGCCTCTGCCTCCAGGTCAAACACCTCACAGCCCAGCCACGGCACCTCATCCCAGGTACTCACGTGTCACCAGGTCAAAGCATTTTTTCTCCTCGGCATGGGGCCGCACCTGGCAGGTGAGGAGGTTCAGCTTCACAGGGGGACGGTTTATCTGCAGGGTGAGAGGACCGAGGTGGGTTAAAGGACCAGGAAGGAATGGGATGGGCATCACCAAGGGATGGGCATCACCATCTTCAGTGGCAACTGTGGTGGTACAACCACCACCACAGATGGTTTCTCTTGGGATAACCATGCAAATCAGATGCTGTCTGACTCATTTTAGAAGAACAGGAACCCTTTGCAGGAGAACACGGCTCCAAGATGTCCCTCTGTCCCTCCTGCAGTTTCCAGCCTCCCACGCCAGGTGGCAGCCCTTCCCTCCCAACCAGCCCCATCCCCTTTGGCTTGTCTGGACCCTCATCATCCAAGTTCACCCTCCTCTCCCACGGATCCGCCAGGCACGGGGCACCACCTTTGGAACCCTGTCAGACACGAGGGACTTCCTTTAAACCGTCCAGTCTCATCCTGCATTGATTTTTAAGCCAGGCAGATTTGTGACCAGTTTGGGCAAAACTAAACCTGAAATCCAATGGACACCAAGCCCCAAAGGGTGCACAAAAAAGGGTCAGGGCTGCAGCCCCCACGCTCCCCACCGTGCTGTGGGAGATGGTCAGGCAGCCGTACTTCACACCGCACTTCCTCTTCTGCCACACTTTGCGAATCCTGAGAAGGAGGAAGAGGAGGAGTGAGGATTGCACAGCTGGAATCACCCACATCCACATCCCAAACCAGCCACGGCAGAGGCCTGATGGGAGTTCTGGACATGGGGTTATGCTTTCTCTAACTCATAGAGCACTAAATGTCCTGTAAGCTGGATTCCAGCTCTGGGGCCTCCCATGAAAAACTGACAATATCAGGATGAAGCCAAGAGCTCTCTGGGATAACACTCATCCTCACCCATCACTCTTCTTGTACAGGAATCCTGACTTCTCTGTCCCGTACTGCTTGTTGCCTTGGTGCTGGTGGATACTGTAGCCACTGCCAGAGTTCTTCCTGTTCAAGTTTTCCTGAAAAAAAGACAATTAAAAAGCAAAGTGAGAGGCACAGAGGCAGCTGCTGCCCCAAGTGACCTTGTCCTTCCTTACAGGGGTGCAGTGTGTTCAGAAGATGCCAGACAGCCCTGTGCCCTCCCAGCATCCAAATGTCTCCAGATCCCTGGAGAGGTTAATCCGGCTCCCCTCTCCCTTCTGCTCCCCGTTCCCAAACTAACCCTAGGGTACCCAGCATCCTCCCGATGCTCCTTTTCAGCTCTTCCCTGCCCATCCTGGGGTCTCACCTCCTTGCTCTCCAGCTGCAGGATGTTGCGGAGGGAATCGCGGGTCTGCGTGAGCTGCCTCACCTCCTCCTCCTGTGCTTGGTGGAGCTGGAAAGGGAGCACGGCCCTCACTGCTGTGCTGAGCACAGGTGTTCCCAGGGGCTGGCACGGGGACACATCCTGGGGGACATGTCTGAGGGGCACTGGATGGCAGTGTGAAGGCCTTACCGCATGGAGGGACACAGCGAGCTTCTCAATGAAGGGGTAGAGATTCTGGGCAGCCTTCCAGCCGTCTTGGAAGAAACTGGGTGTTTGTTGAGGGTGATTAAGATGCAGATGGGGAAGATGGAGGAAAAAAGAGGGTTTTTAGAGAAAATGTGGCAGGAGATCATGGTGATCCGCTCCCTGGAAAGCTGTACTTGCTTTGTGGCTCCCTGGCTACGGGGATCTGGAGAGATCCCAGCAAAGGACAAGCCTAGCCCATGGGGTTTGGATACCCCAAATATTTGGGGTGTTTGGCATGCAGGACTGGCCTCTTGTTTAATCCCAGCTCAACTCACTGGGGAGCAGTGCTGCCAAGAGCCACATTCTGGAGGGTTCCTGGGTCACAGTCCCAGTCAAAGAGATGCTTTTAATCACAGTGACTGTCTCAACCTGCCTCAGTTTCCCCACTTGAGAGCTGGAGGAGATGATGACTCCCACACACTGCTATTCCAGCCTCACAGAGCAACGGGAAAGGCAAGGGGATGTTGATCCTCACTCCAAACACCCTCGTTACAAGCCCCACGGTTAATGCCAGAGCTGCTTAGCTGAGCTCATCCCTGGAAATCTATCCAGAAACCAAATAATCAGATATATCTCAAGCCAATGACCCTCCAACTGCCCCACGGACACGTTTACAGCTCCTCAAGACAACAAAGCACATTTCACCTCCCCAGGGAAAACTGAAAAGTGATGGGCTCTGTCCAGTATCTCCACCAACAGCTTTATGGGTCTGGAATGAGAGCAGAAGACCCCAGACCCTCGTGGGACCACCCAAGGGTGACAACCAGCCCTGGGGATGAACCATCTTGACCCAGGTGGCACCTACTTGTGCTGAGCGTGGAAAAACTTGATGAGGCTCTGCAGGAAATCTGGTCCCTGCTTCATCTGAGACTCTCTGGCTTTTAGCAGGTACTGGAGGGGGAGAAGACACGTGGTTAGGTGACAGAGACAAGGACCAGCTGAAAATATCCCAGAGGAAAGAGCAAGAGCCTGCCTAGCCCTTGATTCCCTTCCCAGCACAGGGAGGAAGGTTAAAACACTGGCTGGGTTTCAAGAAGTCAAGTCATGATGTTGGATTTGAAGGCAGCTCACTGGGGACCACCCTCAAAAAACCTGGCTCTGGAAGTCCTCCAAGACATGGAAAGTTCAAGGACTGAGGCAGGCCTCCAGGCTTTCCAGCCAAGTATGCTTCTCCCACTGCTCATTACTTCTGGAGTTAATAAATAACCGAAACTCAAGGCAGCCTGTGAAGGAAAAAAAAACCACAACAAAAAAGGCCAAATGTTTTTTAAGATATGGCCCTTTTATTCCCAAAAAATCAGATTCCAAGAAGCGAGCACCTGCAGCACACCAGCACTGGAGGTCTGCTGAGGTGCCCCGTGGGATGGGGAATTTCAGCTTTATGCATCAAACCCATCCATCAGCTGCAGGCAGGGAAGGAAAGACACAGAGTCTCGCTCACCCTAAGCAAAATAAGGAGGGGAAGAGATTTTCCCCCTGCAAGCTCCTCTCCAGCTGCTGGAATGGTTTCGAGTGGGGAGTGAGGGGAGGAGGAGGCAGCCCTGAGCTCTGGGGGCTTTCCAGGGTGAGACAGAGCTCCTGGAATGGAGTCTCACCATGCCCCAGGCACCCTGAGGGGTCACTGGCCTGGGGACGGTTGTTAAAGTGCTCCATGAGAGCTGGAGATGCCAAGTCAATGTCAGGAAGCACGTCCCACCTAGAAAAGGCTACATGCGCCCAGCTCCCATGGGATGTCCCTGCCCTGCCACCCACATCCCACAGTGACAGTGGCAGCAGAGCGACCCAGGCAGCGCTGGCTGGGACCGATGAACAAAGGGATGCCCAGCAGCCCTGGGCCCATGTCCAACTGCTCCTACAGCCCTTAGGGTGTGAGATGGCCCATGATGGGGAGACACAACCACCCCACGGGGTGAAACAGGACCCTGGAAGTAGCAAAACCCACTTTGCAATAAACCTATGTGCATATGGCCCCCAGCCCCCCAGAAGAACTGCCCTCCCATTTCCAGGGCCAGCAGCAGCTCTCATGCATGCAGGAACACGGGTGTACATGCCCTGCTCCAGCTCCCACCTCTCCATGTGCTGTTATTTATCCCACAGTGGAGCTATTCAAGGGAGTGACTCATCTGGCTGGGTCCCAGCTCCGAGGCAGGCACAGTCTCCTCCCCACAACCCCTGTTCTTTGCTGGATGGGCATGGGGCAGCACCAGGATCTGGCCCTCAGGAACATGGGAGACCTCTGGGACAACCCATTGCAGACTTGTTCCCTGCTCTGCCACCCTCGAAGTTTATGGGGCTACTGAGTGTCTGGAGCCAGGACACGTGGGTTCCTCCTTGCTGCAGGGCTTTGAAATTGAGTCTTCTTCACTTATTCCCATCTGACCTCTTGAGCATGGACTGCAAGGACCCAGAATTGCCAGGGATCTGGGGTGTCTTGTGACCCCCTTCATCAAAGCCGGGAGCAGTTTTGAGGATAGGTGAAAACCACAAAGCCAACCTCACGGATGTTAGCCAAAAAGCTCACTTTTTACCCAAATGCCACCCAAGGAAGGGTAGGAGTGGGGCTAGGGGGACATGGAAGGAACCCCCAGGCCACCCTCGTGGGGCACCATGGGTGCCATTTGGAGCTGCATCCCACAGAGAGCTCAGCAGGGGGATGGGATGGGATGGAGATCCCCGAGCTGGGACCATGCAGGGGCACAGGGGGATGGAGACAGACAAGGGTCCCTCACAGCACACAGGTGGGGCTGCTTTGGTGTCGGATACCGGGACAGGCTCCAGTGTCCCTGCACAGCTTCTAGCAGAGCGGTCTCCTGTGCCCCCTGGGACTCTGTTCCCGGGGGGAAAAGTCCCCAATCCCCTCGGCACAGCCCCCACCTCACACATGTGGAGCTGCAAGAGCCGCCGCTCCTTCTGCATGTCCTCGGCCATCTCTGCTGCTGCTGGCTCGGCCTGGATGACACCAGCCAAGCGGGCTCGTTCCTTCTCCTTCTCCATCTTTCCCCTGTGGAATGGGATGGAGGTGGGTTGGGGACATCCCTATTCTGAGGGGTGTCCCATGCAGGAGGCTACAGTGGGGATGGGATCGGGAGAAACATCTCCAGGCCCTCTCCAGCCCCTCTCCCTTTCTCCTTTGGGAAAAGCTGGACCATAACCCTCCCCATGGCAAACTGGCACCATCGGTGCCTGGCTGCAGCCCAGGGACAAAACACCTTTGTGCAGAGTGGGATTAGGTAGATTTTGCCAGAGGCAGCATGTTACTTACACTTTGGTCTCATAATCCTTCCAGGCCTTTTCAATCTGCTTCTTGGAATCCTGTGGCAAAGGAAAAAGGGGGTGGCAGCTGTCAGGGAAAGCAAAAGAGCCAGTGGCACTAAAGGGGTCAAGAGCTTTGCTCGGCATTGCTGCACCCCTTGAGGGTGATGAGTGTCCCTACCAGGTCTTCACCCCTCACTTCTGTCACTCCCAACCCTCACTGCTTCCTTCCAGGCCCTGGTGCTAGCTCGTTCCTTCTCCTGGCCACAGGCATGAGCTGAATCCATACCAGAGGTCTCGCTGCAGAATCTTGCCAAATGAGTGACCCTGGGGACAGGACTTACCAGGCGGCCATCCTTCAGCTGCCCCTTCAACAGGCTGTCCAGGGGGAAGGACACGATGTTATTCAGGTTCTGCACCTGCAGAAGGTAGAGATAGGGTCACCCCATGGTGAGGGAAGTCAGGGAGCTGGAGCCCCAGGTCCTTCTCGGAGCCAGGGACCTCCCCCCAACTCTGTCACTGCCCCAGGAAGGGTTAAAGAGGCTGGAAGGGCGGCTGAATCCAGGATCCTGGCAGAGGGCACGCTGGGGCTTGTTGGAACTGGCTGCAAGATGTCTGACGAATGTGGCCCTTCCCACAAACCACACCAGCGCCACAGCTGCCAAAAACAAAGCTGTCTTCCCCAACTGACACCTCATCCCTGTCCCCAGCAACATGACCAGTCCCTCCATGGTCCTGTGATACAAAGAGCTCACCCATGTCAAAGGGGCTTCCCAAAATGTCTCCCTTTGCTGGGATCTGGGGATAGCAATGCAGCCACCACTATCCCTACCAGTGCTGGGCAGGGGTCTGTGGTGGGGACACAGGAGCCCACCGCTGTCCTGGCATCCCTCCATGCAGCCCACGGAGCAGCATCCCATTTTAGAGCTGTGAGAGCAGCTCCAGCACCCACATGGGACTTCCCCAGTGCACCCAGATTTCTTTTAAAGGGTTTTGGTCCTCTGCAGCACCTGGGGAGAAACCCAGCCCCAGGGCACAGGACCACCCCCAAACCAGGGGTAATGGGGGAGCTCCAGGGAGACTCTAGGAGGGGAAACAGCTTTTTGGATCTGGTTTTGGCACAGAACTCACTCAGCAGCATGTGGGGCAGGAGGTGGGGACCCTCAGAACTGGTCCAACTCCTCCATCAGGACAGTTCTGCAGAGCCCTACTGGAGCACAGGAGTCCAGCAGGCTATGACAGCCTGGATGGGGAAGGGGAGGAGCAGGGAGGCCCAGATTGGGGTAACTGGGAAGGAAGACGCCAAAAATCTGAAATTCTTGCTGGGGGAAGGGCAGCAGAAATCAATTTCCTCCTCAAGCAGAGCCAGGGGCCAAAAACACCCTTTGGAGAGGGGGATTTGAAAGTGAACAGAGAGGGGGCCACATGGGACCCCCCAGGGATTTGCTGCTGGGCATGCAAGAACCCAGCTCCATTCAGGACCTGAGTTTTCCATCGGAGCCATTCCTGGCTCGGCTCACAGCCGCCTCTGCCTGCTCCCCATGGCCCCACTGCACAGCCCAGCGTGGCTTTGATTTACTCTTGGCAAGCAAGATCAGAGATGCAATTGATGTGAGAAAAAAACAGAAAGCAAGAAAAAAAGGGAAAAATGAAAATAGCAGCCCCAGCTTCCCATCAGATCCCAGTGTCAATGGCCCCAGGGAACTGGGAGTGAGCTATAAATCCAGTAATGGGGGTATCAGATGGTCTGAGAGCACTGGGAATGTGTCCCTGAGCCCAGGGTAGGACACAGGGATTGCTGCATGTGGTGGAGGGCAGCTAAACTGGAAGGAAGGGAGCTGCACTGGTTGGTGGGGGATTCCAAATCCAAGTGGATTTGGGACAGCTTACCAGGTTCTTGAAGAGTGCAGTGACCTCACGGGTGAAGACGGCCAGGTTTAGGAAGCCAGTAGAGAGCTCATGGTTGTTCTGGGAGAGGTGATTGTTGCCAAAGTTCTCCAGGGCCTCGCTGTACTGCTCCTCATTCTCCACATGGGCTGTATGGAGAGACACCAAAGAGGGACATGGGGTGGCCCTGCAGCACCCGATACATCACAGTCACACCATCTCTGCATCCCTTTGTCACAGAGCTGGGCTGATCCCGATGCAGGACAGCAGCAGTGCCCCAAAACAACCTCCCTAAGGTTCTCAGTTTTCCTTTTTACATATATTTTGGAGCGTTTTTGGCATCTAAGCCCATTATCAGGTCACATCATGAGGTTCCACCAGCAGCTAGCCTCTACCTCCCTATGTACTTTTTTTGGGTTTGCTACCCACCTCTGTAGCAAAGCTAGACTGATCCTGCTGCACAACAGCACTGGAATATCCAAAACAAGCTTCCTAAGGCTCTCCATTTCCCTCTTTATATCATTTTAAGGCAATTTTTGGCACCTTAGCATGTTTCCAGACTGGCTGGCTGGTAGCATCCAAGCAGTAAATACCCCCAGGCTCACCAGCACCCATGGCTGTCCAGTGTGACCATTATTGGTGGAGGATTGGACTATCACACACCCCCAGCCCCATGGTCTGGGAATACCCATCATCTCCCAAAGCCCAACTCACTGAGCCCGGAGATGTGAATGGCTTTCACATATTTCCTGATCCTCTGGAGCACAGCTTGGTCCCCATCCAGGCTCTGCAACAGCAAAGAGAGAAAACAAATGGAGCTCATTAGCCAAGCATGGCTGCCACTCCCCCAGCCCAGCTGGCCCTTGCAAAGGCTGCAACTCTACTGTGCAGATGTGTGAGGTGGGATCCAAGCTCCCAGGGCTGGGAAAGGAGCTGGAGGCATCCTGGGGATGCTGGAACCACAGCGTCCAGCAGGTCCCCTGCCAGGGCTGTGGTCCCAATAGCTTTGCTGCCAGGCAGGGCTTTGGCTGGCCCCAGAGAGGAGGGTTTGAGCAAGACAGTAGGAGGAGGTAAGAGGTTCTTTGGATCCCAGCAGCTTCTATTAAGCATGGAAAATGCCTCGCTGGCTCTTGCAGGGACTGTTTCAACCAAGGAGGAGTTGAAGCATCATGCAGCACATCAGCCCATCCCCATGGCTCAGAACCAGGCGAGATGTGTGAGTGTACCCAGCTCCCCATAGAGCCAAAGACAGGACCCATGTCCTGCTGATGGGGACCTAAATCCCATAAACCCTTGTGCTGGTTGCGTGCTAAACCACAACAATCCCACAACGAGCAATGCGGCTTTCCAAACCCCCCCAGCTCATGCACGGTCTTGCCCCATGGTTCCCAGCACCATGAGTCTCCCTGCAGCCCCATCACCCAGATCCTGCTCAGGTTTGGAGCTCTCCCCATCCTCCCATCTCTTCCTACCTGTATAGCCCTGATTTGCCCCCTAAGCACCACAACAAATTCAACCCCACCCAAGCACTATGACAAACTCACTCCACTCAACCCAAGGGCAAGGGGCTGTGGTGCTGTCAGCACGAGCATCCGAGCACATGCTGGCCCCAGCATCAGGAAAGGGTTAAGGGTGGCTTGGCTGCAGGTACCAGAGCCATGATAACAGGCTGGAAATATTTAGAGGGCGTGAACAGCAGAAAGGGCAGGGATGAAACCTCGGAGGAATTACAATAAAGAGGCTCCCTCTCTGCTTGAGCTCTGTTGAAGGTTTTTGAGCTGATGTCAAGGCTGATTTCCTTGCAGGGTCAGCCTAGCTTCAGCACTGTTCTCTTCATCAGATGGGATGCTGCCAGGATGAACTGGCTCAGAGAGGACTGAGGCAGAGGTGGGGGCCAAACTCCCTGCTCAGGGGAGTCTTGCAATGCATCTGCAGTGGGGAGAATGTTGGGGTGCACCAAAGCCCCTCATGGCCCTTCTCTGTGTCACATCCAGGTGCACCAAACTCTCCAGAGCAGAGATATTCCCTGCCTCTGGGGGAACCCAGGGCTGGATGCCTGGATGCTCCAGGCTTGTAAACCTGGCAAAGTCTCAGGGGAAACTGAAGTAGCATGAGATGCTTTGGAAGCATCACTGGGCAAGTGTGGGAAGATGCTCCTTCAAGTGTCCAGGATGGAGCAGCTCATGCTGGTGCCAGCTCACAGCTGCAGGATGCAGAATGCAGGGCTGGTGCAGAGCAGGGATGATCCAGGGAAGAACACAAGGGCTTTCAGGAAGGGGTCTGTGAGTCTACCAGTGGGCACAGGGCAAGCAGAGACAAGTATCTGGGCCATAAACACAGAGGGAATCACTGTACAGTGCTGCTGGCACCTGCGAGCAGCACGGGCATCCCTGATGTACCAGGCTGGCTGCCGGGAACACGGTCCTTGGCTGCTCAGGAGTGAAGGGGCAGAGATGTCTGGAGCCCCCAGTGGCACCCATCATCCCCCAGGCCCAGCTCAAGGGCTTCTGGTCAGGGGACAGCTGAGGACATTGGCACAACAGGGACGTCAGCAGGAGGAATTCCCCATGGGATGGAGGAAGGGATGAATGCACACCTGCACCACAGCTAGCTGGGCTCGCAGCCTGGGGACCTCAGGCAGGATGCTCAATGGAGGCCATTCTTCTACCTCCCCCGCTGCTGCCGGCTCGTACTACCCAGCGAAGGAGCCGCCACGGGTGCCAGAGCCAGGGTGCCAAGCTGCCAGGCCAGGAGCAATATGTGGCACTGCCCTGGGGGACAGGGTGAGCTGGAAGCTCATCTGCCAGCAGCCTCTGCTGTGTCACCCTGCCCTAGCCCATAGGTGCCCAGTCCCCTCTGATGTGCACACAGCACCCAGCACCAACCACCAAGGGCTGGATTCAACCTTCCAAGCCCATTCCAGAGACCTCAGGTCCTGTCTCCACAGCAGCCCCAAGGATCCTGAAGTCCCACAAACCCCCGGGACTGGAGAGCCCTCTTTAATCTCTGGAGGTAAACTGAGGCACAAAGTAGTTCCGGACAAGATCAGGATGCCTCCTTGATGTTGAGCAGCAATCTCCAGTCCTCTCCCTGCTCACTCCTGCACCCAATTTGAGACCTGCTCCTATCTTGGGTGCATGTCGCCATGCTCTGTCCCAGGGTCCTGGTGGGATGTAGCCATCCCTTCCCACCCAGCAGTCACTGGAGCTAGACCAGCATCCTTCACTCCCTCCTGCTCACCAAGCCACCAGCCAGTATTTGGGGTGGTGACAGAAAAGACTATGGCTCGGTTTGGTCACAGAGCATCTCTCCCCCAGTGATCCCTAAATCCACCACTGATCATCCCCCTTGCCTCATGCTATCGCCATTCTGGGGCTCCAAAGATAGCGTGGAGCTGGTTTGCTCAGATTCCCTCCTCCCCTCGTGCTGGGACCAGGGCGATGCCAAAGGTCCAGCAGCAGTTTGGCCCCCTCCCCAGAGCCTCCAGTGGCATGGAGGGTTCAGCCCTGCGCCCTCCATGGCACATACGGCGGCAGCAGTCATGATTCCCAGCTATCTCTCATGCTTGCTGGAGCTTTACTAAGCCAATCCCAGAGACCCCCTGTCATTCCCAAGGGATGCATCTCTCCCCATCCCTGCATCCCTTAACCACAGCCTCTCCAAGCAGCCAAACAAAATTCCTGCTGCTCCCTCCTGGCTAGAGCTGCTTCCCCCTTCCTCAGTGGGAAGAGGATCCATGACAGCGATCAGCATGTGCTGATGGGGACCAGGATGCTACATGGAGTGTTCCCAGACTGCCAGGCCTGCGACATCCATCCCACTGCCCCCAGGTATCCCAGCAGCCCTGGCACCGGGGGCCCCCCACTCCCTGCCAGCCCTGGCTCTCCTTCAAAGTCATTCCTTAGCTAAGAGGAGTTGGCAAAAGCCACAGGACCAGCTGGAAACTGCCTTTATTCCAGGCGGGAGAAGGAGGATGAAGGCACCCCATCACCTCCGCCCTTCCCAAAAAAGCTGCCGATGATTTTGGGGGGAGGTTGAAAATTCTCCCCTGGCTTTGATCAAGGAGGAGACCCCCTCAGCGACACCACATCCCATCGGGGCTGGCTCCAGCACAGGAGCTCGATAGTGGATGGAAATGTGGGGCTGATTCTCTGGGGGCATGTCCAGGTCCCCGGGAGAGGGGTGGTGTGCTGGTCCCGGTGGGAAAGAAGGATGCCTTGGCCCCGGGGAGGGATGCCTTGATCCCCGGGAGGGGCAGGTGGGCCCTCTGGCCCTAGAAATAAGGAAATAGGCCACCCTGGCTTCGGGGGGGTGGGGTGGATGTCCTGGCCCCCGGGGGCCCTAGNNTGGCCCCGGGGGGCACTAGGAGCTTTAAAGAAGCCTTTGCTCATTACTACAGGCTTAGACCCCCATAAAAGTACACTAGGGCTGCTCGGAAGATGCAAACGGCCCCCCCATCTGAGGGTCCCAAACCACCCGTTTAGGATGGCCAGCATAGTCTCGGAGTGAAAGGTGGGCCCTAAAAAACAGAAGCCCGAGGGAGGCGCAAGCATCAAGGGACTAGCACCTATTGGTGCGGAGGTGTTCCCAGGCGGGATGCGGGGAATGTTCCNAGCGCCTCCCCTGCGGAGCGCCCCAGGGTGCCGGCTCAGCCCGGCTCAGCGCCCCGCACCGGGAGCCCCGCACCGGGAGCCCCGCACCGCACCGGAGCCGCTCCGAGCCTCCCTCCGCCCGCTCCCGCCCCTCCGCCGTCACGCGGCGGCCCCGCCCGTCCGCACGTTAAAGGCGAAGAGCCGCAGTGCTCCCCAGGAACTGCTCCCATG
>VXBC01009147.1:191840-206625 GCA_013399945.1 Ploceus nigricollis | reverse complement strand
AACTTAATGTTTTACATTCACTATCCTGTAGAACACTGGTCATTTAGCATATTACTTTTCAGTGTCTTACTGTCCTGTCATAATTTTAGTCTCTGCTACAAAGTTTATGATTTATCTAATTAATCTTGAAAATCTACATAAAATTTACAATGGTCACAACTGTGCATCTGAGAAATTTTCATAGAAAAAATATTGCAAAATATTATGTTCAAAACTAGTTGTATATCCCCCTAATAAGAAAGCTATGAGAATTAAATATTTTTTTCACAAATCTTGATAAAATAAACATTTCCCTACATAGAATAGTACTTTGATGAACACAATGATGTTACAAAATTAGTTTATTGGCTCACTTGAACACTGTAGTGCTGTCACTACCTTGGATCTTAATGCTACTTCAAAACATTTAAGACATCTATTATTTTGATCATATGAAAGTAATGAGATTATATGAAGTGTGTTCCCAAGTACACTTTTCAGTTTTAAATGTAGCTACTTCAAAAAAGAAAAACTGATACAAAAGGGAATGAACACAGTAGGTACATTTTACTTTCTAAAAACAAATTCTGGTACCTCGTATCATTTATGTGATTTTTTTTTTAAACAGGAGATTAAAAAAACCACATTCCTTTTATCTACTCATTACATGCAGCCATTCAGCAAATCTTACCATATTAATGATGTACCAATTTCATAACTTTATTCACAATGAACAGACAGGTGTACCTCATCCAAGAAAAGCTCTTTGTTTAACCATAATTATATTCCATTCAGAAAATGTCTCGTGAAGAAAATACGCACCTCACTGTGGGTTCTACCCACCTCTGTCTATACAGTAGCATGTACAGCAGGTTCCAGATGGTACAGATAAAGACATTTAACAAACCAGACTTCAGTTAAGAGTTCTGTTTTCCAGAATAACTCTGTTGCATGTAAGAGTTTGACAGCTATCAAAAAAACCCCTAGCATTCAGAATCCTAACAAAAGGTTTTTAAATACTGAATCTAAGACCTATGGTGCCTCAACACAGATGCTGTAAAAAGCTTCCCCATCATTACAGCATACTTTGAGATACTAACTACTTTACTGAATACGACTAGGAAACTCAGAGAATAAATCCAACAACTGCCAGGAGCTTCCTGCAAGACTGCAACAGCAATTCAACAGAATAACAGTAGATGAATGAAGCAATGAGATGGTGAGGTCTACTGTACATTACTGGGTACAGTGTTGGCATATGGGTAGATTATAAAATACTATGCTAGACAAAAGAAAAAGTAATTAAAAGCCAGTTACATGTTTAGCTTTTTTTCCTTTTTACTCAATAATTATAAACTGTAAAAATGCACCCTAATTCATTATAATAGACTATGCCCTGAGAAGTAACATTACACACTAAGCAAAAGCCACTAGGAATTGTCAGGTCTGCAGTTCAAAAGTGTAATATATGGAATTCCCTGGAAGCATATTTCCTCCATTTTTCAGCAAGAGAGTTGCTTCTTCAGAGGAAAAGACAAATGAAAATTTATGCTAGTTCTAGTTTTTCCAACTTTAACTACAATTTTTTTTTTTTCCGTTCTCCTTCAAACTCTCCCTGGAAAATTTGATAGATTCATTGATAAAGCTCTTGCTCTTCACATCTGAAAGAGGATATAGGCTTAGCATGAGGTTCTGAAATAACTGAGCCTGATGAACTCCACTTATGGCCATCAGTCAAAGTACTTTTTGGGAGGTAGTCAGAGTTACTCAAATATGAAATTAGGCCACCTCACCAATGCTTTGCTACATTCTTCTTTGCTGGTTGGAAGAACAGAGAAGAGGCTAAGAAGAAACATACCTCTGAGTACACAGGGAAAATTATCATAGACAGGGACAATGAACTTCCTTCGAAACTAACTTGAATGTTAAGTGCATTTGAGAATTGGTGAGTTACACCCTATTCTTTGTATCTGACACTGATAAAATAGTACGATCTAATTACACATATCTCTCATCACCCAATGAGTGCAAAGATGCATTTTGAAGTGACATCTACGTTTCAGTGTCAGTTCATTGCTTTTTCCAAAATTGCTCTACGAGATACAATTCAGCAGTTGTGGGTTTTTTCTCCCCATATTCTAAGTGCAATGGTTCACCTCCTACTGGATTTTAAAAAAATCCCAAAAAGCATTCTTCCCTTACAGAAGGCAAAACAAAGCTAAGCAAACAACAGCTTGTCCAAAACTTTAATCATCAAATCTCTAAAGACTCACAACTTAAATTATTCTCTGGTACTCACATTTTGCTCAGTGTATTATATGTTCTTGAAAAAAGTATGCTTTTTGAGTATGGTTATGCAGACAAACCTTTCCAAAACCCTTTCTTTCTGTTCATCAATATTATACAGTACTGTTTTAAAAATTCATTAACTATCTACTTAGGAAAAAAAAGTCACTCCCATCCATAAAGTCTAGCTACACATTCTAATTAAGCAGCACTAGAATAAAACTGGAAATGCCAGAAATTTTCATTATAAGACAAATATCTAAGCTTTCTCACTGTATTATCACTTTGCTTATTCATCTTAAAGCAAATTACATACAAGGTAATTAATCAAATCATATAAACTGACAAGTTACTTTATCCCCTATTTAAATGACACATGGATTTTGTTGTATAAAGAATATGTAAGCAGTCAATAAAACACAAATATGCAGACATGAGTACATTAAGAATATTAATCAGAGCAGCTATAACAATGCGTTCCAATGACTTCATACAAGTTTGTTACTGTAGCTGTCTTTAAAGCTGCATGTTTCTCCAATGACTGTAACACACAAGACAAACAAAATGCCAGTGAAATAACAGTTACTGTATTTAGCAGCTGAGAATTTACCACTTTAAAATGTGGTTCCTTCTATTCCAAATTCTGTAGTTTCAAATTACATTTGTTCCTCAAAACCCTCTGTTTCTAGTACAAACAAATTTCTACAAAGACTAATCCAGTGAACAAAAAGAATCAATTCAAGTGACACATACTACAGCAGAAGACAAAATTAGGAAAGATGCTGAACTTTACATTAAGATGTTTAAAGATGTACAAATTTTGATTTTATATTTGAAGAAACTTCAGAGAGTGAGAGCCTTGAGTTCTGCAGCTTCTGCTGGACATTTTCTCTGCAGGAATGTTCACTGACTAAATTATTAATCTCTGATCTCTGAAACACAAAACAGCTGAAATGCCTTATGTAAAGTAGCCGTGCTCAGTCCATTAATTACCAATGGCCTAAAGCCACTTTCTTTTTTTCAAGCAGTGCCCAAATGGGACTCTGCAGTAACACCAAGTGGTTAGACAGGTATGCTGCAAAGATCATAGTTCCAGAACTTCACATCAGTTTTGAGCTTAATGCAGTATGTTAGAAATACCTCTTGAATCAATTCATGCATGAGGCCTCAGGACACTGACAGTTCAAAGCAATTTAGATATTATTTTCCTTTTTAATATAATTTATATTGTTACCATTAAAAAAATTAAAGCTCAAATTTAACAACTTACTGTTTGCATTTCCTTCAAACAGAAAGATATGACTTGTTTCAATTTCACTGTTTAGTTTTCAAGTCTGCAAACACTTCTAAATGTAACTATTCTAACTGCATTTAAAAATAGAGTGCAGGGGAATATTTCCATGAGGTGCAGGCTTTAAAAACCCACACTTATGAGTTATACTACAGCCATCAGTGTTTTACAAAAGCAGTAAGAACATTAGCACCATCTCTAATCAGAGTTCTCAGAACATTTTCCAAGCACTAAAATTCAATGCAACTCTATTCAGTTACATAGGACCAAATCTTGTCATCCTACAAGAATGCATCACTGACATGAATAGGAACTATACACATGTATATGAGGGCACCTGCTTAAATGTTTATGATGTCAAGTTCAAAAGCACAGAACTTCCACAGTACAGCTCTGAGAATGTTAACTAAGACTCCAGATTATAGTTGAAAGAACTACATAATGAGTTTCAAGTCAGATCCTAATATTAAGTATTTTCTTCTGAAAGCCTCAGTCTTTCCAGTGCAAGAAGAGAGAATCTCTTCCCTTCCACAGTTCCAGAAATGTTTCCTATCATGCTCCCACTTCCAAGATTGCTCCTATCATTAATATTTTTCTCATAAACAGCTAAATTTTACCAAGGTAAACAGAACACACAAATACATTACTAAGTAATGTAAGACCAAGAACCTGATCTTTAATACACTGCCCCCTTGACTTCACACTTTCCAGGTCCATATGAGTCATTAATGGGATACTGTTAATCAAGCTGACCCAGGCTACTACACGTTCACTAAACATCAGGTCTCTTCACATGTGTATAAGTTCTTGCTCAAGTTAAGTTCTTAGAGCAAGACTCCTGTTTGTACTTGAACCCACCCATTAGTAAGTGATCATTGAGGCAACATCTTACAAAAAAATTGTGCTCTCAAGCCAATCCCACAGCTTCTTCAGACAACAATTATGTTCTTCTGCAACTAAAACCATTAACCAAACCACCACAGCATACCAGAGCACCTCAAAGCTAATGACCATGCAATACATCTATACCTATGGAGAGGTAGGTGTGGATGCCCTCTGAAACAAAGATTTGACATGGAGATGCTCAAGCCTAGAACAGTCTTATCTATCTACTGTAAACAGAACAGTGAACATTTAGAAATGTCATTTTTAGCTATTTTGTGCCTGAAATGAATCATGAACATACTCTCAAAGACTGGAGGTGGTCTGTTTTCATTTTGAAATGCAAGAGTAAACTCCCTTCATCTAACTACTTAGAAGTGTAGGAACTTCACATTTTGAGTGCTTTTTTGATTCAAAGTGACACCTTTTGAGCAGGCTACCTGTGTTTTTTCCTCCCTCATTGTTTCTCTCTCTGCCCAATAGAAACAGCATCTTGAAACTTTTGGTCAAGAGGCATTGGGGGCAGAAGATAAAAAAAGCAATCGTGGCAAGGACACTGACTTGAAAATCTAATCCCCCCAGAGAACAGTCTGCTTTTAAAAGAGGCAATGTTGCCATTGTATAGACTTCTACAGCTGTAGAATGTTTTCCCTGGATCTGTGTACCAGCACAATTCTACTAGTGTAAAAAAATCCCTTTTAAAGACAAATTCTAAGGAAATGGCAAAATACACCATTCATAATTTATTTCAAATTCCCTTAAAATTTACAGTTATGTAAACAGAGATGTATGGTTGGAGTAGAGCTCTTTAAGAGTAAAAATGGAAAAAAAGAAAACCCAAAACAACAAAGACTGAAGCTCTTCAAGAAAACAGAAGAGAAGGGTTAGTTCCCTCCCTGCTGTCACTGTTTTTTTAAACTGTATAGCCTCAATCATCAGTTGGAAGAGCTACTTTTTATTCCATCCAATACTGGACTTTTAGGGTCTTGATTAAGTACAAGTTACCAATGTGTGATTTGGCAGGATGAGAATCTGTAGTGTAAAAAAGACATTCAGAAATGTGTATCAAGTGTGATTAAATCTGGATTGTTGAGATAAAATAAATAAATAAACATCAAGTAAGAAATTAAGGTAGCCTGTTTTAAGAAAATGATTCACAAACACAGAGCCAAATACAGCTCTGACTGTGGGTGAACGTGTGTTTGAACTATTTTCTGTCACATTTTCCTGTATCTGCTTATCAAGATTTCAACCTTACAGATCTTCCTATCAAGCTAACGTGACAATTAATAAGCAAACAAAAACCAAGTTAAAACAGTAAAAGGCATCACAGCTCCAAAACTGTTTCTGAAGCCTTCAGAAGGAAACACTGTATTCTGGTGTTCTACCAAAGACTGGTATACAAAAATAATAGCACTCACTAAATATAGTCTGGATCCAATAAGGTATTAGCATGATGCCATACAGGAACAAACTGGGAACAAGTTTAGCTGATAATGACAGATTCTCCCATTTTTTCAGACACTCTGTTTCACAAGCATTTTAAACTTTTTTTCTTTTACCTCTTTTTTTTTAAAGTCAAATGATTCAGAGTCCACCTTAATGCAGAAGTTAAAAAAAAAAGAAAATGTCATGGTAGGAAGCTGGTAAGAGTAATTTCTTTGAGAGATTAAGTAACAAACTGCATTTGCTTAATAAAAACGTATGCCAGCTCTTTAATAAAGTGACAGATGTCTACTCTGAAATTTAGCTTTAAGACTGACCATCAAAAGAGAGAGAAACATAGAGTTAGCTAACACTTGCAACCAAGACATGCATTTGTGTCTGAAAAGAGAATATTGCACGAAGAGAAGAACCCTGAAAGCTTTCAACGTTTCCTTCACTGACCTAAAAAAGTAACTAACCATTTTCTATAAGCAGTAGCAAACCTGGCTTGGTCCACATCCCTACAAGTTGATAATACTTTATCAACAAACCGGTATTCCATTTCTGGACCAAGAGAGTCCTGCACAGGAGCACGCTTCAGGCGTTTTGTTTCTTGGGTATAACCTTGTTTGCTGCTGGATTCATTCAAACCATCAACATCCATAGCTTGTGCCATGTGACTTGTTGCAGGACTGTGGTGGGAATTATTCAGACTTTCATCACTGCTGTCCACAGATGATACCGCTGTACTCACGAGAGAAAGTTTGTTGCTTAAGTGCTGCTGAAGGTAGAATACACACCTTCTTCAAAAGAAAAGAAAAGAAGAAAAAAAAATAAAGTCATGCACTGAAAATAATCTGCTGTTGCTGCTGAACTCTTTCAATTCATCTGCCATCCCACCAGATTTCCCTCACAGACACAAAATGTGCTGTCTCTGCACACACTGTACTAGAAAGGACTCCATGTCACTTTGGTAAATCTCCTGTTACCTAGTCAGGAACCTGCACCCAACTAGTAAAGCAAACATTTTCTGCACCCAATCTTCTGTCGACATTTTGTTCACTTTTTGTTGTTTAAACATTTAAAGTGTGAGGAGGCTCATTACCAGCATCTTGTGTCTCTTGCACAAATTATAGGGACAAGCAGAGCTTACACTGCAAGATATTTAAGCCAAATCAAATTTCTCACACAATAGTTCTGATCATGCTCTTGAACATTTTCCAATGGCTTAATACATAGTAGCTTAAAAATCTTTTATTGAGTGGTACTTCCTAAAACCAGAACAATTTGTTTGGAAATACCATGTGAAGAATCATCCACAAATCAGAAGGAAACTCTTTTGACCAAGTCCTCTTACCTATGACACCACAAGGTTTCATGCCCTGGGTAATTATCAATCAGTTCACTGCAGAGTTCCATCTCTTCGTCTAAATGGTGAGGAAGATCCACACCTTGTTCCTCTGCAGAGGCAGCTTCTGTCCCTGCACTCTCTTCCTCCTTCTGAAGGCTAGGGTTTTGTTCATTTACCACTTGATTTTGTACCAGTATGTTTTTGTCAGTCATTGTTCTGCGTATCAAGGAATTGAGTAAGAACTGGCGGTAATGAAATCCACTATGGTCCGAGACATGCATGGATACCCAAAATTTAGTGGATGAAAGTTCATCAAGGAGAACCTGAAACAAAATGCAGGGACAGTTATCAACCAGTATAAAGGAGGAACTTACTACTACTGCTTCTGTATTAAGGTAACCTCTTCTTTGGGATTTCAGCCACTGTGGTAATGGTTTAAGAATACACAGAAAAAAGAACTGTCACAGAGCCTTTTCCTATGCGCTGAAAAGCATCTTGGCATCCCTGCAGAAAACAAATAAATACTTCTTCCAAACTGTGAAAAGGCAGGTTTTTCAGAAACCTACCCACAAGCTGAAAAAAACCCAAACCACTTCTGATATGAAATAAGCAGTGGTTTAAGAACCTCAAAATGGTTAGCAATAAATACGATTTAGAGGAGGCACAAACTACAGTGCTATTAGCTTTAAAAATTTTACTTTCTACCCAGTGGATTGTGGGTGTCAGAAGGTAGGTGAGTTGCTTAAAAGGAAAAAAACCCAAACTTAATTTGCACCTTGATTTTCCATGAGAGAATGTCAACCATAACATTATGTTTAAAGTCCTAGAGCCAGTGAAATATAAAAGTATTTGTCCATAATCAGGTTGCTTGATTTTACTGCTGAAGAACCCCTAGAAAGGCTTTCACAACAACTCTGGTAAATACTTAAATTGCCAACAGTAGCTCTGCTTTTAGCACTTCTGGCTCCTGTGAATTGTTTCTTACTTCTAAGTGCTTTTAAACTTTCAAAATTAATTTCTGGAGAGAAATGCAAATTTGGCTCCCAGACAAAGCTTTTACTATGCTTTGCTTTCTCTGTTAGAGCCACTGGTTTGGTTTTTTTCACAGGCCTTAACCTCTTTCCTCACACTGCTTCTCCTCCGGAGCTTAAACTATTCAAAGAGATCAAAACAACCCTTTTCATTTATTTCTAAAGACTTCTGGAAGTAATCTTAATAATCTTACAGTATACTCTTGCTTTTAACCTCTTCTCCTAAGCTACCTACATCACTTAACAGGACCAGCTGATGCAAAACAACTTTCATAGGTAGAAGTCTTTCTTTCAGATACTGCAGCACAAAAGCCACAGCCTCCCACAAAGAAAACCATGGAAACACACAAGGCTAGCCATACAGCTTTTATGGGGGCATCTGTTCTAAAAGAAATTGAAGCAAATACAATGCAAACAGTGTCTTCTACCTTAGATAGTCATCATGTTTTTCTAAATCTTGCCAAAAGATGCCAGCATCACCTTCCTTTTAGAGACCAGCAAACTGAAGCACAGTATTAAATAACAGTCCACACACAGGGTTCTTAAGGGGGTTAAAATTCCATGTCCAGATATGCACTTTAAACCATAAGATCAGCTTTTCCCTTCTTCATAGAATTGAGCTTAGTATTTTAAACTTTTGAACTTCAAAATTTATAAGTCTATTAAGAACAACATAAGGCTCAGAAAAATCAGATCAGCCTTTATTCAGCTGGGACTGACACTACACACATTTATGCTCAACTGAGACCTTGGAAGAATCCAATTCATTTATCTGAAATATTTATAAGATACAAATTTACAGGGGAACATCTTAATTACACATTTTAACTCCCTGTACAAAGGGAACAAAATTATTTCCAGCATCACTCCTTACCTGAACCAGAACACCTCTTTTAAAAAAGCAACACAGAAGACTGCCATGAAAACTTCTTCAGATCTACAAAAAACAACCTCAGAGTACCAGTGGAAGATGCTTCTAACAACTGGAAGTAAAAGAAAAAGCCAGCTAATGTCTGAATTCCAAGAGGTTCTTTCTAACAAAGCCAGCTTTCTCCATTTCCATCTCTATCAGTACAAGCCCTTTGCCACTCTTCTGTGAAAAAAGAGGAAACTATATAAAAATACCTCCCCCCCTCACTCTTGACAACCTCATTTCTACCTCTGGTGGTGAGCTGACTACCATGGAAGTGGCAGCCTCTCCCAAAACATGACGTGTGCTCAGTAACCTTTGTCTCAACCTCTGGGTCAGCATTCCCTCTTACATCCTCCCTGACCATGTGCTTGCTTGTTTTAGAGCACTTTTCCAACTGTAAACTGCAGACCTGAACTTCTTCCCTGGTCTGGGACACCGAGGAAATGAAAAGGAACTGGAGAAACAAACTTATAAGGATAAGCAAATAAATATAGCACTCACAGAAAATAGCACTTTTAAAGACCCTGTCATCTAATAAAAAGTGAAGGCATTACTCGGGATGGCTACAAGGAAAACTATTTTGTGTCTCGTGAACATGTTGTCTTCTGGGCATCACACAAGAGAAGTGTTGCCTCATGACAATTAACCCACTACTTGTTTGTTTGCTCGTTTTATTGTAGAGTCTGATCAGTCAGTCTCCATCCTTTAATTATGAAATTGAGTATTCCAGTCTAAAGAAAACAAAAAAGTTTGTCAATCCTTGCTGAACTACACCCTATTTTTCTATCTGCATGATTTCACTGAAGCAACACGGTGTGTATGAATTTTAAGACTATACCCCTACCACTCTCCTACCCCAGTTCTCTAACTAATTATGCACCCACCTTTTAGTAGTTGTCTGGAGCTCATGATCTAACCCCACTAACTAACTGTACAGTCATGTGAGAAAGCTGAAATCGGGCTTTCCATGGCAAGTACTCCAATACCAGATTAGATCAGTTTCAAACAATCAAACATAAATCAAGGATTTGTCAAGAATAACGAACACTTTTAAACACTACATAAACTTGCTAATGACATTCAAATTCTGCAGCTAGAACAAATTGAAATTTCTATATTGAAAGAAGATAATGTTTTTGACTGTCTAATGTAAGAAAGAAGAAACACCTATATCCTTAGAGTAAATTTTCCTACTGGGCCAAAACTTTCTTCTCTAGCATTTTAAATCTTTTTCCCAGAGCTTGAGCTGAGATTCAGTCTGCAGTAGCATTAGGATTATCAAACCAAAGGGAAAAGAATAACCAAAACGCTATTACACAGCCTACCTCTTGAAATCCTCCAAAGCAGGTCGACAGCTTTGTTAATGATAAACTCGTTTTGAGAAGTCATATTTAAATGATAATACAACATACAATTTATGTTTCTGGGTCTCTGCTTCCTTGTACACTTCAAACTACAGGCAAAGTTTGTATTACAGCAGAAATACAGCCCTAATTAATACAGGTTCTCCTTAACTTCAGGCAACCTTGCAAGAACTAAATGGCTGTAGAATCAGTGACTGTTTTATCTGTCAATTTTTCAGCATGGTTCCCGTGTTGCATCTTGTTGATATTTATCATATTTTTCAGATATTCAAACACAGAAATTGCTGAAGGTGTTACATGAGACGTCAAGCAAGTAAAAAACCTTTGAAGAATGGAAAAGCCAAGGCAAAGCTGGACAGGACTTGGCAAGAGGCGCAAAAAATAACAAGAAGGGACTGTGTAAGTACACAGGTCGCAAAAAAAGACCAAGGAGAGTGTATGCTCCCTAATAAACAAGAACTGATGGCAACTGACATGGAAAAGGATGAAGTACTGAGTTTGTTGTCTCAGCCTTCCCTGGCAGTCAGGCCTCCCTCCCACTTCTCTCTAGTCCCTGATCCTCTAGACTCTTGTGTGGGAAGCAAACTCCCTCCCACTAAGAGCAGGTTCAGAACCACTTGAGGAAGCTGAACAGCCGCAAGTCTATGGCATCTGAAGATCCACATTACAGAGTTCTGAGACAACTGGCTCATGCTGCCAAACCACTGCCCACCGTATGTGAAGTCATGGCAGTTAGGGGAAGTCTCCAGTGACTGGAAAAAGGGAAACACTGCTCCCATTTTTAAAATGGGAGAAAGGGGAGAAAGGAAGACCTGGGGATCTGGAGACCTGTAAGCCCCACCTCAGTGGTTGGCAAGATCATGGTGCAGATCTGTCCAGCAGACATGTTAAGGCACCTTAACAAGAGACAAGGAGGTGACACAAGGCAGCCAGCAATTGTGCCTGACCAATTTGGTGGCCTTCTATGACAGAGTGACAGCAGTGGTCAACAAGAAAAGACTAACAGATGTCATCAATCTAGATGTGGGTTCCACATGACATCCTTATCTCCAAATTTGATATGGATGGATCTGATGGAAGGTCCATACAGTGGGTAAGGAACTGGCTCGATGGATGCAGCCAGAGAGGAGTGGTCAACAGCTCTATATCCAGGTGGAGACTGGTGATGAGCCCCTCAGGGCCCTGTCTTGGGACTGCTCCACTGGCCCCTTCATTGAAGTATTCAAGACTGGGCTGGATGGGTCCTGAGCAACCTGATCTAATGAGTGGCATCCTTCCACATTGCAGGATGGTGGGAATGAGATGGAGATCCCTCCCAAGCCAAACCATTCTGTGATTCTATGAACCTGCATATTTTTGTGATAATTTGTAATGCCTGCTTTTTCCTTGTTCTCCTTCTTATTTGCTTTTTTTCCTTGCATCATATCTTGCAAATAATCACTGTGTAATTCTGCCTCTTAAAGTTACCTAGACAAATTTTATCACAAGTTTCTTGCTGTCTTTTATGTTCCACACTTTTTCCTAATTTTCCTGTATCCCAAACACCTTCTACTAGGCCCTCTGATGAGGTGCATTGGTGGTGTCCTGAAAAAAACCTAGAGCCAACACATACACTTCCCAACAAGTTTAACACATTGGTGGAGGAACAACAGCACCAGTGAAATTTTGCCAGAGGTAACAGAAACCAGATGGACAACTCTAGACAAAAGTGTCACTTCCATAGTCTTCATTCTAAAAAAAGTAGATCAGTAGGGGAAATGAGATGGCAGGCAAAGTAAATAGACTTTTGAATGGTCAGATATAAAATACTTCCTTCACAGGCATGTTTGTGATTTGTCACAAAAAGCACTCACAACTGACAATGAATAAACTCAACAGAATAATTCCAGTTCTGCAAAGAGTTATTTCTATTACGATGTAATTATTTTTCATTAAATCAGTACAGAAGAGCAAGTGCAAAAAGCACGCAAGGTATAATCTTGATCCTCAGACTACTGTTAGAAGTATAATGGACACAAAGCTGTTTAGAATTTATTTTAAGGCATAAAATTACTTGAATTTTCTTTAACAGTGCTAACCCCCTTCACCTTTTAATAAGCTCTTGAAGATATTAAAGTTCCTGTTTTCTGTTAATATAGACTTCTAACCTTAACTTCTAACCTCCAATCTATCTGAATCCTGCAAGTCTTCTGAGTTTTCCAAAAACTACCTTTTCATATAAACATGCTAGGCAGACAAGTCCAAATTCTGCCCTGTCTCTGCAATGGACATAAAAATAATGGCTATATTGACTCAACAATGTCCAGTAAATTCCTCCCTTACAACCGTATGTGGCAAAATGCAGAAGCTGCTCTTAAAAGTGAGTGATGCGTCACTCCATCCACCTAATACTCACAAAGAATTCACCTAACCACTCAGAAAACATGGTATTACAAAACTGCCTATATAATTTTAGACCACGTCACATTAACTAGTTTAATTTGCTGCAGGTCTTGATGTTATAGACTCAAAACATTCAACATTGCATAATGTGTCCCTGCTGTCCCTGAAATAGTTTAATCAGCTCCCAGTGTAAATGCTGTCAAAAAATACTGTTGGAACTGAAGAAATTAGTTACAAGCACTACTATGCTTTCTCCAAAATTCCTGCTGTCTTTACTTGGTCCTTCAAAATTCAGAAATCACAAGTAAGCTGAGTAAGGGCATAGAAACATTGATATTACATTATCAAAATAATATGTTATGTATTACCTTTTTCCTCTACTATCAATTTCAAGACTAGTGCTGGAAAAATTACTTAGAGCTGCCCATTCCTTACTTCAGCTCACATAGTCCCATCTATATTCTTCCCACACATACATTAGCACCAAGTTCTAAGAGAGAAACAGAACTTTGTATACAGGCAATAAAAATGTGTTATTCCTGCTGAGCAGAACCTGCTTATACTGGCAAGAAAATTGCAAAACATACTCACTGCAAGATTTTGCCCCCTTTCTTAAAACATTCTTAGCTACCTGTGATAACTTCACTTGATACTCTTCATTCATGTTATATAATCTGCTTTGCAAACCAGTATTTGGGGTTTTTTTGAGAAGAAAATTTAAGAATTTATTGTTAATAATTATTGTATTATACCTTAACAATAAGGTATAATACAATTATTGTATTATACCTTAGTAATCTATTGTATTATACCTTGACAGTGAGCTTTGCCAAATGCTGTAAAACCCAGATGCGATGGGACCAGGCATTGTAGTTGCTTGGATATCTCCCAGCAGCTTCAGAGCAGACATTCATTTCCTCCTGCACTAGTCGGTGAATCCTCTCCACAGGTGCTGCTCCCAAGTTTCCTTTAGTTGCAAGACAGGGCAAGGAGTTTTCCTGAATTAGTTGTTGCAGCACCCATCGTCTGGTTAAACGATGTAAAGCGTTAATGGTGAGAGAGCAGTTTCAAGAGAAAAAGATGTTTTTTCATGTGCATAAATCAAACCTTTCCAATATTTCTATTCTCTGAACCACACTGTAGCTAGGTAATGAGTGAGTAGTAAACAACCATCTGAACACTTGCCATGCTATAAACTATGACATGATGATTGCACTCCCAACACACCTGCATCAGTTTGCTCATTCTAAGTGATCATGGCTACTTAAAGCATTATAAAATAGAACAGAGGGAAACAGCAAATTTATGAAAGAGTGCAAGCAGCATGTGCATGAAATTTCTAACGCGCTCCTCTTTCAAAGTCTTGCATAGCACTAAAAATGAAGTAGCCAAAGTGAGATAGAAAGAAGTGATTTAATAAAAAATTAATTCTGCTCAATATCTTTTACATCTGACAGTACTGCACACCGCAATTCGAACTGGTTTCTGTACACCACCAACAGTAGCAAAGTCCAAAAGGCTTGCAGTTTCAAGGGCTATAGGTATAAACAAAACAAATGTTNAGTTATCAAAAAAGGACAAAGTATTGGAAGACAATATTAAAGATAATTTATAAGAATGCAATTTTAAACTGACTGTGTTTCTCAGCAGAAACTTACAAGCAGTGTATGAACACTTTCTTCCTATACACCATTTGTTCTAAATAAAGATGTACAGCTAAGCAAACCACACTCTGACTGTTGTGTAACAGTATTTTATGAAATATAGTAATTTTGAAGAATTAACTTTGAATTTTTAAAAATGTCTTTGATCCAAACATAACCCTTTGTATTTTTTACTTCAGTCCATAGCTATGCAAGAAATGGAAAATTGAAAAATAGT
>VXBC01009147.1:178696-191189 GCA_013399945.1 Ploceus nigricollis | reverse complement strand
CTAGGGAAAAAAAACCTCAATGAGCATAGTCACTCTTTTAACAAAAGATATGTATTATTTCATTAACATCAATATCTGAGTAAAACCATAAAGACAAAATATTTCAGAACTGTAACTATTTCAGTTTCTTAAAATGAGCATGCTTTATAAACCAAGGAAATCTGATAAATTACATATGCAGGGGAGAGTGAAAAAATACAGACTTTATGATCTCTGTGGCTACAGCATCAAAAAACCCATAAAATTAAATTAGAGCTACTTTCTAGACAGTTCAATCACAACTTCAGAAGATTTAAAATCTATTTCTGGAACCTGTTGAATATCACGGTATTATTTGGTTTTTATGCAAAATTTCCTGCATTAATTTTACTCCAATTAATTTGGAGTCACTTTCACTTTTGTATGTTACTATTGCTCTTACAATTCCTGGAATGACCACAAACAAACAAAGGATTGTTAAGTGACAACTGCACAAACAATAGATATACTGACTGTATATGCACAAGATATATCTGAACCCCCAAAATATACAGCAGGAGGTCATCTGACAAAATGAATGACAGGTATTTGGCATCTTCAGTGAGTGTATCTCCCATGCATAGAAAAAACAATTTGGTTATGTTTTACTGGATTTTATTTGTAGCCCCATTATAGGTTTTTGCATCTTCTGTCTGAGATTTAATACCATGGGAGAATAGGAAACCCAAAATTAATCATTATGCTGATGTAGAGAAGTATTTTTGCAAATCTTATTTTCTAACATGCATGAATCATGGTCAGCATATCCAAATCCAAGCCAAACATTTGTGCAATCACCCTCAAATACAGTTTTCTGATGTAGGCAAGTAAGAGAAAGAAAACCAAATTATGACACTATCAAAACACTCCTAATTTAAGTTTGCATGGAAATTATAGACAGAATTTTATATTATTTCTAAAATGTAAATAAATATAAAGAATCTAACATTCTGACTTATTTGATAAAAACATATTGATCATCATAATGATATGGATGGCACCAGGTTCAGAAGTATTAACACGCAAAAGAAATCTTATTTTTCTGGTGTTAGCTACCATGTAGAAAAGGTAAACTATGACAAACTGCAAGATTTTTTCCCCATACATTTTTAACTACATACTTTTGCTTCAAAGCCATCAAGCAGCACAAGTCAGTAGCATGAGGATGATGAAAAGAAGTTGAACATCAAAATTAAAAGTCAAAGCTGCAGAAATTCATTGTTGTTGCTATATCAATGAAACACCTTGGAATACTCCAGGCATTGCTTACCAGGTTTACCTTGAGACTTTTAAGCTTGTGCATGCACTGACAAACAAGAGTTTACCAACAGCTTCCAATTCCAAAAATTCTCATGTAGTCAATAAGTTTTGTTATGTTCTTTATAGAGTATGTAGTCTCTAATGCAGTATCAACTTTAACATGTCCAGCATTAGGGCAGCTGTAAACACAAACATTGCAAACTGCTTCCTAATGTGTTACATTTAAATCTCTTTAGGGCTGTCTATAAAAGGTTGACCTAGCTTTTTATTTCTATCATGAAAAAAGATAACACGCGTACAAAGTTTTTTTGGTTTTTTTTTTGTTTTAAAGCTGAGCAATGGATCTATGCTTCACTTGGCTCTGCCACAGGCTTTTTATTGTCAGTTATGACTGAGATGGTTAGCCTTATGCATTTGACTAACTCTGGAGTTAAATTTTCCAAACACGTGATCCGTTATTTTAATATCCAGTAGTGGTGACTGAATGATTTAGTTTAAGTTAGAAATAATAAAAATAAATTCACCAAACCAAAAAGACCAGTATTGAAATAGAAAAGAACCCAGCTTCATTTAACAAATGTTGGCTTTAACAGAATCTTCACTTCCTGAAATGTAGACAAACAATACAATAGTAAATTCGAGGGAAAGGAGAAACCTACAGTGCTGAAATACTTACAATTGATGGAATCAGAATTTTCAGGTTGAGGATTTTAGGTGCTGCAAGACATGATAAACCTCTAAGGGAATTTATCCCTCCTCTGAAGTTTATTTAAGAAGTATGCAGCAGAAAAGGTATATATTAATTCAGTTCTAAGTGTAGAATATAGACAGGTAGCTTCAAAAGCCAAAGCACAGTATTCTGCAATTACTGGTTCAAAGAATCTGATATATTTCTAGATGTCCTCCTGCATCTATGACTCTCCTTAACCCAAGAACAAGAAATAAAAAAACCCTAGGAAAAATATTTCAGGAGTCAATAGAAGGCAAAGGAAACCAACCTATGAATCCATGTTTCTGGACTCTTTGGAAACTTGGTTAACGCCAGTTTTCCAAGATGCAAATCTTTAAGTGGATTTAAAGTGCCAGACAGTATTAATTCTTTCCTACAAAAGATAAAATAAATCTGTGTGAATAAAAGCAGCAACCTGAAAACAGAACACAAATCCCAATAACAAACGCATGGCATTTCCTTTGTATCATAACAGAACTTCACTGTCAAACTACAAGAGTTTAAAAAACCCTTAGTGCATTAATCCATTCTACTTTACATACATATGCACTATACATATGTGCACAAAGAACTTTATCTTAATCTGAACCCATACAACCCATTAGCTCTCAAACCTACCCAGAAATTACTGAGTCAACTACCTGTAGGGTTACATATATGAACAAACATCCCTTCTTGAAATTAAGCCCTTGGAATCACCGTGTACATCTGGAAATTCTCTTACACATAGCACTCCTCCACATTTCCCTTTAGTTTTTAAATACTGTTCAAGATACAGTGTCAAGGTTCCCTAAATTTATAAAAAAGGGGACTTTTTTATTCTCTGTGTGTAGAATGTTTTACAAACTTAACAAAAAGGCTGCAATTGCACAGTTTACTTAAATGCAAAACAATCTTCGGTTAAAAAAAAATTGAAAATTTGCCCTGACAAAACTTAATGTTCATCAACATAACCCTTACTAGAGTACCTCCCACAGAAAGAGCAAAATGAAAATCTGTACTTGGCCTTCTCACCTTCTTTGCACAGAAAAGCCACTCACCCTCTTTGCCACTCCCTGCCACTCACCCTCTTCTTTCTAGCTTTATAACTCTTATTGTCTGTCCTGAGCATGTTTGTAGACATCACCCCATCACTGGTTACTCCAAGGGCATTACTCTTTATATCCTATTCTCCAATCTAGTAGGTAGCAGCTTTGAAGTAAAGATACAGTAAGTTAAGTTCCAAAGTTATGATCTGCAGAAAGAAAACACACATTTCCCAGAACCTGCAGAAGTCACAGGTTCTGTGAAAGCTGAAAACTGAGAGTGCAAGAAGCAAAAGCAATTTTGGCATGGGTTTGGATTTTGGTTTTTCTAACAACTCCTCATTCATCATAATGATAGGCATGGCACTAGTAAGTGAGGAGCAGATGATCAAGTCTCTGACCAAAAGACCCCAGTGGGAGAGGAGGAAATATATTCTGGAAAGATCTGCTATCACATAAGAAGGCAAAACTTCTCTGCAGTCTGATGCAGAAAACATAATGTTGTCCTAAAGTTATGGCCCGAGTCTCACAAACAAATTGACATATTTTCTTTCTGTGAGTACATATTTTCTGTCTGAGTTGGTAATTTTTAGTAGGAAACTGACTCCATCTGGTACTTTGGCTTTGTGTTGCTGTAAGTGAAACTTATAACCACAGTCACAATGGTTCCAACACTAACAGTGAGCAAGTATTATTTAAAATTGAAGCAGAGTGGGGAATGTATAAATCCTTACAGAAGTTTTGCTTCTGATAGCTACTAGGGCATCTGTTTTTATCTCAACCGAGTTCCAGCATCCTTCAGATTGGATGCTTTTAGATGGTTTTTAACAGACAGTTCAGATATACCAACCAGAAGTGGCAGACTGATCAGACCTTTCTGTGCTAATGCACTCAAATTTGGAAAGCAGACAAAAGAAAGATTCAGGGTCAGCACTGGAGCAGGTGGAACAACTGCCTCATTACTGCAATGCAAAAGGTGACATTTTGGTAAAAGTTACTTACCACACACACACAATGAAAATACAGCTTAGATCAGTCTGATACTTAAAACAAAGACATGCACATATTTAACAAAGATTTAGATTACCAGGACACCTACCTCCCAAAACATAAACTTTCAGTGAAGAAAGTGCTCTTTCTATATTAAAACATTCATTATAAGTAAACAGCCTCACACTCATACACTCTTAAACTTCCTCTTTTGCAAAGTTGAGGAACAGTACAGACAAGATTCACCTTCACTGCTGTAGTAGAAAAGCTGTTTTTAGCTGTAATGATTTTCAAATGAGAGATTCTCCCATTCACAAAGGACCGCAAGCACTGGTACAACTGAAGTACCATACACTCCCACATAAACCTCTTCTAAGCTCTTCCAGCTAACATCCAACTTGGGATATATAATTTCTAGCTCACTTTCTTGCCATGTGGATCATAGATAATGTTTCAGCCTTAAGGATTATAGCTCCCATAAAAGATCATCTGGAATCATTTTTACTTGCCTTATGCTAACACCTTGAAGTAATTTATATCTGAAAGCAAAATGGGACTTTTCAGAGTGTCTTGTTACCTAATGTCTTTTCATCAATTGTACATGCCAGGAAGTATAACAGGAAGAACAAAGGCATTTATAAAATTCCTTTACAATCACCCCCATAAAAATTTTGGTCATTTTAACTTGCAAGACTTTTCAACTTCTAAAAACACAGGATAACTGAATTTAGGATTAACAACTGGAGATATCTCTTATCCTATTCAGTAAAACAGGGGTTTCTCTCTCAGTTCCTAAGAAGGGACACACCTACTCTCTAGCAAGTCTTTCCCTGCCATATAATTACCTCTTGCTCAAGGTCTCAGGGTTTAAGTTATAGTCCCTGCCCTTCTGTAACTTTCCAGTCACTTCTAATTTAAATAAATAAATAAACAACAAACATATGTAGTAGGCATATTACAACTGCTCAGAATAGCTACAAAGCCAAGGCAGACCATCTATTCCCAGTTGGCTTAGATAACATGTTTAAAGTTCTGTGTTCTCCTGTGCCTCATTAATCAGATACAACTTTCTATGATTGTCAGCTGAGCTGAAATGCCCACTTGTCTCCCACAACACCATTCAAGTCTTCTGACTGGGCTCTGCCAAGTCCTGTGTCCTTTCTTAGGAAGGGATTTCCTTTTCTCTCTCTTCCTCTATCTTCAAGTTCAGCGCTACTGAGTCAACCGCTATCTCTGAAGCTTTCAGCAGAATTCAACTTATGAAAAAGGGATTATCCCTGCCTACAATGAAGAAGTCAATAAAGAAGATATAAGAAACACACTGTGTGCAGGCCTGCTATTCAGTAAACAACTAGAACACTTTTTATTTTTTTAGGCTATGTAAGAGTCTATAATGCTATTTTTCCCCGCAAAATAAAGTAGTGAATTAGTGTATGGAGAATGCAAGATGAACCTGGCATGACAAACATCGTCTGAGCAAGAAGAAACCAATCATCCCATAACAGATCCATCATGTTCTGCAAGCAGAGTGCAAGTCTCATACAATTAGTTCTCAGCTCTGACTATCTCAGGATAAGGATTTATCACCAGCATTTTGTACAGAACACAGTCAGTCCTCTACTCTGTGACTGATTATGCCAAACATCTGGCTAGCTTGATCTGTAATTTCACAGAGAAGCTGAAATATATGTCAACATAACTGAAGTGCCTTCCCTTCAAAAGAGCAAACTCCCAGCAGAAGCCTAGCAGAACATAGGGTCAGATTCAACAAAGCAGTTCCTATGCTAGAATGGGTTCGCTGGTAACCTCCACAGACACAGACTGGCTTGTGTAACAAGATCTCTCTGGATGCTAAACAGAGCTTCAAAGACAGACTGACTGGTACATCACTAGTCAAAAATTCAGGGAGTAAGGCCAACTTCCATAGTAATTTGTATGTTTTGGTAAATCAAAAACATCATAAAAGAGAAAACAATCTTCATCCATATTCCTTAGTATTTTTAATTCCACTTACAACTTTGAACTACTCTTCTCATGCACATAAAAGCTAATGCTTTCAGCTGTCAGGTACAAAAAAAGCCAGACTGATAAGGATGAATGCATGTGCAAAAAAAAAAATTCCACAAAACATAAACCAAAACTCAATTGTAAGTACTATAAAATGAGATTACTGTAGCAGCTCTAGTACAAGCTCCTAATTCCATTTTAACACTTCAAAGCTATTCAAGTTATACATTTTCATGACACTAAACCCTTCGCTATCACATTCATCCCCCTTTTTTAGACCTGAGAGATAGAAAGATACAGAACACAGCAGAATCGTTCAGAACTATATCAGCAGTGAAAGAAGAAAAAAGAAAAAGCTGAATTTACCATAAGTAGGGCTGACAACTAGACGCAGCCATCACCTTTCTAGGTCATTTTGTTAATGCACCACCTGCAATAGTGCACTGTAACTACAGAAGTCCTGTTTTCCATTAATGCACTCCTAGAGACTATCATGCTTTTGTCAGCCTTCCAGCCCTCCTGAAACTATAGCTTTTATTGACTGTCTCCAGTCTCACCTTGGCAGCAGAAAGAGAATATCCCTCCAACTCTGAAACTTACAAGCCATAAGATTACAAAATTGCAAAGAATTGTTGTTTCTGCACCTCCTGAAGAGCAAGGAGGTAAATTCCTGCTCCTCCTCCATTATGTCTCCTGGACAAGTTCTGAAGCTTGACCAATGATAAAGCTATGCTAAACCCAGCAGGTACAAGAAAGGAGAGAGGAGGGGGGAAATGTGTTTGAAATAAAGGGTAGACACCTTCTCCCCTTCTCTTGCAGTGTATCTACTGAGCCTTGATAGCCTGCACTGGTAACAGCAGCAAACTGAGCTGGAATCTCAAAAGAACTCAAAGAGAGGTAACAATGAGAACAGTGAATACACACAGCAGACATCAGCTGAGCACTACCCTCATTAACTGCAGGAGGAAAGAGGAATAGTAGTTCAGTGGGCCTGATACGCCTTCATATGCAGCATTGTAATCATCAGCCTGCAATAAAAAAAAACCCAACCCAACAAAAACCCCCAAACAAACAAACCAACCCAACAAAAATCAAAACAGGGTGGTCTCAAACTATCTGCAACATACAGGAAAGAAGAGATTTTTAACATTCCTTCAGCACTTCTTAGCTGACAAATTCTTGCTGCGTCACTAATAACCACTTGAAGCAAAGCTTTCAGCTGACTCATGTAAGGCCCAGGTTTTTGATGGCATTTTCTGAGTGCAACATACCTCACATTCCAAGCAGTGGTGAAGTCGGGGTTCAGCAGTAACAGGGTACACGTGATATCTATCAGCTCTAAAACGATGGAACAAGAGACATTAAGATTAGTAATGATTTGCACACAGCACTGATCTCTCTGCAGTCCCTTACTCCCTCTCATTCCTCAGAGTCTCTCTGCTACGGGCTGCTGTATCTCTATAAAATACTGCTCTTATTCCAGAAATGAGAGAGCATTAGTTAATTAATAGTTAATTCAAGAGGGAGCAAGATCTGCCATATCCTCCCTTTTCATTATTTAAAATAATGAACTGAGTATGCCCTCAGCAAGGAAAAATCATAATATAAAACCCTTGAGTATTCAGTGATTTTAACTACACACCCTATATACAGAAAGCAAAGAATTCTTCAAAGAAAATCCAAAGATTTTAAAATACTACAGAAAAGTAAAAATATACCCTATTATTTTAGAACAAGTCTGAGCTGCAGATGGCTGCCATATATCATACTGTTACAAAAAATACACACATTATAAAAAAACCTGTTGCTAAAAAATTGAATGAGGATTACAAAAGTATTCCCGATTAAACTGTACAGAAAACACTTTAAATACATTGTGAAGCGCTTCAGAATGAAGTTTTAAGACTAATTCAATAAAAAACCCAAAGCAAAAATCAAAACATTTGCTTGCATTCCTTGCATTTAAGCACTGTATACTGTAGATCTATGTATAACATGTATTTTTAACTATGTCATAAAACCAGAATATGACTATACAAGCTTTTACTGTAAATTAAATTTGGCTACATTCTCTCCTAATCACATTGCATTTAACATACTAATTAGATCGTACTTCAGGTGATTTCCAGCAAATAAGAGGTACTTCATTCCTTGAAGGAAAAAGTAAAGGATGGTATCTCATGGAAACAGATCTTTGGTTAGTGCAGTCAATATGACTGCAAAATGAACCGTTTAGAAATTCCACACTAATGATACATTAATTCAAAACGAAAAGGGACTTGGCTTCACGTATCTTTGAAACAAGAGTCAATACTTAAGTAGGTCTAAAAGTGAAATACCTTCATATATTACTGTGTGTCTGATTGATCATTTATATCCAACAAAGAAATTCTGTGTTTTCCATTATGTTCTTCCTTATGAGGAACATGTTAAGCCACCATATAACGCAAGGGGTGATGGGGGGGCGTGGTGGGGAATTCTTTAGTGTACTGTTGACTTTGCACTAAGCTGTAATGTTTCGAAAAGCGTCTCAAGGAACCAATTTAACTTTCTATTTTCACAAGTTAAACCTCTCTTTGCTGCCAAGGAATAAATATTTTTCATATGATATGTGCAAAGCTTCTTCCTAATTTGCCGCCTGAATGTACAAATATTATTCCTTGGTTTACCCAATTCCTGAACCAGCAAAGTATTTCAATACCCACTGAATTTTATGCAGCTGATTATCCCAATTCTTAAGTAATCCCAAGATTACTCACATACACAAAATCAAACATACATAAAATTAAACATCTGCTAAGTGTTTTGTGGCTACTGTTTCAATTTTAAATTCAGAAATTAGTTTGGAACATTTACCAAAACATAATTTTTATAAGGAGGTATAGTTAAAATTGTGAGTTGTGATTGTTTTCTGTGCATTTTCCATTTTACCTACAACAATGGTTTTAGTAATTATTACGTACTACCACTGTACATGTTATATGCACATCAAGCAAAAGTTTATTATAGCCTATTTCAGTTTTTTGAATACTTCTCAGAAAAGCTTTTCAAAGTCAACTTAGAACAACACAGCTTGTTTAGTCATGATTTCCAGTTAATATGACCATTCTGGTTATCTCAAAGGTCTGTAACAGCACCCAAACAAGTCCAACTTCAACAGAACTTGTTTGCATTTTGTCCATTTGCCCATCACAGAGGTTCACTTCATCCTGAATATTATCAAAGGAAAGATGCAGATAAAAGGAAATCTCCAAGTAAAACCCAGTTCTTTCATGTCAATGTTCTTTGATGTACGTAACAGATGAAAATTCATCAAGTGTGGATTCTGAGCCAGAGATGTGAAATGACAATTTAGTAACCTCTGAGCCACTTTTTATTAGGAAGACTTACGATGGATCTGGCACACAATGGTAGTACTTGCCAACTATTCCTCCTGTGTCAGTAACAAAACCCTACATCTTTTATTTACAATTTAAAATTACTTTCTAGTAGATGCATTTCAGGCAAACTACTGCATTATAGGTGCTCACACTGAACACGTCCTTTTGCATATTAAAGTCTCCCCAACTGCAAAAGGACAAATAAAACAATATGGTTTTAGCTCACCTCTAAATATGGCTGTATCCAGTTTTATAGATATTCTGTGAGTAGTTTGTAACAATTTCACAAAACCATCTTGACATAACATAAATAGTATGCACGCATATTTAAAAAATACTGGAGAAATTATAAAAACGTATTGTAAAATTTAGATTTCTAAACTCAAATAGTAGCAGGGGGAGCAGTTATGATTCTTGATTCCAAGTATCCAAAAGAAACTGTAGCTAAATATCTGTGTCACTAAGGTATCAATGAGTGACTATAAAGCATCTCCTTCTTCCAGGATCCTGTCAGAAAAAATACCAGACATCTGAAAGCAGACACTTAAATCAGTACCCTGTTCTCTGCTGTTCTATTTTAAATAGCTTACAGTGACTCAAAACAGAAGAGGTGAGTAGAGACTACATCTGCAATCACCGATTATAACAAGCTTCAATAGAATATACAATTGAGTTCTGAAGCAGTAATAGACAAATCTGTTTCTTTACTAGATGCAAAACAAAGCAACTACCCTGACAAATTCCAAGCATGCACTTTTGTCTGCAAAAGCAATCTGGAGCAAAATCCTTGAGAATATTAAGAGAAAACCATAACACCTCTTGACAGAATATACATACTCATGACACCTTAGAGACAAGTCTCTAAGCCCACCTGGGAAAGACTTCCGCCTTAATTCTCTCCACCACTGCGGCTCAGTTTCTGCTCAAACCTTTTATCAAATGTGAAACTCAATTATGGTAAAACATATGAAACTCCATTACAAACAGGGTTTTAACATGAAGGACCTGATTTGCTGTGTTTTACAGTGGTTACAGAAAACTTCAGCTGCAGGTCACCTCTTCTCACGCATTTGAAACTGGCTTTTGTAAATGAAGAGACAAAACAGAATGGAGTTTCATTTTTGAAAGAAAGCCAAACAAGTTGCAGGCACTTGTCTAAAATCCACGCTACTGCAGTATTCACTGACAGAGTGTTCTGAGCTGCATTTTGAGAGGAAGGGTTGTGCAAAGTTTCACCTGTGAGGGAAGTAGGGGACTGCAGACATCATCCCTGTGGCATCAGCAATGTGACAGCATCACAACAAAGCACCTGCACTAGTGTGACTGGAGCAGGGTGCGCTCAGCACACAGGTAATGGCTATCAGCTGTCTTCAAACACCCAAAAACGTGACATAGATCTCAATGCTTGTAGTTTGGCTTGAAACAAGAAGTTTTTCTCTGTGTAGAAATTTCAATGGTTAGATGTTACAGTAACACTTGAGACCAAAATGAAGTCTCCCTGCTGAAGAGCTGCAGCGTAATAACAATATACACCAAAAACTCCTACCTCATACCTCCAAAAGCACTGCAATGACAACCACTGGTGTTGCTAAGATTGTCTGTGCTAGTAGGTTCAACTCTTTAAATGCTAAAGTTTGTATTTAGCTATATGTCAGTCAACATTAATTATAGTCCCTGTATTAAAGCTCTGCTCATTGAATTTTGTAATCGTCTGCATTACAAATTTCAAATTTGGCATGTCACAATCACCAGTTTCTGTGAGAACTGAATAAATCAGCAGTTGGTTGGTGGCAGTGATCACAAACATCCTGGTCTTAATAGGTCCAACCATAAACCACAAAGACCAAGAAGAAATGGAAGTTACTTATGTTAGCAATACACATCTCCTAAGAAGAGTATTTTAAAGATGTCTGTTATGAGAAAAAGCATTCAAGAAAATAAATTATGTAAAAATAAAAAAATAAAGGGCAATGTAAAATTTTTAAAGTCCACATAATGACATGACATCAATCCTCTAGGAGGAGTGTGGGAAACACAATGACACAAACTCACACAATCTGTTAGACAAAAATAAAACACAATTAATGGTTCTGTCATACCCAGCAACACATGAAAACACTTCAACTTCTTTAAGCTACTCTTTTGAAGGGTAATTACTTCTAAGGATCAAGCCAGTGCACTTTTACTCTAACATCACTCAAGGTGTACAGCTAGCACTGGAAGACTCTGTGTTGCCAGGAGAACGCGTTCCTCCTTGTCACGATCTGCCTTGTCTGCCATTTCATGCTACTCTTCCAAAGTGCTTGCATTTTATATCCATATGTTTGTAATAAGAAATCAAAGTGTGTTTAGCAAATCTAGACCCCACCATAAGGCAGACAACGCAAAAGCATGCAACACTCTCTGCCCCACTCCCAGATCCAGTAAAGACCTTGATCTTCTTTCTCTGTATCATCTCCAAAGGCAAAAGAAGCTCAAGTGCACATTTAAGGACTTTACCAACACCACCTGACTGTGCCATACACTATACTTTAATGAGCATCAGTGCACAGCTGGCTTCATCCACTTAAACTGAAAGAGAATACAGCAATAAAACACTAAAGAAAAGTAGGTACCAAAGGAGAAATGCTACTGGCCACACATCACCTCCTGATCTACACCGACCTACACTAAAAACTTACCTAGCAGTAACACCAAGTAGTACACCCTGTTAGTTATGACTAGGTGCTAGAGTCTGCACCAGATGTATGCTAACATCACACTATTTAAAACATAATTCTTTAACTCTCTATTTCATAAAGCAGCCAAGGAGATTGGCTTTGCTATAGCTGCAACACAACTGAATGAATGGTGGCTGTTTGGTATGCTTCAGGAGGGGAAGACAATCCCACATATGTTGAAGCAAAATGGACACAGTCAGTGCTTCATGGACAGGTTGGTTACAAGTAAACAGAAAAAAAATTAAAATATGGTAACAGTCCAAAACTGAAACCCAGTTGTATGTGAGATACTAAAGATCTGAAGTCTGTGAGCGGTCACAGGGTGCTCTTCAACAGAACAGATATCCCTCTTTCTGAGGGATA
>VXBC01009147.1:146023-173075 GCA_013399945.1 Ploceus nigricollis | reverse complement strand
AAGGCATATGGGACATTTTATGGGGCCTTCTTAATAGCCAATATATTAAGTGGAAAAAATTAGACTAAATAATGCTGGCTTCAGGGAATTATGTTATGTGTCTGTGCTGTTTCAGGTTTTCATTCACTTTGTAGAATGTATAGACACTGTTTTTTATGATTGTGGTGTCTAAAATTGTTTAAGCAAACTGATACATTCTGGATGTCAAATACACAAAAATACAAATACGAAGAAAGGTGTTGCAACACTTGGTGACTATTGGGAGATATTTTTAGCTGAAAAATACCAATTTTTAGAATTGTTTACAAACAATTTTAGCTGAAAAATACAAACAAAAAATACAAAATACAAGCTATACAAAATAGCTTAGATTACTGGGTTCAGCATAACCCTGAATTTTTAATTTTTCCCTATTTGCCTCGCTGAAAAGGACTAAGTTGGCTTTATGTAATGGACAGTATACCTTTTCTGACTCACTGCCTGCTCACTTTGTTCTGTGCAATTTGTTTGTTCAGTCTGGGAATACAGTGACTGAAACAATTTTTACCTATGAGATGGGTTTGAGTTGTATTTTTGCTGTTGGAATTCTGTTAAGAGGTTTTGGTGAATTAGACCTAAATGAAACAACTTTCAGATGTCATTAATCATGACAAAAATACTCTGTAGATTAAAAGTTGAATTTTTGTGTTTGAGATGGGTTGGAGTTTTGGTGGTTTTTTGGTTTTAGTATTGAGTACAAGAGAAAGTCAACCATAACAATGCAAAGTTCTTAAAGTACTGGAAATAGATACAAAACTACTAATGTACTTAAAAGTTGCAAAAGTAGTTATTTAGAATTGTGCAATCAACTGACAATATACTGTCTATGACTTCATGCATACCTTTGGAAGAGGAATGAATATTAAATTGATATTCTTATTTAAATGTCATAATAAAATTTATTTAAATTGTACATCTTAGCAATTATATATGTTGTCAAAGCTTGTAAGGTGGGCATTGATGCTAATATTGGACATGATACTTTATAGTAGCTTCTGGGCGTGATTATTGAATTGTCAGCCAAGAATGCTTACTTGCTGTAATTTTGAGGAAATTATAGTGATTTATTTCAGAAAATACTCTTTCATTACATTTCATATAGGGCATAAACTGTAGAAAATAGACTCTAATTAAATAGTCAGGAATTATCGTTCTGTTACACACAGAAATCTCCCTGAGTAATCCATTCCTATGTCATCTGAGGCAGTCTCAAAAGTATTGGAAACTATTTGCTTGAGGATTTCTTCTCTCATGGGAACAGAATAATATGTCCTTCTAACTATCTAAAGTGACATAACAAACTCCTAGTACATTAAAATTGCCTTAGTAAATGCCTAAAAGGTTAAAATTTTGCAATTTAGATCCAGTTCACCAAGTGTAAAACGTAGTTGTTAATTTGTTCATGGCCACCTTCACGAAATGGGTAATAATCTTGGCTTGTTTCTGTGCCCCCAACCATGTTAATTTGTTGGAGCTTTATAGACAAGTCCAACTGAGTTTAATGCAGTTGATTTCAGTATTATATTTTTTGTGAAAACATCTCATATCTGGTACTAGTTGTCCCTCCTTTGTGAGAGAGGAAAAAAATGCATGGGGAAATGGGCACTAATTGTCCCATGGGCTAGTATTTTTCTAAGCAGATCACATTGCATGGCCAACACGAGTGAAAGTGTATCACCAATGTCCTTGCTTTTCTATTTATTTTGTACTTGTAATTTGTCATTTGTAACTTTTTGTCATTTGTAACTCTTTGTAAGTTGTAACTTTTTGTAAGCTGTGATTTGTAATTTTGTAATTTTGTTATTTGTAACTTTTGTAATTGTAATTTGTAATTTTGTTATTTCTGTTTATTTTGTTGTCTTTATTACAAAGATTGTTGGAAATTTTTACAGCCGTGGTACAAATGCAGGAGGTTGCAGCACATTTTTTCATATAATGAAAAGTATGAGTCTTCAGATTTTTCAGTGGTTTCAGATGGTTCTTTAACATCAGAGAATGTGGTGGGTGTGTGTATGGTTATATACCTAGTTGTGCATGCATTTGCTTCTTGGGTTAGCAGACAGAAAGGTTGCTGCTGTTTGAGACAGGTGCACCCGTGGTGACTGAGCTAACAGTACTTTGGTTCAGGCCACGCTGACAAACAGGCCTGGCTGAAATCAGCCCTGATGTGCAAACCCAGCCAGCTTGTGGGAAGTCACATCTTACTGGGGACTAGCGCCCTGAGCCAGAACTGCAGTACCTTGTCTGGTCTGGAGCTGGGTGGAATGAAGCATTGCCACACTTTTACACCTGCACACACACCAAAGGGATGTTTGACTGCAAGGCTGTCACTTCTCACTACAAGTGTCTACAGCCACCAGAGCCCACTAAGCTCTCCTGCGCTGAGATCTCTCGGGCAGGGATGCTTCTCAGGGTTACCTCTCAAGAGTGACAGATTGCCTTACCCAGCATTTGATGTTTGCAATGGGAGATGATACAAAAAGGTCTAAAACTGCATTGTAGACAAGCCAATTATTTGTCATGCAGTAAATACTAGGTGGTATGACTGCTGTTCAGTCATTGTTTAATACAGTATTTGGTTAAATGCACAATATTGACTCAGAGTTACAGAATCATTGTGGTTAGAAAAGATGTTCAAAATCACTGAGTCCAACCTCTGACCAAACACCACTGTGTCAAATAAACCATAGCACTAAGTGCCATGTCCTGGAGGAGCTCAAGAAATTACTCCTCCAGGAGTGGTGACTCCAACACCTCCCTGGGCAGCCCATTCCAATGTCTCAGCGTTACTCCAGTGAAGAAATTCTTCCTGTTATCCAACCTGACCCTCCCTGGGGTGCAGCTTTAAGGCCATTTTTTCTTCTCCTGTTGCCTGGAAGAAGAGACCAACCCCTACCTGGCTACACTCTCCTTTTAGGCAGCTGTAGAGAGCAATAAGGTGCCCCCTTAAGCCTCCTTTTCTCCAGCCCAAACACCCCCAGCTCCCTCAGCTGTTCCTCATAGAAATCATGCTCCACACCCTTCCCCAGCTCCATTGCCCTTCTCTGCACACACTCCAGGAGTGTGTCTCCAAGGACTCAACAATGTCCTTCCTGAACTGAGGGGCCAAGAACTGGGCTCAGGACTTGAGGCGTGGCCTCACCAGGACATGGAGAGCTGACTCCTCTGGGCACTTGTACTGCAACTCTGTTACAGCAGTGTTCAGACATGGTCAGGTACTTCCTGACCATGATTCACGTGACCAAGATTCACGTGAAAAATTCATTGTATATTGTTATTGCATCAAAATGTAATATTCTAATGTAATGGTTTTACTGCAATAAATTGTATTTTATGATAAAGGCTGGTTACCACTGTAGGAAGTGTGGTGTGTCTTTGTTCATTATGTGGTCAATAAGCATCAGTGGGCTTGTGGAAACAGCATCATTGACAGACAGTGCAAACACGGTCCTCCAGTGGATGAAAGATATAAGGAATGGAAGCAAGCCTCACTTTAAAATATGCTGAATATTTTTGGATAAAACATTTCTGAGAGACACTCCATATGCTTTACACTTTGGGTATAATGGACGTCATTTGTGGATATAAGTTTGTCTGTGTTTCTCCAAATTCTTCACTTCTTATTTAGAAAAAAAAAAGCATTTGAGGTGCCAAGAAGAAATAATCTAACACACACTGAATTCCTTATTCTCTTGAATGAAAAATATGTTAAATTAATAAAAATTCTACTTTTTTTTAAGAAATAAATTTTTAATATTGTGAACGTTCCCAACATGTTAACTAATGTCAAAATTTTTCTTAGAAACAAACTCTATATTCATTTTCCATAAGACCTGCATGACTAGGAGAAGTTTCAGTGCTACTTTTATATGTATAAAAGTATGGTTTGAGTACACCTACACAGCCTGAAGAGCGAGATGGGTTTTAAGCAGCAATTGTTGGTCATATGCACTCAATCAGCAAATTGTGCATAACCAATCATTGTAAGTCTGACATCCATCTTTTCCTCTTTTTCTCCTGTTAAAAAAGTAATTTATTTTAATTTTATTAAAATCTATCTGAAAGGAAAAATAACTGGTTTTAACGCTAGATGCACACTGCCAGTCCAATGTTAGCTAGGACAATATTGAGGTTTCTTTACAATTTCCATATCAGCAAACTCATGTTGAAATTTTTTCCCTTTATAAATGTAGTTTCAGTGTGATTTTACTCACAATCATCAAGGGGTGATTCAGAGAAGTAATAAATTTGACTATTTCATTTTTCTTCCTGTTGTAGAAGAGTGCAGGATGATTGTTTTTGTAATGAGTGTATTTTGTGTTGTGTTTAGAATATCTTCAATGTTTCTGCTTACTGCTAAATGCCACCTTAGACTACTTTTGAGAATGCTTTCTCATTTTCCAGTGAAGGACAAAGTTCAGTCTCAAGAGTTTTTCCTTATATGAAAGAGAACTGATTTTATATATAATAGGATTGCTTTTTATTTACAATAAGAAAGGTAAAGAATGAAATTTTTGACCACTTAATTTCCTTTTGACATTTATTTGTATATTCTAACTAATTCTTCTTCACAGCAGTCCTGCAATATAAAGGACTAACAGAATTTTTTTTAAGCCCTCACTCCCTCCCTCCCTCTTCCAGGACTAAGATTGAAACTTTTAAAAATATATTGACTTGATAAAACAGAACAATTTTGTTTAAGAGTAGTGCATGCAAGCCTCAATTAGTTTAGTCAAGCTAGATAATGAAAAAACCACTTATAATCAGCAGAAGGCTACTGAGAACTGGAGCCTTCAGATTCTGCAGCACTCAGTCCTGGTATCTGTAGCTTAACAGGCTATACATATTATGCACATAGTAACACGGATTCCTAAAGACAATCAGGCACTTGTTTGTTCCTCCATTCTGTAAATGATGAAATCACATTTTTAGTTAAGATGATGGCAAAATACCTGTGGATCCATAGGTTGAAAACTCATCTTTCTTTTAAAATCCAGTAAGCAAATAGAGGGAATCCCAGAATATGTTTGTGGTTTCAGTATCTGCAGCTGCTTGTACAATTTTCATCTTTCAGTGATATTTTTTGTGGAGTTGTTGATGACTGACATTCTGAATATATCTGATTAAGATAAAATATCTTGGAGATGGTTAATATGAGAGGGCAGTTGTTGATCTGGAGAAGGTTTAAAGGGCTGCTGGGAAGGAACTCTACTATGTGCCCATTAATGTAGGTAAAGAGGAGTTATGATAGTTCAGGAAATGTGTTACAGCTGCAGCTAGTGAGATGTGCTACATCTCAGCTAGTTCTGTTGCTATTTAGTTTAATATTAGTGTAGTGCAGGAAACAAATTTGACCTTTTTTATTCTTCAATGTACAAAATACTGTGTGTCAGAAGGAAGGTTTTGTTTTGCCTTGAAGGGGAGGCATAGGTCTTTCCATCTCTCAAGTGTAATGAGATACAATTGCAAACATTATATGAATTAAAGGTGGTAGCAGAGAGCGTTGGAAAATAGTATTAAAAATAATACTGTTTTTTAGCCTTTATCTGAAACAGGAGAATGTCTCACCCTGGCTTTCCAAAAACGTGACTTGTACGTTTTTTAACCTTTCTCCTTGCCATGCCTTGGCACTAAGAGGCTGATCTCAAAAGACTAGGATATAAATGAGATTCTTTTCAATGTATTTGATACAAGGAAATACAGAAGAAGCAACTGTGCCACCTCATTTATTATAGCTCAGAAATTGCACACATCTGTGAGGTCTGTTTATAGCTTTAACTAACACATCTGCATCTTCATGTCCTTTAGGTTTAGTTTATTCAGCAAACATAACATTTAAATGTGCATTTTCCATTGAGAAGGTTAAATGCAAATTCACTTTAATTAAAGTAGGTAGCTTTTCCTCTTTGTATAACAGACTAACTATACATTCACTCTGTGAATAATCTTTTTTTTTTGTGTACAGAAAACAAGGTTTTTCAAATGTAGTAGGCATGGCTGTGTATTTTTCTGGGTCTTCTGGCTCATAGGAATGTCACTAAGGCAAAATGAAAAATAGGTCTGTATCATTCCATGCTGGCTATACTTCTCTGCTTCTGCTGGAGAGAAATACAATTCAGTTATGCTAAACAAAAGCATTCCTACAGAAATCTTTCTCCAAGGAACTGTAGTCATCTGGGCTGCAGTTTCCAAGACAACAACACCTCAAAACTATCTCTGGGCTTTTTTCTTCCGAGTTACTTGGTGGATCTCCTAAGGTCAGTGAATTAAGGTATCAGGTGAAAGCTGGTACAGTTCTATTAGACACCTTTTTATTAATGAAGCTAAACCAGTTCAGCAGCCTAAGTCTAAAGTAAAACATACTTTGATTCATTATCACCCATGCATTTTACATTTTTTGCTAGGAAACTCTAGATAAACTGTCATTTTTATTCAGTTGACTACAAAGGTGTGTTATGTAATGATGTTCTTATTTTTAGAAGCATTCATATATCTGAAGTACAATAATTCAAAAGTGTCAGGCTTCTACAATTTCTGAAGTGTTTTCTGTGAAAAACAAAGATCCAATAGCATTCTTAGGACAGAATCAAGAAGAGATTAGACTTTTACATCAGGTGTGTGTAGGACTTCCTAACCCTTCCCCCTGCTCGTCTTCACAAACCCAGTTCCATTAGTACTCACATGGATGCAAAGTAAATTCATCTGCTTGTGAGAATATGTCCTAACCTGTCTTTTATTTTGAAGTCATGTAACTTACTGTGTTTGGGTTTGCTTATGTTTAGCTGAGTGTTAAAGCTGTCACACAGGTTAGTAATATAGTAAATATGAAGGATATTAGTGAACCTACAGTCAGTGCAAGAGGCTTCCAAAGTGGCAGATTCTGTGTTGCATTGAACTGTGTAACAAATATAAAACACAGCCACTGCTACTGAATGTGACAAGATTTCCACACGTTATAAAACAATGCTGTGAATATCTGCTTAAAATACTGAACAGTACTTAAAACCACTCCTTAGCAACACTGTCATTCTTTACAGAAGACAAGTGTTTAAACCAAAAAATTATGGAATTATTTTATTCTTACTTAGACTTACTGATCTGACATACTTACTGTCACTTTATTCAGTTAATACAGTGGTTATCCATGGCTAAACTTCTTATGAAACACCTTCTGGTTCCTGAGTGTTAGGAAAATGTGGTAGGAATATGTGAGTGGTGGTAAAGTGTAGTGGGGGAACCCTTTTGTTTTGTTTCATTTAATTGAGATGATGTCACAGTTGTTTTGACTTCACTTCTCATGCAGGGCTGACAAAGCCCCATTTCAGATTTAATTATCTGACTCATAGAAAAGGCACTTAACACTCATTGCAGAAAGGAGAGGTTAGAAGTTTCTCAGGTCCAGGACAAACAGAGATAGCACATGGATTTCTAAGGTGTAGTATTTCCTGCATTCCTTTTGTGCTAAATTGCAGCAATACAATGTCATTTCTAAGTGCAAAAAAAGAAGAAAACAGGTAGCTGTGTTCTGCTGGAACAGCAGTTCTTACTGCAGTTCTAGAAAACTGATTTATATTAGAACTTAACCTCATTTTCCCAGCCTTTTAGAACTGGGGCTTAATCGTGTTATGAGGTTGTGGTTTTGGAGTAACTTCTCAGTGCTTTGAGCAGCAGTCGCTCCAGGCTTCCATGTGACAGGGAAGATACTAAACGATATTTTAATGTAATATGAAGGAAAAAAATTATTAAAAGTGCAAAGGCTTTTACGATAAAAAGCGCTTGCGCTTCATATATTTTGTTTTAACGTCCTGAGTTTGGCTGTAGCTGCAGGAAAATGATTGGCTAGGAAGGCAGGAACGACTTACAGGATCAGCACGGGAGCGGGTCCTGGAGCCCGGCCGGGGACAGCAGGGGGCGCGGTGACACCTTATCCTGGTGCTTTGGGGACGGAACCCTCCTGTGGCTGCGGGGATACATGGATGGATGGATGGATGGATGGATGGATGGATGGATGGATGGATGGATGGATGGATGGATGGATGGATGGATGGATTCCCTCTCTGTGGCTGTGCCAAGAAAATGCTGTGGCTGAAACACGCTCATGCTGTCTAAAATACTACCTTTGGATTTTGAAGATAGAAAGATGTTTGAATCCTAGTCCTAAAACCAAAACAACATAAAACGTACAGTAGTTTACATACTGCCCAGACCCTGTCCTGTATTAAAAAGAAATTACTCCACCTTTCAAATAGCTTTGCTTGTAGACTTGTTTGCTAATGGATAAAGCAGTGATGAAGATGGTATTTGAAGTCCTCAAGTGTTTAGAAACTGTATGTTTGTATGGGAATACTTAGTTAACAGTGATGAATCCCATAATGAGTGGACCTGAGTCTGTCCCCTTCCCTGATGGTCTTCACTTAAAGTAACAATGGAATTCCATGTGTATTATTGCACTGAGTCATTAGAAAGGATAAGCACAATGTGTAATAAAAAGCCACATGTGGTTGTGGGGGGCTGGCCCAGAAACAGTAAGCTCACAGCAGCCACTCTAGTGTGAGAAGACAATAAAAGAGCAACAAATTGCAAAGAGGTGGGTAATGTCATGTATTTTAGGGGCTGTTGTGGTACTGCTGCATGGTCTGGGGACCTTGCAGTGGAAAATTTATTTTGTAGCATTGCAGGAAGTAATAAAATAAACTCCCCATGTTTTCTTGAGTACCAAAACTTTTATTTTTGAGCTCACGGACTGACAGTTTGATGCTCAGTGGTGAAAAATCACAGGTTGGTTGAACTTGGACGAGACCTCTGCAGGCGATCCGGTCCAACCCCCTGCTCAGTCAGGGCCACTAAGAGCTGGGTGTCCAGGACCATGTCCAGATGACGTCTGAATATTGACTCCAGAGCCTCCCTGGGCACCCTGTGTCAATGCTGAGTCACCCTCACAGTGATAAAGGTTTCCTGCTGTTTGTGGGGATTGTCTGTGTTTCGGTGTGTGCCCATCATCACTGGCCCTGTCACTGGGCTTATGTGGAAAGAGTCTGGCTCCCTCCTCTGTGTGCACTCCTTCAGGAGTGCACTCCCTTCACCTTAACAAGATCCCCCTGAGCCTTCTCGAAGCTCCAGGCTGAACAGCCCCAGGTCTCTCAGACTCTCCTCTCAGACTCTCTGATCCCCTCATGATCTCTGCAGCCCTTGCTCAACTCTCTACAGTATGTCCACGTCTCTTGTGTCTGGAGAGCCCAGAACTGGACCAGCACCTGGGTGTGGCATCACCAGAGCTCAGTTAAGGGACAGGATCACTTCTGTCCCCCCGCCAGCAGCACTGCTCCTCACGCAGCCCAGGATGCTCTTGGAGTTTTTTGCTACAAGGGCAGACTGCTGGCCCATGGTCAGTTTGGTGTCTGGGAGACCCCCAAGTGCTTTCTGTGAAGCTGCTTCCCAGCTGGGCAGCCTCCAGAATGTACTGGTGCCAGGGGCTGTTCACTCACACAGGACTGTGCACTTCTGGTTGAACCTCATGAGGTTTCTGTCAGCCTATTGCTCTGGCATTCCTTGTGAAGAATGTATAGATTTTTTCAGAAAAGGTGATAAAATTAAAAAAATAATTCTAGAAGTAAATGTTACAGCATTTTGTATCACTGTGCCAGAAGATAACTGTGAGAGTTTTCTTTTGCTCTTTTGCAGACTTGGATCATTACTTATCAAGCTCACCTTTCTCAGCCTATTATCATTATGTAATATAAAGAAATTATATTTAAGACTTCTAGAAGTCCACGCTAATGGAATGAGGACTTAATGTGCTATTTCTGGTACCATAATGAGCATTTATCTCTGTGTGTGATACAGAACCCTGAACTGGATGTCTGAAATAATAATTTGTAGCATGATGAACTGGAACAGCCTCTTCAATCTGATGTTTGAAGAACTTAATTTTTAGGATTTTCCCCTGGTCAACACAGGCTTTTAATCCCTGATCTAAAGCCATGCTGATGGAGGGGGTCTGATGGGGAAGAAAATGCATATGGCCTGAAAATATGTATAACACTATATGATGTAAATATGGTTAAATGTAATTGGTCTTTCAAATAAAAACCCTTCTCTATATATAGATAAGTTGAGAGCAGGGACTGTTGAAAAAACTATTTAAATAGTAAATGAGATAATGCATGCCGAAGATTATACTGCTTAATTTGCTTTGCAGATTTTTATGCCATTTTTTGGCTGTGGAAAGAAGAGGAATAATATTTTGTGACAGATTTGTATTATTAAGTCTTCAGAAACAACCTTCCCTAAATGCAGAAATACTGTGAACCTCTAAAAAATTCCTGTAAAACTGTTTGATTCATATCAGTTTTCTATCATTAATTGCTTACTATTTAAACATTTCTTCATAACAGGTGGAATGCAGTAAGTCTGGAATCTCAAACTAATAGTGATTGATTTTCAGGAAACTGACGGAATGTCTTTTACACTCTGTAGCTGTTTTCTCAGGCTGTCATCCAGGTCACTTTAAAATATTCATGATTTTACTTTTTATTATTCAGGTAAAGAACATTACAGATCTGTATGGTCTAATATATTCATAGCAGAGAAAAGTGTTTGGGAAGATTGCAAGAAACTTCAACACAACATAGTTCAGAATTGCTTTTATTCTGCTCTTGATTGTCAGTATGTCAAGTTTGCCTTCCAGGATTGGAAATAAAGCAGTAAAAGGATGTTGACTTCCAAACTGATTCCCCCAGATGTTTATCCTAGAAAAGCATAGGTGGAGTGTAGAAAGGCTGTTTAAATGAAAGCTCAGATGCTAGAGGACACAGTGTAGGTAGCAGAGGGAGGGCCTCTGTATGTATTTTACTCCTTTTTTGGTTTTCTCCTCCTTTGATCTTTAGTTGCAAATATAGCTGAGGATAGCCAAACTCCACAACTGGATGTGAGCCATCAGGTGCTCTGGTGCAACTCTTGGCAGAGATGACTTAGGACATGCAATGACTAATGACTTAGTGTTGCATTTTACATATAAAGGTGTGATTTATTTTTCTTCTTTGTAATTTTTTTTATCTTTTTTTATCTTTTTTTATCTTTCTTCTTTGTAATTTTTCAGTAGGCATATGCTGGAGGACAGTTTTCAGTCATCTCTGGAAATGCACTTAAAATACAGGACTTTAAAAAAGGTTGACAGAATTGAAAACATGCAGGCTGTTGCATACTGTTGCATAAAGCAATTCACTATGGTAAAACAAGTGATGGGCAATATGTGTTAGTGCCACCTGAAACAAAGAGTTTTACTCTAATTAAGAGTAAGAGCTTGTCCTCTAATATTCCAGAGTCACTCTTCCTGTAACTACACCCATTACTCTGATTCATATAAGCATTATAGCTGTCCACATTTTTCGATTTTCAGCCTTTCTTATAAATCTTTTTTCAGAATTTCAAGGGTAGGAGCTGAACTGAAGAGTTGAATAAGTTTATATCACAGTTAAACACCAAATCTGTTTAAGATTCATTTGACATTTATATTATATTTAGATCACCAACTTAAATTTGAGGGATGTTTATCTGATACGAGTATTGACAGCTATGTCTTTAAACTATTCTGACATAATGACAGTGTCTTCAAATCCCTTACAAGTAATTTCACTGAAGCCAACAGAGATAAAATGGTTCTTATTAAATGAGAATCTGCAGACATAGCAGTTGTTCTTATTTGACTATTGACAAAACTTCATGTTCTTGTTAATTCGAAGGCGGTCAAACTTGAATGTCGTGATCATTAGAAGACTTCAGAAAACTGTAGAAAATACAAAATCTGTCTCTGTTACCTAAATGGACCGTTACCTAAATGGATACCCGAGTCTGGTGTATGCATTACCCCATCCAGCTGTAAAGGCCAGCAAGAACATATCTTGTAATGTTTCTCCAGCTCCAGGCAGCCACAAATCTTGGCTTATTAGGAAAGAATTTTCAAAATGCATTTTTCTGAAATTATGTAGTCTTGATTTTTCTTCTTTTATTTTTCCAGTGTTTGGTTTGTTGGGTTATTTCTTTACAGCTGTAGTCAGTATAACTTCACAAAAACAGATGTGTTACTAAAGCCAGATAATTTTGCCCTTTTTTTTCCACTGTCTCATCTCAGAACCAAATGGAGAGTGTTGAGTCAAGGTGATAAAGAGTGAGATAATTCTCATCTGGTCCCCAGCAAATGGAATCTTCTCAGGACTTTTTAGGAAAGTATTTTCTCAGTGTTTTTAGTGGTTTTAATACACAGATTGCTTAAGCTCTATTCTATGGTATTAAAATAACTATAGCCCCCATCCCTGAAACTGCCGACTCTAAGTTACAATTTGTAGGTTTTATTTTGGGACACTGGCCCAAGCACTGACCACTCTGAGTTACAAATTGTAAGTTATATTGGGGATTTTCATATAAAAAATTTATTGTGCTCTTCATTATTGGGTTTCTTTCCCTGCAATTGAAACCTCAAAGAAAAGAAATTATTCTGCCATTAATAATAAGGTAGAACCTAATTTTTAAAATATATGTCTGGAGACATGAAAGCACGCCAAATGCTCTTTTCTTCTTTTCGTTTTCATTGCAGTTCTTTGTATATGAAGCCACCATGTAGCAATGCACTTGTACGAAACCTTGAGAGCTCTACATGTGACTGTGTCAAGTCACTGGAGCTTTTCCAAACCTGGCTTAAGTTTCCACAAAAACAGTATAACATTTTAAGTAGAACATTTTAAATTGTTCCTCCCCCAAGATATTGTCTGTCCAGTTACCATCAAATACTCCATATATTAAATATTTGCTTCCATTGTGTATGAATCTAGAAAAACCCAGTGTAACATTTAATTTTAAAGATCTTATGTTTCAAATAAAAAACTATTAAAAAGTATTATTTAAATTAAAAAGTATTCCTTTGTTTGGGATTTCTTATAGTTGAATTAGTCACAGTGGTAGTCATATTTAGTAGATCTGTGTATGGCATATGTCTTTCACATGGTATTTTCTGTGTTTTAGATCTAGCCCAGTTATTAAAATAATTTGTTACTGGGCAGAAAAACCCAACAATGCACACGATAACAGATGGAACACCTTTTATTTTATCCTTATTTACTTGAATACTACTTTTGCAGTTTTAGTGGATAAGGAAAACCGATAGTGTTTGAATTATCCGTTAATTTTCATAGATCAACAAGAGGTCAAGCTAAGCTGTGTAAATAGCGTCTGTTGACAAATTCATGGAGTCTAAACAAAACATTTAGAAATAGTTTGCAACTATTGCTTTATTATACCCAGTTGTAGACAAAAATAGGTCTAGGTAAGCTGAGATGGAGAAATATTTAACAGTTGTATACCTCTAGGTGTTTCTTAAGAAGAAATCACCATCTTAGGGAGCCAAGGAACTTAAACTGTCATGTATTTCCTAAGGCATACCCAGAAAATAAACTCTTACCTACAGGTAAGAGTTTTATGTTTCTATTTTCATTTCCTGGGTCCATTTGGAGGTGGATCTAGGAAGGGGAGAAAACAGAAGAAAACAAAAATTGTGTTAGACCTAGAAGCAAAGCTGCATCTGGACTCAGATTTTGGGTTTTGCAGAGGCTGTTTTGGAGGTTTACATAATAAGCCTTTCCTGCTTTCATAAATGACTCTTGTTTTGTTACATTTGTATTAGGCTCATATTGTGATAAAGACTACATTTTTGGGGCTATATCCTGCTTCTCTGATAATTTTGTTATGTTTAAGCTGGTTAAAGTCTGTTTTGCAAACAGCATAGAAAAAGAGAAAGTGCAAGAAAGTGCAAGTGTAAGGGTGACTCTGCATCATGCCTATTGTGTGCGTCAAGTGCAGGATAGGCACCTAATTCTGCAGAAGCATCGTAGTAATGAAACTACTATACATAGTGACAAATCAAATATGCCAGGAGAGACAGCTGATGTTTTTGTTCCTGTAAATTATTGTCTTACAAAAAAATTAATAAGACCCAGGTCTTACATACTCTTCGCTCAGCAGCAACATAGAGCAGCAGGAAAAAAGAGCATAACTAATCAGGTACACCTGAAAGTTCCTACCTGCCTAACTCTTACTTGGCCATTTGATTTCAATACAACTTGGGACAAAAGGCTGAGATATCTGAAGGGTTTTAGTTCTGGTTTTATTTTTTCCCTTAAAATCATTGGCTCTTCAATAAATCATTGAATCACAGAATATGCTGAGTTGAAAGGGGCCTATCAAGATCATTGAGTCCAACTCCTGGCCCTGCACAGGATACCCCAAGAGTCACACCCAGTGCCTGAGAATATTGTCCAAATGATTTTCAAACTCTCATCAGGCTTGGTGCTGTGACCACTTCCGTGGAAAGCCTGTTCCAGTGCCCAGCCACCCTCCGGGTGAAAAAAACTTTTCCTGATGTTCAACCTAAACCTCCCCTGACACAGCTTCATGCCATTCCCTTGGGCCCTGTCACTGGTCACAGAGAAGAGATCAGTGCCTGCCCCTCCTCTTCCCCTCAAAAGGACAGATAGGAGACAAAACATACTAGTTAGACCAGGTGATTTAGCAGAAAAAATACACAAACTGTTAAGCATGTGAGCACTTTCTTCAGGTAATTTTACTAATAGAGGATTTAGAAGAATGGAAGCTAACTTGTAGAGGATTACATAATAGATTAGGGTGTCAAAAGAAAGTTTTCAGGCACATGAAGTCTTACAAAGAAGTAACAAATTCCTGGCTAAAATAATTTAGGACAGCACTTGGGATCTGCTCTCAGTATCTGATTAGGCCCATTGATGACTGATCTTCTGGGGCAGGTATTCCTTCTGTCTGTACCTATGGATTTAAATGGTGAAATTAAGTTACTAACTACATTCATCAACTAGACAGATTTCAGTGGAAAAGTTTAAACAAAAAGAAACAGAAGTCAGGAGAGGTTTGGGGAAGACTATAAGATAATATTAAACTCAGTCTGCTCTGCATTGGTGTATTTGGTTTCAGCAGAAGTGTGAATTTTGTTTACAAGTTCATCTTTTCTGTATGTCTTTGTTGAAAATCAAGTTGAGACATAAAGACAGAATGCTACTTTTGAGACAGGATTAGATTATTTTTGCACAGGATTAATATATAATTTTCTTAGTCTTCCTAATGAAGTTACTAAAGGTACTGTAGTTGAAAATTTCCTATCATTGTTACATCATAGGTTTAATTTCTCTTTCATGTAGAGAGCTTAATCGCATCTGAATATTCTTGCCAGAATATTGGTTTATTGCTCTTTAAGTTACTGCTTTATTAACGACAATTAAATCACTCATGGTACAAGCTGGTATTACAAATTGGTATGTAATAGGTATAAAAATTAAGCAATGTTAAAGCTGATAAATTATAGTAACAACTAGTTAAAGAGACTGATTTTCATTGAATTTTCTGAAATATTTCTTATTTTCATCTAGTAAAAACAGTAAATTATTTTGTTTCTTAATCCTTTTCTAGTCAACAAGCCCACTATAAGGGTAGTTTACTATTGTCATGAAAATAAGTTTATTCATTGTTATCAGAGAGCATGCTTTTCTAGAGTTTAGCCGTGTACTGACCACTCTTTTCCTCTGTAACTTGACAAACAAGGCACAAAATTATAATGATTATAGGTTGATTTAAAAAGTTTTTTCCAATCTAAATGATTCTATGATTCTAAAATGAATCTGACAGCTGACAACTGACAGCTGAAGTAGCTTCCTAAAATCATATGTATGGGGATAGAGCAACCTCCCGGTGATGAGTGGAGAAGGTGAAGCTGGTAACAGGGTACTTAATGAGTGAAAAGTGAGACCCACGTTTGCATTGTTCAGATCCACCCCTTCTACTCTGATCTACCTGTCCAGAACTCAAAGTCTGTCACTGACATCAAAAAATGGTGCAAAATATGTAGGATGAGGATTGCTAGAGCTCTGTGTCAGGCAGCAGATGCCATGTGAGTGCTGGACAAAACCAAGGGCACAGCAGGACATTCTTACATTATGAGTAGAGCACAAGAACATTACTTGCTGAAAAGTGTATATACTTATTCCTAAGGAACAGACAGTACCATTGTTACAGTTGCTTGTGGCAGTATAACTCACATTTAAGGCTTTTTTATTGTGCTGCAATACGTGCTGTTCTGTTCTACCTTGGGTACATAAAAGCACAAGCATCTGGTGATAACTGTGTTAAGCTTCCCACAGTCTAAAAAAATCCCCAAGCAACCAACCAAAAAACTATATTTCATACTGTGATATTTATCTGGGAGGTCTGCTGTACCAAATAAATCAGTGTTTGCAGGGGTTGTCTTTTATATGCACTGTTTTAGTGTGGTCCTCTCAGACTTTGAGGTATTTTGTGCTAGATGTGCATTGTTCTAATTATGCTTACTTCTTTCTCCTAGACATTGCTTTCCAATGCACCTCAGAACAGAATCCTGGTGTTGACTTTATCTGTTGCTGTGAGAAAATAATAATTGTGCCTTGGTTTTTCATTTAAGTCGTGGAGAAATAAAAAAAAAAAAATTCTAAGTATCGTTTGGACACTTAAAAGTAAAAATTCAGTTTATTATTGTCATCATTTAAAATTTGTAGTACTTATGCTGACCTCTCTCACTCTTTTCCCTTTCTTTCTTCTTCCCCTGCCCCAAATGTGCAGAGATTTAAAAGGAAAAACACAAGAGAAAACCTACATTTGACTGTAAATTTTCAGTGATTCCACAATGAACTCAAAGAATTTTTGTGCTTCAGCTGAGAAAAAGTCAGAACAGCATAGATATTGAAGAGGTGTTTGAGAAAAGAATTTTTAAATGAGACCAAGTAAGTGCAAAAAGGAAGTGGACTGCTAAAATTGTAAGCTTTCTTTAACTAAAATTTAGCTTTGTCTCTTCTTATATACACGTAATGACAACTCTATTAGGAAATAACTATTTTATCCAAGCTACTCTCATGTGGACAACAAGTTCTACATTTCATTTAAGAATCAGGGATAAATCGTCATTTTAGGCCTATATGTTGTGTATTTTACTATAATTTTTTCCCTTGAGTTAGAAGAGTGAAAAAAAATGTTCCAAGCAAATAATCATAGAATTATAGAAGATCCTGAGTTGGAAGGGACCCACCAGGATCATCAAAGTCCAGGTCCTGGCTCTGCACAGGACAGCCCCAAGAATTCCACCATCTGTCTGACAGCATTATCCACAGCATCCTAGCTGAAGTTTGTAGTTTTAACTAAAGAAAATCCATTGTAGAAACAAGTGCTTATAATATCTCTTGACACTTAGTTTGCTCTCTTGTGCTAACTAACATGAGTAGTCTGANCCTAACTTTGCCTCCTGTGCCTTTCCACCACCTTCGGACCCTGCAATAAATCAGCTGGATTTATCCGGGACTGAGTCTCCCTCCTTCAATTTGGTGAGAAGAAATATCCATCTGGGGGCTGGGCAGAAGGTGGGCTGTGGGAACCGCGCTGGCAGTCCCGCTGGTGTCCCATCAGCACTGGCCCAAGGGTTTCTGCTAGCCTGAGCAGGACCCGACCCCTTTATGAACCATTTCTACAAAACTAGGACGTAGTAATTGCATTTTAGCCAATCTAAACACAGGTAAGATGACACAAAACATGCTTCAAGCTAGAACTGTTCTTGTTTCTCTGTTCCTTACTCTTTGCAACTAGCAGAAAAGTTCTTATGCCTGGCCATCCCTGAGTCCTTGTTATGCTGAGAGTCCATGGAGGAACAGCTCTTCCAGTAGAGATGTAGGCAGAAGGAAAGTCTCAAAGACATCTCCATGTCCATTCTCCCCATTCTGTTTTGTTTCACTGGACTCCTCCTGTTTTACATTTCATCAATAACTGCAACTAAAATATTTATGACAATGGCACATAAAACAAAGCAGCCATGCAGGTGTAGGAGGTGAGTAGGCAGCAAAACACGTTTTCTACATAAACTGAGTTTTTGTGATCTGGGAATCTTGGGGATAGCAAATCCCCATCTTGCTGTTTCTTTTTACTCTAGAGAGTTTAAAAACAAAAGTTTTCTCTCAAAAGGATATGCTGATGTTATTAAGCCGCATTGCTTTTACACAGTATGAAAAGTGCAGACCAAATCACATCAATAGTAAGGGATTTACTCCTCGCCTCTTTGGTTTCCTCATTTCTTTTCCCCTGATTCAAGAGGTGTTGAAGGAAAGTGGTTGTTACTTCAGTAACCTCTTTTTAAAACAACTGAAGAATAGGTTTTTATTTGCTTGGGAAACTAGAACAAAGTAGCAAGCCTTAAACATATTTTTTTCAGTTTAAAGTGTGCTACATCTGTAAAGGCCTTTTCATTGTTCTGATGGTTTACTGGGTCATGCCTGAGCTTTTAAAGTCTTGTAGTTATGGTCTGTTAGCTGGAGCTTCAAGTGTTATTAGAAACAAATAAACAAACTTACTAAACTAACACGAATTATCTGGTAATAGGGCTCATCTGAAATCCCAGACGACAGGTATGTGAACTGAGACTGTTATATGGGTCACCATAACCTTGCTGTGGGCATCTCAGATACCACGAGCATTTAGGTTAATAATTCCTTTGACATCTGGCAATAATGACAAATAAAACTTTCAAAATACTGATACCTGATATTCTGAACAGCTGTGTCAATTGGTACAACAGGGCTGGAATCTTTCTTCTGGTGACTACCATGAAAAAGGAGTGGTGTAGCCTGGCTGCCCCTGTTTTTGCTGGAGCAATTATTTACAAGGGTGAGGTGTTCTTATAGCCAAGGGCTGTTCAACATGGACCTGTTTTTTTTGTGCACGTTGATAATTTAGGTTTTGGTGAGGAAACACAGGAGGAGGAACTTCTCCCTCTGATGGGTCTTGGGCTCACAATATTCCCATGCCCAGCGATGCAAGAGCAATTTCATCTCAGGCACTTGATGGTCATGAGTGGCTGTTTCACAGAGAAGGCTTTGTGACTCCAGCGAAGTGGTGTTTGATGAGGCTGCATCTTTTGGTTTGCTTCACTGGTTTGGGCTGTAGGAGCCTGCTTCTCTATTCCCTGCATAGACAAAGTTTTATGTACGAAAAAGATAGGGTTTACTCCCTCTTTCTTCTTTGGTTCATTTATGTACTTTTTTTGTCTAGTACTAAGTGTCAGCTTCAGATGTTTAACAAGATTTTTACAGAGGCTGCCCTAATATTTTCAGAGGGTTTCACATGACCTAGTATTAACTTTCTAATGAAAAATTTTGCCCATGTAGTGACCTGCTGTGTGGAAGAAGAACTATTTCCAATAAATCTTGTCTACTAAATCTTCTCCTATTTATTTTGTAAGAATTCCTCTTCTGTTTGGGACCCAGGAATCAGAATTGCCTCGATCACTGTCTGAAGAGGCGGAGTAAACCATGAGAAGTGGCTGTTCTTTGTCAGAAATAAATACGTAATTGATCTTGATTATAGTACACAACTGTGGAAGCCACCCAAGAAGAAAGACAGATGGCTCTCAAGCCTGGAGATAATAGTCTAGTGGCCACAAATTTTAGGTTTTGAATGGAAACTTGAGCATCAAGAAGAAAAATGCCTCTTGGGGACATAGTTACAGAGCGGACTAGTATAGGAGAAACAAAATCTCATAGATGAGCTTCTTTGACATAATTTTCTTTGCCACTGGGGAGTACATGGGAGTAAGCAGAAAATTTACTGTAATGACTGCTTTGCTGAAGGACCTTTTCCTATGATTCATCACTCAGGATGTACTTGTGCTGGTGTCTCTGAGGTGGGGCAAGGGAAACTGGGGCAGATCTGTCTGGGTGTTTCAATACCCAGATGTTCACAAAGAGGCAGCACAAACACACGTTGCACTGTGTGTGGCTTCTCTCACCACATGCAGCAGTTCCAGGAGGTCTCTGCATTCTGCATGCCCTGTGCTAGGACAGACAAAGTACATCAGTAGCATGATGTTTCATTAGTACTGTATGACAGGGTTTTCAGTATGCCTTTTGGTTTTGTGCACAGTTTGCCACTAAAAAGTCGTCAGAGCAGGGTGAGATCACCTATCCCCAGTTACCGTGTCTGTATGGGAGATGAAGCTGATGGTCACCTAAGGAATACAAAGAGACTAAGTGTTTGAACAGTTAATTAAAGAAACATTATGAGCTTTCTGAATTTGTTTGTTGATATTGCTGTTAAGGAAAAAGAAAATCACAAATCTGGATGCCCTTTCAGTTAATATAAACCATCTGTCTACTTTAGTCTACTTTTCTGGCAGAACTTTTACTTTTGTGGTTCTTTTTATTCTCTTTCTTATTATGAAACAGTCCCCAGTGGCATGTCAGAAATCACCATTATAAATGCTGACAATTGTTCTGGGGTTAGCATTAAAGGCTTTCAAAACCCAAGATATGTCTGAAGCTGTGTATGTAGCCATTGGCTTCGAATGCAAGTTGCCCTGAGCTGTGAACATGCTACAAATTCTTTTAACACAGATATGCTTGTCAAGTGCAAATCAGAACTTAGTCTTTGGGACACCATTCCTAAGAGGAAGGGAAGTTTGCCAAGGAACCAGTTGGATACAGTGGGGTGGCTAGAGGTCCACAATCCCAGCTGGTGAAGGTGGAGAGGGGCAGAGGTTTTTTGTACCAGCAAATCTTTGCCCTGAAGACAAGCAGGGACAGAAATGGTAAATAACTGTCACAGCTGTGTACGAATTGTTTGAAAAGGAAAAAGTGTGCAAGGCTATTTTCTCAGACAGATTAGTGCTCCTGCCTAAAAGACATGGCTTCTTTTGCATGTTATTCTGCCTGCCTTGATTTCATGGGTGTTTGTTGACTTTTATGCCTGATTGGATGAGACTAGGATTTGACTCATGGCCTTTTATGTGCACCTTTCAGTCGTGGAGAAAAGAGGGGTGCAAACGAACAAGAAATGGGTTTAAGTTTGCCTCCAGTTAACTAGCAGCTGTTTTGCCTACAGCTGAACTGGTATTTGAACAGCAATCTACACACTGAGGCAAGAGAAAGGATGAGAATGTTAAATCTGTGTTCTGGGCAGTTTTACAGTATATTAGGAAATTGGAATCTCAAACATATTTAGAAAAAAATGCACACAGTGGCAAAGAAAATAACCTATTTATACACTGATTAATATTAAAAAGTACTGGTTTCTTTCTGTTCTGAAAAATAGAAATCTTGACCCTCTACTGTGATGTGCTGGATGAGCTGAGGTAAGATGCCTTTCATAACCTTTCATAATGAGAGAAAAGAATTAATAAGTACCTTTAATACTGTGTTTGGATGCTCTAGCTTTTTGCTGCTACTGAGACTATCTTTCTATTTCTAAGGCCAAATAACATTGAACAAAGTAAAATAAAATGTAATGTTCTCTTTGTCTCCAGTGTACTGTTCAAGGATACACATCTTTTCAGTTTGCAGCATCTCTAGATGACTGAAAATCTTTGCCTTTTTCCATTAATATCAAGTGAAAGTCTTTTTCTTCCTTCAGTGGGAGGACAATTGAGTCATTACATACAGTTTCTTGAAAGCAATGTCTGATCCTGTTTTCATTCACTTTTTACTTTTTCCTCCTCATGTCTATTATGGAAATTAATAAATATCAATATTTTATTATCCTCTAGACTTTTACTACACTCTTTTTCTATTTTCAAAATTCAGTCTGCTGTTTGGGCATACAAGAACTGTCAGTGGAAAGACTTAGTTAATAATATTTGGATAGTATTACAAACAAAACCAGGGAAATACATCACCATGAGACAGGTTGAAGTAAGCTGAGTATTCAGTTCTGCCTGTGCCAGCATTTCAGAAGTATGGTTTTTTTCAACACTGGTGCTTTCCACTTCTATTTTCATCGAGAGGTTCTGAATCTTCATTGAAATCTACAAGGGAAACATGAAGGATTAATTCTATTTTTAAAAGCAGGTGATTGTGTAAAATGTTGGTATTGAACAGAGTGTGTGACCATAGCAAAGTCAAACACAATTGGACTCTCTATGCTTGACATAGTGTAATAGGATTTCTGTTATTTATGCATGTCAAAATTTAGCTTCCAACACTAACAAACTGATGTCATACTAGTTCTGGCTTGAATTAGCAAAAATCAGAGCTTTTCTTTCTACTCTCATTTTGCAATAACATTTTCAATTAAAAAATAAGATATCAGCCACGAACAAAGAAGCAGTTCCTGCTCTAATGAGTTTGTGGTCTGAATTCAACAGGCCTGATGGTCACCAGCTGTTTTATAGCATCAAACTTGTATTTCCATCTTAAATTGGATGTCCTCATGAAATGTAGTTCCTCTTGCTCAGAGAGCCTTTCTCTTGTTTTTGTAAACATACTGGGGATTAGAATTATGATCTGCATGATTACACAAAGAAGAACAATTTATTACATGTCTGTCTTTAAAACCAGATGTTTTCAGTTTTTCTGCTCACAGAAGTCTCCACTTCTGGTGGTGTTTGGGAATTTCTTTATTTGAAGAAAACCAACACAAGTAGTTCTTACGCACAAATTATTTCAATGAAGAATTTTGTCATTTTTTTTTCTGAATAATCTCTTTCATATGAAAATTTTATTATTTTCTGATAGGTACCACATTTCCTCACAGGTCTGAGGAAATAAAAAAGCAATAGCTGCTGCTTTCACACTCATGTTTTGTGTGAAGCTGTCTGCACCAATTACGGAAAACTCCTGGCAGGACTGAATCAGGGGATTTCAAATAGGAAGACTTTGTTGATCATGGCATACCTTTTTGGCACAGATTTTCACATGGCTTTTCCATAAAATTTCTGTCTTCTTCAAACTGGGACAACTCAGCTCAGTAGAGATGAGTTGTCCCAATTTTGCATACACACTGTATGTGTGTATGCACCTTTGCATACATACCGTAGATTTTAATTACCATTTTCCATTATAGCTACCACATCCATGCCAAGTACTAAGCTGGCTATAATCTTTTCAGCTGACTGCAGGCTTGTCAGCATCATTGCATGGCGTCATACCTTTAAACATGGCTCCTTTTTATTTTAACACACTCCATAATTTGGGATACTGATACTTTATCTCTATTTCTACCAATTCTATAGTTTTTACAACCAAAACCTGCAAGTGTTTACTTGTGCCTGCTTCTTGGTGAATACGTACTGCTGTCTTTTCTTTAATATACTTACCCATAGCATAACAGGAAATCACAATGCACAGTCAGGCCATGAATAGAACATCTCATTTTAGGGATGGAAAATGTAGTGATTTCTGAGCTTGATATAAAAACAGGTCATATGTTATGTTTTCAATTCCTGTGTGCTGTATGATTCCTTTGAGGAGAGTCCAAAAGAGCTGGGGCTGTTCAGCCTGGAGCTCTGAGAAGGCTCAGGGGGGGATCTTATTAAGGTATGCAAGTACCTGAAGGGAGTGCACGTAGAGGAGGGACCCGGACTCTTTCTAGACAAGCCTAGTGACAGGGCCAGAGGTGATGGGCACACACTGAAACACAAACAATTCCCTACAAACACCAGGAAACCCCTTTTTCACTGTGAAAAAGCATTGGCACAGGTTGCCCAGGGAGGCTCTCAAGATGCCATCCCTGAAGATATTCAGAAGTCATCTGGACATGGTCCTGAGCACCTGACTCTGGGTGGCCCTGAAAGAGCGGGGGGTTGGACCAGATGGCCAACAGATGTCCCTTTCAGCCTCAGTCAGTCTATGGTTCTGTCATTCTGTGCATGCCTTTCCTAGACTCTCCAATTAAACTGAGCTCAAATCACTCATGTTTTGTTTTACAGACTGATTTTTACATTATAGAGGTATCTATAACTGCCGTTTAAAATTTTGATGTGGTATTGTAATGTATTACGGAATAAATAAGACAAGTTTTCAAGTGAAAAGCATAGAGGTCAAATTTAAAATTAACAGTAACAGCAAAGGAAACAATAGCAAATAAACAGAATTGTCAGGTGAGTTGATTGCAAGTCTTGTATGGATTAAGCAGCTGTAAACAGGAAGTTACTGAATTACAAAAATAACTAGGGTCTATTGATTTGTAAAACTGGGCATTGTTAAATGGTCCCTATGGTCATCTAACATAGTTTAACCTCTGGTGGTTGTATGAAAGAAACTTGCCATTCAGCATTATTCTCCATCTGCTTTTGCTCACAGTTGCTACTGTTGTGGCACAAGCTTCTTTTGCAAGCTTAAAATTTTCTGTTACAACAGAAAAAATGTAATTTTCATATATGTTCAAAAGCCAGTCTGGGTTTTTTTGCAAATAGCACAATTTGCCAGCTGATATAACAAGGGATTATATATACCTGTGATTATAAGTAATGAAAAATAGCTGAATCACTGACCAATATATGGTAACACCACAGAAGTGTTTGAAATGCCTGGTGAACGAAGATGCGTGCTGTTTCTTCCACCTCCCAAAAGCAACACAGCTCATCCATTTGCCTTAAGTGATAAACTCTCTCATCCACATGGGAAAGGGTTTATGACACGATCCAGTGTCATTGTGTCTATGTCACCGTCCCTTTGGGGCACCTCAGCTTGCAGTACTGTGATAGGTTCTCAAAGTCCTGATATTCTTCCTTGGCTTATAACTGTCTCACAAGCAAGCATGGAGTTTCCTTTCTCCCTACCTTTTTCTGACTGGCACCAAAACAGAAGTCAGGCACAACATATTCTTTCAGGGTTACTTAAAACTCAAACAAAATGATTTCCACAAAAGGAGTTACTAGGGGAAACTAAAGAAGCAATTTGCTATAGTGCTCCATTATTCCCTTGCATTCTTTGCTGCTTCCATCTAAAGCCTAGTAATTCCACAGTCCTTGGATTAAGCTGGAGAAAAGATCATAACTTCTTGTTTCTTGGTTACAGAAAGGACTGTATTCCTAAAGGATTGTATACCAGAAGATGAAATAGAGGTTAAAATGAGATTATTTTTTTTCACCCTCTCTTTTGAAATTCATAATTTAAGTTGCGAGCACCCACTACCATTTAATTATCTATTGCAGCTTGGGGAGCACACAGCTGGAATTGGAGATCTATGTGCATTTGCAGGGTTACAGTCTCACTGCACTTATCTTGGTGTACTGCGATGGATGGAAATGTACTTACATGGCTAGAGTTCTGTGATAGATGGAAACAGATTCATTAGGAAGGACAGGCTGGGAGATTGAGGAAATGGAGCTGCCCTTACTACAAAGGAGCAGCAGGAGTGCATGGAGCGCAATCTTGGAATGGCAGGCGCACAAGGGGTGTTGAGAAAGGTGTCTTCTACAGAAGACACACTTAGGAAAAAGAAGATCTACTTCCGAGAAGATCTGAAGATCTTCAGATAAGGTCTTCAGACAGCTGGAAGAAACTTCACTTTCACTTGCCCTGGCCCTCAGGGGGCTCTTCAGCTCTTCAACTCTATCTGCTGCAGAGTTAATGCAGTAGAGCACAAGTAATTCGAGAATTTTCTGGACTCCACTGATGATGACTTCCTGACATCAGTGACTGAGAAGCGAAAGAAGTTCTGTTGTTTCTGTTAATTTCACAGAAAAAAATTGGTTGGTGTTATAGATAAACATTCAGCAAAGCCAATTTCATAATTAATAACAAAAATTTATTTCGCGATCTCTAACAAAAATTTAAAGTCTGAAACTCCATGACCAACCCTCTGGGGCTGGCAGCTCTGCTTTTTGAGGTCCTTGCTCTCCTTGTGTTTTTGAGCCTCTCTGACCGTTGCTACTAATACCTTTGCCTGCGCTTTCTGTTTTTCGTCTTCCCTCCTCACGTAGGCCTTTTGTGCCTCTGTCAACAAATCCTGTAACCCTTTTTCCTGCCAACTGTCTATTTTCTCAAGCTTTTTCCATATGTCCTCCCAGGACTTTGCAACGAATTGTGTTTTCAACAGGATTTCCCTGACAGCAGAATTGGGGTCTGTACCTAAATACATTTGGAGGCTTTTCCTCAATCTCTCCAACCACTCGGTGGGCGTTTCCTCTTTCCTCTGGTGTTCCCCTAATGCCTTGCTAATATTCTGCCCTTTTGGTACCGCCTTTCTTACTCCTTGTATTACCATGTCCCTTAATGCAATCATTTTCTGTCTATCAGCCTCAATCTGGGCGTTCCATGCTGGCCTTTGTTCAGGCCATCTCTCCTCACCCCGCTCTCCCTGGGGGTTCCTCTGTTCCCAATCTCATATCACGGCTTGCCTAATCATTCCCCGTTCCTCATGATTGAACAGTGACCTCTGTATAGTACTAACATCATTGTATGAGTATATTCTGTTCCCTAAAAAGTCCATATGCCACCCCAGTAGGGTCATCCGTTAGACTCCCCATCTACTTTTTGAAGGCTCTCACTTCCCCAGAATTAATGGGTAAATTCACATAACCAATGACTCCTGGAGCAGTCGGTATTTCTCTTAAAGGGAGAAGATTTTGTCTGCCTTCCTCATTTTCACTGTCACCATTGCTTACCCTCCTGGTTTTGTACTGTGTCCAAATCGCCGGGGGAGAGCTTACTTCCCTGGAGAGCAGGTTTTGTTCCCCGTGTTCTGTTAGCCATGATGGGGGAGGGGGCTGGGAGGAGCCCTGCAGCCGCTGCAAGCCTCAAGCTTGTCCCCGTGCACATGGCACTTCTGATGGCTGCACGAGAGATGGGGATGCCTGCGCTGGCTCTGGCTGTTGCAGGCATGCCGTGGGTACAGGTAAGGGGGCTTGAGCTTGCTCCGGTTGGGGGGGAAGGGTTGCATATGGGGCAGGAAGGTTATCTAGGGGCTTCCATGCTTTTCTCTGGGTCGCGACTCTCTGGTGGCTCTTAATTGGGAATAGATTGAGCTTGCTCCGGTTGGGGGGGAAGGGTTGCATATGGGGCAGGAAGGTTATCTAGGGGCTTCCATGCTTTTCTCTGGGTCGCGACTCTCTGGTGGCTCTTAATTGGGAATAGACACGTGCTAGCGTACCCCCATAGCTTTGCATATTCCTTCTCCTCACTGTCCTGCGGGTACTTACCTTCCACATACC